>JAWWEW010000165.1:12045550-12107514 GCA_035583185.1 Anabacerthia variegaticeps | reverse complement strand
GTTTTCAACTGCTTCTTCAGTGTAAAAATTTAAAGGAGATTTTATCTTGTACATTTAAGAAAACATGTCCTACAGCTAGTAGAGCAATTGTCAGTCCCATAAAGAGCATCTGCATTAAAGCTGCTGCTTCTATTTAATGGTTACATGGCTACATCACCAGCACCCTGGGTAAGGAATAGCTATAGACTAAAGATTCTTAACTACAAATTGGTTCTAAAAAATCCTTTAGTGTAAAGACAAAATATTTGTTTGTTTACAGAACCTAATAGATCTTAAATAATCTTGAAAGGATGAAAAAAGATATAAAGCTCCTTTTTAAGTGTTCAGAATTTCACGTTTATTATTACCATAGACACCTATAGGTTAAAAAGTAATTAAAAAATTTCTTATATTCTCATGTATATATTTCTTATTTCTTTTATTAAAGATTTTAAAACTAATTTCTATTGATTCTAGTTTCAGTTTGCTTTTGGTTTCAGATTTTTGTTTGGAAAAATTATTCAAAATTATTAATTATTCAACAATTCAGAACTGGTAAAGACTATTTAGTAGGTTTGAGTAACAGACTACACTAACTGGAAAGAAACAAGAACATGTACACTAAACCTTAATCTCATTGGGCTCAATGAAAACTTTCCTCTTAACATCAAAGCATTCAGGATTTGGCCTGTATGTCAACATTAACCCCTGTACCTCAGCTTTCCCACTGGACTTGGCACAAAACAGTACATCTTCTGAATGCAAGTGGTAATATTTTTGTGCTTCACACATGAGAAAATTGTAAGAATAGTGCATGAAGATAGCTTATTTTGTTTTTACCGATAGCATCAAAATAGTCTTCCTTTATATTTTTTACTATTAATTTACAGTAATTTTCACAACCCTTCATGTGAAGCAACATGAACATAATACTGAGACTAAATTTACAGAAATAATGTGACCACCATACTCAGCTTCATGCATTTGCCGTGAGGAGAAATGAGCATCTCCATTCCCTTTCTAGTCCATATCAATAGCAAAGAATTATACACTCAGTACTGTTATCCTATTATTATTCATAAAATGGCTTGGGTTGGAATGGACCTTAAGGATCATCTAGTTCCATCCCCACTGCCATGAGCAAGAATACTTTCCACTAAATCAGGTTGCTTAGGACTGAATCCAACTTGGCCTTAAACATATCCGGGGATAGGACATCCACAACTTCTAGGCAACCTGTTCCACTGTTTTACCACCCTAACACTGAAGAATTTCTTCCTAATATCTGATATCATCTAATTTAATCCCATTGCTCTTTTGTGAAATGTGACAAGAACGTCCTGAACTCAAGAATGTCTTCCTCATTTTCCCTCTTTTCACACTCTTCCCATTTCTTCAGACTTTTGTCTCAATTCAGAAGCTAAGGCTTGATGTCTGGAGACTTTGGGCTATTCCCACTGTCCTGACAGGCTTTTAATTGCATGTCTTTGATTCTATTACACAGCACTGTGGTAAGTAAATGACTCCAAGATAAGGACTATTTCTGACATAGGGGGAGTTGAGGTAAGAATTCTCACCATGTGAATGCATACCTTCCTTTCTGAGGATTACTTTCCGGCTAGGTACCCTCAGTCAAATATGACATGATTAATTGTTTCTGCCTATTTGTTGCCATTGACTATGCCAAGCATTTTAGACATCCTGTGCAGTCAGAGCTAGTGGCCGTGAAGAGTAACTAGCAGAACTAAAAGAATGTCTTTGTAAATGTGAATTGAGGACTCTTTCTCCTCTTCTTTTTAAAATACCTAGTATCTTGCTTATTTATTTCCTCCTGAAACAGACACTTTGGGTGCACCCTTAGCAGGTTTGATGACACTATCATGTGATGGAGGGCAGGGATGCCATCCTGAGGGACCTTGACAGGTTTGAGAGGTGGGCCTGTCCAAACCTCATGAAGTTCAACAAGGCCAAGTACAACCACGGGTGAGGGATATCCCAAACGTGAGTACATGCTATGCAAAGAGTGGGTTGAAACCAGCTCTTCAGAGAAGGATCTGGGGATGCTGGTGGATGAAAAAATACAACCTGGAAATGTGCACATGCAGTCCAGAAAACTAATTGTATCCTGGGCTGTTCCAAAAGCAGCAGGCAGAGGAAGGTGATTCTGTCCCTCTACTCTGCTGTGGTGAGACTCCACCTGGAGTGCTCTATCCAGCTCTGGGGTCTCCAACATAATAAAGATGTAGACCTTTTGGAGCAAGTCCAGAAGACGGCCACAAAGATGATCAGAGAAGCTGGAAGACCTTCCCTATGAGGACAGGCTGAGAGAGTTGGGTTCGTTTAGCCTGGAAAAGAAAAGGCTCCAGGATGACCTTATAGATCCTTCCAGTACTTAAAGGGGGCCTACAGGAAGGATGGGAAGGGACTCTTTGTAAGAGAGTGCAGAAGGAGTAATGATTTTAAACTGAGAGGGGATTTAGATTAAATATTAGAAAGAAACTTTTTACTGTGAGTATAGTGAAACACCGGACCAAGTTGACCAAAGAAGTTGTGGATGCCTGTAACACTGCAGCCCCGGAGCTGTGGGCTCAAGGGCTTAGCCAGGAGTTCTACTTTACAATATATATATAGGGTTCTTTAATACCTTGAGACAGCATCAAGAGAATAAGCCATTGACTTGTCCCAAGAGGTTCTTTTATTAATTTAGGGGAGAAAATAAGGGAATTAGGCAAAAGTTTAAAAAGGCCACTATACAAGCTAGACAAAATGCTCCACCTCAATACCAAACCAGTACATACTAATCCACAACACTTAATACAAAATCCAATCCCTCCAGCCCCAAGTCACCCAAAGCATCAAGGAAGAAGCAAATAAGGAGAGGCAGAGGGAGCAAGAAGAGAGAAGGAGAAAGAGGGAGAGACAGATCAGAATAGCTACCACTGTAACTTTGTGGAAGATCTGCTCTCACATGTCGAGATGGCAAGGCCTCGACACATGGCAAACATGCCTTTGGTTTTATCTGCTCTGGTCTCTATGGCCAACAGACCAGGCAGGTCCTCTGACCCACTGGCCACTCTGGGGTCCCAGGCCAGGGTGAGGGGCAGTGTTCACATTGTCCCTGCCAATCCAAGCCTGGGCCAGCGGCTCCAGGAGCTGCAGGGTGTTCCCCAGGCTGTTTGTGACTGACAGCTGCTCTGGGGCTTGCCCGTGTGGGCTTCTGGTACTGCCATGAGGGACACAACATCACCCCATCTCCGTGAGGTTTGACTCATTCCCTCCTGCTCCACACACACACACACGCACCTCCCACAAGGTGGTTCTGACCCCATGTGTTCTGATCCCGTCTCACCTGTGCATGAATTATTGTATATCTCTCTGCAGTTATCAACAACCAGGCTAATCTTAACACGACTAATAGTGAGCAAATCCATAGATAATTCTAAAAGCAGTCTGCACTAATGGCCTTGCCAGTATTCGTCCTTTACTATTGACTGCACCTTAACAAGGATCCTTCTATTGCTCCTAAACTAGGAAGTTTAGACCAAGAACCACAACATAGTTTGGATCCTATCTTTTATCTCTTTGGAAAAGAGACACCAAAACAGTTGGAGACCTAAATACTTTTAACGCTTTATAATCAGGTTCTTGAGCTGAAATAGAACCTCTTGTTTTAGACTGAGGTAACCTTCTCAGCAACAAGCATAGGGAAAATAGCATGAACAATTCTGAGTCGAGGTGCAAATATTAATAGTATTCACTTACAGCCTGGCCATTCTTCTATGATGTGGATAACTATTTTTCATTAACTATACAGCAGAACCATTGTTTCTACTGCTTATTATTTGCCTTCTTCAATCAATGTAGAAAGCTTTCTATGTGGTAACTTTATAGGGAAATAACAGTCATTATTGTTTTAATTGACAAAGAGAAAATTCTTATGCAAAAGTTACTTTTAGAGTGTGTAGTTGAGTAACAGATACAGACTGTAAACAAGGTTAGAAAAAGACAATTAATATGACCATGAAAGGTAAGTAAGAGCCATTACAAACCAAAAAGCAAACCACAAAACCCTGAGATAAGATCTGAGTTTGACTTTTGTCTTAGTCTCTGCCATATTGCTGTAGAACTGAGCTGAATATCTTTTCAGACTTAATGCAATTATCTACAAAAATGCTTAATATTACATCCTGGAGTTCAGTTGAGAGGATTTTCTCAACAGCCCGTGTTAATAATACAGTTTCTCCCTTGTGCAGTACTTGAGTTTATCAGATAAAATCAAAACTGTTGACTATGGAAATACTGAAAGATGCATTTCATAACCTAGCAACAATTTATTCCCACTAACATCTCAGCAAGTAAACGCTAAGTTGAATGTAGCAGCTTGGCAAAAAAAAGATCAGAGACATTAAAAAGTCATAAGCATATAGCTTAGTTGAGAAAAATCAGAAAATTTCTAAAAACTTGAATCTGCTTTTCATTCTCCAGTGAACAGAGAAATACATACATGCATGGAAGATCATCTTTCCAGTTCTCCTGCCACTCCTGCAATCCATAATCCTAGTCACCTGTTCAGCAAATACTTAAAATGTAAGTGTGCAGAGCATATCAGCCCCCTCCCACGAGTACCCTGGCTGTGTGTATCATGACAGCAAGCCAATGTGTGCATTGCTGAGACCTGAGCTTGATGAAAATCTTTCTGATCTCAGATGTACTAATCAGGTGATAATCTTTTAACAGATGTGAGGCTATTTCCCTCAGCTGAAGAAGGATAAATCTAGATTTATCAAGCTATAGTGGCCAGCTCTGAAGGGACATATCTATTATAATTATCAATAGCAGCAGTGAAAACTTGCAATTGTTCTAGTCTTTCCTTTGCATATGTATTTACTAAAAAGCATACCTGAGGGACATGGCATGTTTTTAAAAAACAAGCTTCTCTTTTCAGATGAAAGGGATACAGACCTGAAACCAATTCATGGCTTGCAATCATCATTCATCCTGGAATAAAAATACATGTTTGCTGGTTGGCAGTACTTTGCAGTTTAAAATTCAGGAATACAGTAGATAGAGCTGACAATGAAGTAAATGTTTCGTGACAACTGGAATCTATAATACTTAAAGTGTGTGTATGGTTGCAACTTACTTTACAAAGTGCTTTGAATTAGAAACCTTACACAGTTCATATTAAAACACATAATCAGATAGGCCAGGAAAAAACATGTCTATCATCAGTAAGGATATTGTGCATTTAGTTTGCCAACTGATCTTTTTCTAGAGGCAGGTTCAAGCAAAATGCTTGATTTCATATTGTTAGCCTTAATCACAACCTAAAATGCAGAGCAGCAGTTAAGGCAGGAAATGAGTGTAGGGGGTGAGGGGAGAACAGGACCAGTGCACTCAATGTTTGGATTGATTTGTAGTGCAAAGATACAAATCTCTTGGTACCTTTGCAAAGGATTTTTTGCCACTTTCAATCTTGTAGCAGGCATATCAGGAGACTTCGAGAAGCCAGCCAGTAGGACGAGGTTCTGGGATAATTACAGGTCAGGAATCAGTGGCAGCCCTAACAGCTGGCTGTTGATTAAAGATGAAACTCAAACTCTGTACAGAGGGCCTGAAAAAGAACTCTACAGGACTTCATACAGTGCTTGAGCCCTGAACAACGTAACTGCATATTTGTAAAGGCAAATTCTACAACAGTTGTCTCTTTTGTAGTGCAAACCAATCATTCCTTGCACTTCTTATGAACTATTAAAGGCCTGAACTTGATTGTGAAACTCAAATTCTTTTTTGTTTATTAAATGTAAAATAAAAAAATATTTTCTAAGGCAAAATACCTGATTAGATGAGGAATTTGAGGTGTTGCTTTGCAGAACTTCTCCAATGGAGAAATAAAAATTTTACTGCCTTTTTCCACCCCACCATGTTAATATTACAGCATTCATTTATCTTGGCATCTAGATATGGGAACCTAGCACCCATCTGTTCATCCAGGTGTCATTTTCTTTTTGAAATACATATATACAAGTTCTTCAATACATAAAAAGAAGAAAAAATGTAAACACTTCCTAAGTCACTCCTGCTACTACAGCAAGAGTTGGAAATGATAAACGATACCTAGAGTAAGGAGTGCTGTACATGCAGGTACCATGATGAGCAACTCATAGCTTTTATAAACATCATTCACAAAGGGCGCTAACTCACTAAGAATGACAAAGTAAATCAACAGAAGAGCCAGAAGGAGGTTTTCTAGTCTATTGCCTTTTTTACATGAGGCCAGTAGTGCCTCTTTATATGTCTGCCCACGAGTAACAACAGAATTGAAACTGTATATGAAAATTATGGATTACGTATCACCATCTACAAATCAAAGCATCAATTCCTTTGTTACAACAGTTTTCAGAAAGGACCTTTCCAAAAACATTTAATATGCTATCTGTCTAGTGGAGGAACCAATGAGAAATACAGCATAAGTTATAATATATATACACCGCTTTTGGAATACATATAGGAGACATTTTAATTTGCCCACTGTTTTGTAAAAGATTTAGGAATCAACCACAGACAGTAACTACAAGGTACAGAAGCACTTCACTGGTCCAGGGATAAAACCATGCATTTGTAACTGATGGACACAAGAACATTCTGCTGAAAACTATATATATTAATGTTTTATGTGCATGGAGTCTGAGAAAGAGGGATAAAACACTGCATTAATGTTATAGATTAACTTGACAAGACAGCTGATCCCATTGTGCTCACATTAAGTGAATATGAGGTTCACTGAATGTTAACACAAGAGAAGGAATTATTTTCTGTAGAGACTGCTCAGATAAATCCTGGTCAAAGTATTATTATCCTCACATGTGAAAGCAATCTCTTGAAACTATATACAAGTTGTATTTGCAATTTTTTTTTTTTTTCTGATAACGATCTTACTAACTTGTATTTAAAGTTTACTCATGTAGGCATTTTCATAATAGTACAAGCAGTAAACAAGTAAGACGAGGGAAATGATTGTCCCTCTGTATTTGGCACCGGTGAGGCTGCAGCTTGAGTCTTGTGTTCAGTTTTGGGTCCCTCATCAGAAGTCATTGAGGTGCTGGTGCAGGTCCAGAGAAGGGCAATGGAGATGGTGAAGGGACTAGACAGTATGTCACATTGAACAGAGGCTGAGGGAGCTGGGAGTGTTTATTCTGGAGAAAACGAAGCTCAGGGGTGACTTTATCATTCTCTACAACTACCTGAAAGGAAGTTGTACCCAGATGGGGCTTGGCCTTTTTTCCCAGGCAACTAGTGACAGGATGAGCACACAGAGCTCTGACAGGGGAGGTTCAGGATGGACATCAGGAAGAATTTCTTAACTGAAAGTGTGGTCAAGCACTGGAATGGACTGTCTAGGGAAGTGGTGGAATCACGATACCTGGAGGTGTTCAAGAAACAGCTGGATGTGGCATTTAGTGCCATGGTCTAGTTGACAAGGTGATGATCAGTCAAAGGTTGGACTTGGCAACTTTTGAGGTCTTTTCCAATCTTAATGATTCTATGCATCTGTTCTACTTTTCATATGTTGCGTTCTTTATCAAAATGAGAAAATGTAAAAATCACAAGTAAAATTATGCAAGCAAATTAATGAGCATAAAACTTTGAGTAAGTAAAATAATAAAGAAAAACCTTAAATAACTGGTTTTTACCAAGTTCCTATTAGGACTAGATGTGAGGACTAACAAGGTCACCTGAAGGAGTAGTTTTATATAATTGTTAACTCCTGAACTTATTACTATAAACACTTTTCATAGTCACAATGGTATGAATTATTTCCCTTTGGCTTATTGCCATCCTGTTTAGATATTAAGAACTCTTCGATCATGTATGCTTATGCTTCAGTTTTCTAGCATACTCAGTCCAGTGAGATTACACGATTGTGAAGTTAGGAGCAAGCAATTTCTGTGGTCAAAAATCAATTCTTCACTATTTTCTTTTGGTATTTCAATAGAACAATATAGAAAGTAATTATTATGTAATCTTAGAAACAACAAATATTTAAAAAGAAAATAATTGTAAATTTTTTCCTAAAACAGTCTTCCCATTTCTCTAACTCAAAGCTAGCAGAAGATGTATCAGACCTAGCTGTTTAGGAAAAGAATCATATCTTTTCGGTGTGTTGGCTAATTTAAAAACAAACAAACAAACCCCCACAAACAAACAAAAAAAAATCCCTAAAAACTAAAATTAAGCACTGTGAAAGACAAGAAACAGGGCTTTATTAATACGGTAACAGCAAAAGGAGAATCAGAGATAACATTGCTGTGATGCTAGATGAGGTCAATCACCTCGCAAATAAGGACACAAAGTGGAGATGTTAAATGCATCCTTTGCCTTTTACTTCACACTGGCATTGAAATCTGGAGCCCCTGGGGTCCTGTGTTGGAAAACCATGACTGGGAGGTTGATAAACTCTCAGACAACCCTGAACTTGTTCAAGACCTGATGCTCCATCTGGAAGCACACAAGTCTATGGGGCCCAATGGGATTCGTCCAAGAGTACTGAAAGAGCTGGCAGATGTTATCATGCAACTTTTCTCCATTATTTTTCAAGAGTCTTGGGAGCCTGAAGAGGTGCCAGTCAACTGGAAGCTGGCAAATGTTGTCCCAGTTTTCAATAAGGTTAAGAAGGAAGACCCTGATAATTACCGCCTATCCATGCCTGGTAAAATTATGAAGAAAGTTATTCCAGAAGTTATTGAAAACTATTTGGAGATGACACAGTCATTGATGGTAGCCAGCATGTGTTCATGAGGGCAAAGTCCTGCTTAATCAATTTAATTTTCTTTTATGACAAGGTTGCCCATCTAGTTGACCAAGGGAAGTCAATAGGTGTGGTCATTTGGGATTTTAGTAAAGTTTTTGATAGACTCAGAGAAACCTTCTGGAAAAAATGTCTAGCAACAACACGATAGCTAGACAAGTCCAAAATATGCTGGATGAACAATTGGCTGGCAAGTCAGGCTCAGAATGTTATAATAAGTGGGGTTACATCAGGTTGGCAGACAGTCAGAGTGATTCCCCAGGGCTCAATTTCAGGGCCAATGTTCTTGAATATTTTTTTTAAATTATCTAGATGTAGAAATTGGATGAACACTGAGTAAAGCAATGACACTAAGCTAGGAGGAGCTGTGGACTCCCTGAGGGCAGAGAGAAGCCTTACAGAGATCTGGATAGACTAGACAGCTGGGCAATCACCAGTTGTACGAAATTTCACAACAGCAAGGGCTGGATTCCCCACCCAAGGAAGGGCATAAAGGCTCTTTTCAGTGGTGCCCAGTGACAGGACAAGCGGCAAAGGGCACACACTGAATACAAGAGCTTCCATCAAAATCTTTACTGTGAGAGTGAATGAACACTAGAATAAGTTGCCAATAGAACTTGTGAAGGCTCCATCCTTGGAGGTATTAGAAAACCATCTGGATGTGGTCCTGGGCAGACTGCTCTAGGTGGGTGTGCTTGAGCAGTTGGGTTAGACAAGCTCCAGAAGTCCCCTCATCCTCAACCAATCTGTGATTCTGTGACTGTGTGAGAACAGAAATGAAAGCTAATGTTGTCATTCTATTAGCATTATATGGTGAAAATTTAAATCACCCATCTCATAGAAATTCAAATTTTTTTGGCTGTTGGCATGGAAATGATATGCAAGGTCCTATGCAAAACTTAAATGTGCAATGAAAGATGATCCCTGACCTTGAGATGAAGAATATCTCTGTTCAGATACTCAGCAATATGTTTGCAGGTGTGATATTGGATAAAATATTTAATATTTTAATCTCTTCTTGTTGCTTCTTATGTGCAAAATTTCAAAAGTCAAAGTCAAAATGAACACCTATGAAATGATTGAATAGTACCATGAAGAACACCACAGAAAAGCTAGAAGCAGGTCACAGTAAAATGCATTTCTCCTTACTTACCAGAATATACAACTCACTGTCTTTATTTTAAGCTCCCAGTGTAGCATCACACTTAGCTCTACTAGTGCAAAAGGAAGAGAAATGGAACAAGTGGTTGCTAATGGAAGCTGTTTAAACTGTGACTCTTGACAAAGAGGTTACATTCAAGAAACTGCAGCTCAAGGTCTGACTCATCCTCTAGTAGCACCTACTTCTTCTCTTCTTTGGCTATGCTTACATCAAAAGTGATTAAACTCTTAAATTATGTGCAGTTCAGTACTTAAAGAAGCCATGGCTTAGGTGCATAGCACTTTTAAGAGTAACCAAAGTGGCGCTTGATAAAGTGCTAGGGCTTCTTGGGAACAGCATTTTGTGAGCTGTTTCTGCTCGTGTTTCTCTTGCAGGAGCATGTGCCATACAGGGCAGAAAGCACTAAAGCTGTGATATTTTTCATACCCCTAGAGTCTCCTATGTGTATCAGAAAGGCTTGTTTCTATGCATAAATCACGTGGAATAGATACTAAACCTTAACTAACCAAAATTAATACTGCTGAAAGGCAAAATGCCACTAAGCTTAGTAGAAGAGCTTTCCAAGAATCTTAGACACAGATGTAAGCAATTTCTCCAGAAAACAAGGCTGGGACTGCTTCTCCTTGCTTGTTTCATAAAACCAGGGTGAAAATGTGGTGCATGTCTAATGCTCCCTTTCTTGGACATAGCAAGCTACACAAAGACAAAGCTAAAATGATCTCACAACAGAGGAGAAGTAAATAAGATGTCATAACCTTTTTATCTGCATCTATTTCTCATGCTCCCCAGCAGCTGAGGGAAAAGGGCAGACAAAGGTCTCAAGTTTCACATGGGTCAGCCGCATTTTCCATAACAAAATCTTCAGAATAATAAAAAAAATCGTGGAAAATAATAGATAAATAGTACAGAACTTGATATATGAAAGTATTTATATGCAAATGAACAAATTATGGATTTATATTGGACAAAGGTTAAAAAAAGAAAAGATAAATGACTTGACCGACATAATTGCTATATGCAAGGAGAAAACAGGATATTGGGTTCACTATGTAAACAAAAAAATGCTTGTGCTTGGAACTGCAATTACTATGAAAAAATATCACTACAATATAATTTTAAAATATATTCATCTTTTTATATCAACTGCTTGAAATTAATTGACATCCTCTATTGAAAACATATCTAATCTCACCTGTATTCTGCAGAAAATAGCTCTGTTTCAGTGATGGAATCTGATTTATGTGACAGGCTCAAAGACAGCCCTGATACCTCAGCCCTTAACCTGACTCTAGTGTTGTTTTATCAGTGAAGCACTAGCTAACACCTAATAGGGAAGCTTTGTGCACCTAAGATATTTTACAGTCCAAAGAAAAGCTCACACACCTATCTGGAAAAGTACCTTATTGTTTCATGGGGATACCAACATCTGCACTGAAGAGACAGACAACACAATCTAGCTACCTCTAATTCCCTGACTACTCCAGAGAATGGAATACCTAGTATCTGCAAGAACTTCCTGCTATCATTCCTGACATTACACAAAATTTAAGGGAAAATTAAATGCATGGATAATCTAGGAAATTGGTGCTTGAAATTGATAAACACATCAATACATTTTCAGGTCGTCTATAGGTTGTCTCCATTATCAATTCAGCTTGATTAAGCTGAATTCACACAGGGTCTGAAGACTTGCTTTCGTCCCATAAGTATTAGTCCAGTTGTGTTAGCAGTAATGCTTTCATGTGCCCCTAAACAACAGTGCAACCAGAAGGTACACTGGCAGATGAGTCAAAGCCATTTTCATGCAATGACTAAACCTTCCAAAAGCACTTCAGTGATCTGGGTAGTATCTGCAGTGTTACTCTATGTGACATATTAGGCCTTCTTGAAATCTGTCTCTACAAGACTTTAACCTGTAAATGAGCTAGAAATGATAGCCTACAGCTAGATCAATATTCCCACTCTATCGAACAGTGCTTGCTTAAATATGCTATCACAAGGTATGTTTTCACATGATTTAGAGTCCAAACTATGTACAATATCTCGACATAGGTAAAGACTTTATGGACTCGACAATCAGAAACCTCTGTCAGAATCTAGCCTATCTATTAAATTCCCAGTCAAATGCACATTGAGATAAAAACTAGATAGATAAAAATACAATTCTTTCATGGTGGGTGGTTTTTGTTTGGGGTTTTTGTTTTTTTTTTTTTTTTTTTAGTTTTTTGTTTATTTTGTTTTGGTTTTTAACAGGGTATCTATTCAATGTAAATTACAGAAGTAATTTACAGACAGAAGACTGAAATCCCAGGTACCTTTCTCTCAACAATCCCGTTTATCTCTGAACTGTGGTGCTTTGACCCTTCATGTCCTGCTTCTCCACTGAATCAGTTCATTACTGCAAAATTAAGAATATTCAAATGGAAAGAAAAATCATGCCATCCACAAATTGCCTTAGCATAAGAAGTAGAAGATGAAGTCTCAAAGAGCTTCTGTTGGGAAAGAGAACTGAGTATAAGTTAGTCATTTTCTGAGCAAGTATCCTAAATATCATACACTGCTGTAAAAAGAAGGGCAACATCAGCATCACTGAATTCACTTTAAAAGGAAAGAGCAAGATTGGATCAATTTGCTGAAAGAATGCCTGGAGTCACCTATTTTCAGCAAAGATGAAGTCTGTGATTCCCAAGGGAGCTGACATCAGCTCTAAGCCTGATTTGGGGCCTTAAAAAGTACAATTTATTTGACATTCCCCATTTAGATTCAATAGTTATAATTTATATCATTAGTTGTTTCTTAATCCATGAGATATAATTTATAACATGGGCTGTTTTTTTCTTCATGTCTTTCCGTCATGATATGCCAGCCTTTCTCATCCAGTGTGGGAATACAGGCAATCTGCTATTCTCAACACATATTTGTGTCAGGATATTTTGTTTCCTTTAAGATGCCAAAACTAATCAGTCATTAAAGAAGTTAAAACAAAAATATTACATGGCTTTCAGTACCAATATTAAAACAACAACTGAGGATAAAGAAGTAGCAGCTTTTAAAATTAAAATATAAAAGGCATCTGCATAAATAGGGGAAATTTGCTGGTGCTGTGAGAGTCCACAGGTCCTGGCAGAGACACCAGGAAAAAAAAAAAGTCCTAAATGTTCAACTTATTGAAATTATGTTTCATTAAACACAAAACTTATTTCAACCTCCCAGGTCACTCTGGTAGAGAATTGATGATGGTCTGTGCTCAATTATAGAATATTGTCTGACCAAAATCAAATCTTTGTATGTCTGTGTTAACTAATGAGATAGAGCAGATACATTTACTTCCCTCTCTTGATTTTAGTCAGATGTTGGAATGAATTTTTAAAGCAACTACTAAAGTGAATAGAAGTAAAGAGTTGACTGATAAGACCAACACAGAAAGAATCCTTTAGGAATATCAGCACCAGACTGGGTGGAATATCACTTACCATTCTGACCCATATATGGTATAATAACTAATCCTTTGCCTCTGCTAGAAAAAAAAAAAAATATTAAGTTCTAATCCACCTACCATAAATTTAATTGAGAAAGGAGAGGAACTGGGAACTATGCAAACAAATAACCTTTTGAAATAGAGGTCTTCAGATAGAGACACTCACCCCTCAGTACTGGCAGGGTTTGGTTTAGTATGTTTAGTGATTGTTTTTTTCCGATTGCAGATTGTTTCAAATATGTCTTGAGATCAAGAAGGGCTAGGACACTATGGAATGTGTCATTGCTGCTGTGCTCCTTCTGCAATTCACTGAAATTAACTTGTGACTTAGCTTTCCTATAATATCAGAATTTATTTCTTTCTGAGCAAAAATGAATGCACTGCACAGTAGCACATACTCTCCTACTATAAGCTGTCTTTTATACTCTTTTTCTATCACTATTTAAGATTTAGGCACTCTGCACCTTGCCCTGTTTTTATACGAGATAAGTAATTCCATTACAACGTTTTGAAGGCTTAAAAAAATACCACAGGAAACAAATATTTTACAAAAAAAAAAAAAAAAAGAAACTGTGGTAACAGTTTTCCTTCCAGATCCGTCTGATAGAAAACGTGTTTATCAGCCCTAGTGTGTATTTATAAGCTAAAATAATTAAAATACAATATCAATTAAAGAAACAGATGTAGATGTGGGAAAGGAGTGTAGCATATGTTTAGAATCATATGAGCATGTTCTTATTTGTGAAAGATACTCTGTCAACATTTTTTTAAATGTAAAGCCAGCATTTCAACCACAATTATTAAATGTGGCTACAGTCAGAAAAAGTTACTAGGCAAAAGTCTTATTCAGTAGATCTGTTCTCCATATGCAGTCAGTCCAAATGTACTCACTTAAGTGATAAAAATAAATTGTTACCATTTTTTACTCCTGTTAGCTCTGTACAGCCAAATACAGCTAAGAGGAAGTGAGCTGTATTCTATTTTAACTCCTGCACCACCAACAGATGATCTAGTTGTCGAATCTCTATTATTGATGATACCATACAAGCCAGAAAGCACACAGCTTGACTGTGCAGGAAGACATGATGCAAAGGATGTGGTTTAATTAAGCAATGGCTTTATTAACTCATCTGGCAACATTACCCAGCAATATGTCATACAGAGCAGGTCATCATTCTTTCACTGATTGTTCCAACTTATTTTGAAGGTTGCTTCCAGACTAATTCCCGCTGTTCATGGGTCCTCATTGTCTTCTTATCCATACCCTCAAGGGTTCTACCTGCTAAACTGCCATATTTTGAACCTAACCCTCCAACACAGCCCACTGTGGCTTTTAAAAAAGTAGACAGAGTTTCCAAACCATTGGTCTTGATCAGTGTGTGTCAAGGAGTAAGGTTTTTTTATTCCCCCTAGACCACATGGAAAGCACCAAGCAACACATTCTACACAACAAGTCATAAAAAGGCATCCCTCAGTGATTCACTACTTCAAAAGAGCAATAAAAGAATCAAATAGGGTTTCCCTCTGCTAGTATGATCAAAACTTCTTTACCCATAGATTTCAAATAACACTTTTAGATTTCAGTTTGCAAATGGGCACTAGAAAACAGGTTAGTTCCTCTGTGTGAAGGTGAATGAACATCAGCACAGGTTGCCAAAGAGGCTGTGGAGTCTTCATCCTTGGGGATATGCAAAAGTTGTCTGGACCTGGTTCTTTGCAGGCTGTCCTAGGTGACTGCTATAACACGAGGTTGGGCAAGATGACCTTCAACTGTTGCTTCAAACCTCAACTCTGCTGTAATTCTGAGTGTAAACATGAATTGAAGGTTAAGTGGCAAAACCCACATTTCTTAGGTGATCAAAGGGCAACACAAACATTGCCTCACAGACAAGCTGCCATTCTCGTTTTTAAGTTTTATGCTTTCCCAAATATCTAAAACCCTCAAAATTCACATATTATCATAGCAGTTAGATTTCCTGAAGAATTTTTGACCTTTTGTAGAGACAATGAAATGCAATTGGTAACTGCATGAGAATCTTGGGGTATAGCTAGCAGCTGACCAGAAGTAATTTGTCAGATTTAAAAAAAAACAAAAACAAAACAACCAACCAAAGAAAAACCCCAAGCAAACAAAAATTCATACAGAAAACCAGAAATCAGATCTTCTGACAATCAGCTTTATGTCTCAGCCTTAAAGACTCATCTATTATGCTTGGAAACAGGTTTTTTCCCTTCCTTTCTATTAGCTACTTGAATATATATATTGTGCATTCCATTTTTGTATATACATTAGAAAATATTGCAGGCACTAGTTTGGTATTTGAAACTGGTATCTAGAAGCCAGCTTTACATGCAGCACTTCTGCTTCCCTCATGGCATATAAAAAACCACAGTAGCTCCAATATGCTTCCACATGCTTAGATGGTTTGTGTTTAACTTGCTATATTTTCAATGAGGTACATTTAAAAGAGGAGGATGCCTGGCACCACATGCATAATTTTGATGAATAGACAAAACATTCTCATCTAAAGTATGCTCACTTTATTAAAAAGAGTAATCTAATCTTAGCCTTTATTCTGTTAAATCAGTCATGTGTGACCCATTACTAACCCACTAACATGGAATGTAACTTGAGAGCCAAAGAATTATTCCCACCATATTGCTTATCAGAGAACTGGAAAATAGGTATATACTATATTTTCTTGTTTAATCATTCCTGTTGGTGATTTATTGGCAAAGATGCTACATTTGTGCATCTCTCAGACTCTCTTCATCTGTTAATTCTAATTATCTTCTATGTTTGCATCTTTCACATGCCTTATCTGTGTACATATATAAAAAAACAGTATGTCACCAAAGAAATATAAAAACTATTTAGTGACTATCCAAGCAAAAGTCTGATATTGGAGGAAAGCCTGGCACTATTTTCAGGAATAAAGTTGAGCATCAAGAACACATATTTTTTTCCTGTTCCAGTCAATTATCTTGAATTACTGGACAATTTGCCTGAGATTCCTAGAAGAATTTGCAGATGGGTGCTAGATTTCTGGGTTTATGTTCCAAGAAAAAGAAGAAAAAAATCCTAGTCTTGCTGAAGGCAGTAATTGCACTTATTTCTTTACAGTTTAGAAAATGCTTTGAGACAATCTAACAACAGATGTATAGGGAAAGCTTATTACACTTATAGCAGGGAACTGTAGAGTCTGGGTCTCTGGAAATCACAGAGCTGCTGTTGTATCCTGGGCTTTCTTTGAGGAATTTATTGGCCTAATATCTGGCAAAAGGGCAGATGAATACTGTGTGACAAATGTTCAAAACTAGCATTTGGGAATGTGCTTTAAAGTCTGCAGAAGAGAGATGTTATAAAAGAAAACTAGTATGAATCTGAGTGAAAATACAGGTTGCTATTGTTTCTTCTTTTGTTTGACTGGTTTTAAATTTCAAAACGTTATAAAGACATTTACCATTGCTTCTTTCACCTTCTTCCTCTCTCAAACAGAAAAATGTAATTTGAAATTTTGGTTACTTCAAGCATGATCTTTGAAACCGCTTTTGAGCGGAGAGACTTATGAATCTTCACAATATATAAAAATTAGCTCAAAATAATCTATGAGTTTCTGATGAAGAGATACCATGGGTCCTCACTGTCTTAAAAAAAAAACAAAAACAAAAACAAAAAAAAAAAAACAACAAAAAACTGAAACAAACTCAAACGTGGTCATTTTAATATTAAATATCCAATTCATATGGAGATTAAAAAGAGAGTAAAAATAATTTTTCTAAATCATTACTGTGAATAGACAATATTTGCCAAATCAAACTGAAACATTTCCCCCCAAATAGGATGGTTTTCAAACACTAACTGGAGAAATGTTATTTCAACGCAGTAAAGCTTAAACTATTCAAGAACCTAAAATAACATTCGTGCACATCTCTAGGAAAGCCTCCATGTAGAAGTCAAACAAACAGGACAAACAGGTTTCCAGGGTTCTTAGAAAGCATAGAGATGCATTACACCTTGCAGTGGAATCTTTTTAGCTGTTCTAATCATTAGAGCTATAAGAGACCTGCTATTTATTCAAAACAACTTAAAGCAACTCTAAAGGCCCCAGTGTGATGTTTTCACTTCTAATTTTCATAAAATGTTGATAAGAGTGGAATCAAACTAGTTAGTTATCAGTCTTGATGTTGGCATAATGTGACTGGAAATGTACAATTTGTAATTACTTGAAAGGAAACAAATTACCTTTAAGAGGAAAACCATAGGTAGAAATTGCAGAAATTAGATGTGTTAGGCTGCTCTTAAAACAACAAAAAACCAACCTGTTATTTAACTTGCATTCTATGAGAAAGAATATGTATGCAAACCAAAGGCAAGTATGTACTAGTAGAAGCATGGAGTTCATGATTGAGCAGACACTTTTAATCTATAATTTCTATGAAATACACTAACAGTAAGGGACATTTTTCATATGACTTGTTCCGTGTCTGAGTTCTTAGAAATATTACAGCAGATGGAGGAACTGCCTGATGTTAAATTTTCACTTAAAACCCATCAAAATCAGAGGTTTAGAGTTTAAACTCTGAAATAAAGCTCCTGCTAAAGTCTCATGCAAAATCTTAGGTCACAGATTACTAAGCATGTACTTAATTTTAAGCATATTTTCAGTCCATGCTAATCAGCATAGTTAACCTTTAAAGACACATTCTGATGGGGTTGAGATCCTATGCAAACACTAGACTAAACAGACAAGCATTTTTCTGGTCCACGAGAAACATAAGATTTTATACAATGAGTTTCTTGGTTGTTGGAAATAATTTTTTCCTTAATTTTCTCTGCTACCACTACTATCTGCCTAGCAGTCTTAAGATGGGCACGTGGCATAAGTATGTCTCTTGAAGTAGAATCATCCCAGCTATTATGTTTTATATTAGCAGACAACCTAAACAAGGAATCACTTAAAGTAAATCCCAGTCAGTTACTGTATATCTCTAGACTCCAAGGCTAGAAAGGATCACATTGATTGTTTCATCTGACATTTTCATAAATAAACTGTAGAATTTTTCCCAGATGTGGAATTAAAACAAATAATTCTAAAAATTCAAACAATAGAGACAGAAGAGATGAAATCCAATCTAATCATCTGGAGCCAACTTTTTTTTTAAATAGCTGTTCATCTTTCCCAAGGAACATGTCATTAAGAGCAGTAAAATTATGGCTGAAGGAAAATTTCTTTATAAAGTATGGTGGTTGCAGGTGGAACCGAAAATATTGAGGAGAACCTATGAAGAGATCACTTTATGAATTTTTACTGGATGATAAAAGGAAGAGACTGTTACAAAATGCAGCAACAGTCTTCTAACCATAACCATCCCAGTCCAGCCACATGCTGTTGAACACACAGTGCTGCATACGCAGTTTTCGCAGCACAGCATAGGATGGAGATTATGTCATATTGCTCACCTCCCCGTGACAGACTACTCACCATGATATTCTGTTTTCCATCACACATTTTGTAATTTAAAGGCAAAATATGGCCCTTTGCTTTCACTAAATCAGAGACTGTGACTCAAAAAGACTTGAACTGCGAAACCATCTCCTTTCCACCTCTCATTCTTTCCTTGTTGATTGGAAAACTAGGTAATTTCAAATCTGAGAAATTAATTTAAAAAACAACCATAGCAACATCATAACGCCAGGACACTTGAGAACAACCACTTCTTTTTCATTTAAAAATACAGCTGTCCCTCCCTATATCTCTCTGAGTTAAAAAGGGAGAAAAGTATTGCATTATTCTTCCCATCTTGGTACCTATATCTCTGCTGTGTATGGGTACTGATCCCAGACTTCCTCATGACAGAGTTCAGTGAAATAAAGTGTCACTGATCTTGCAATCTCGAAAGCCAAAAGGCTAAGTAGAGAAAGGATCATCGTAAAGAAATATAAGGTTCTGAGACAGGAAATCTGAAGCTAAATTTCTTTAACCCATGTCCTGTGCCTAAACTACAAGAAAATCAGCTTATCAAGACTAAAAATGGTTTACTTCAGTGATAATGATCTGCTCACAGCAGAACTCCTTTGCCTACACCATATGTCACTGAAATGTTCTTACCAGTTATATTAATTACAAAGGTAAATATATACTACTAGGGCAAAGACCCTTTCAGACACAAATTCAGATTATTTAAAAATCATATAGTCCCATTTCAATATTTGGACAGCAAAACATATATGCATGGAACATTCACATTTACAGGCAGAATGCATGCTATTGATGGGAAAAAAAAGAGACAGAAAATACCTATTACCAAAACCAATCTACTCCATTAGATTTTTTTGATGGCCTTCAAGATAGATCTCTTTTCAGGAAAATGGCTACTGTTACATGATGCTATTTAAGTGAATTGTCTATCTAGCCTACTTAATACCAAGCTATTCAATTTTCTTACTTTCTAATGATAAGGGAGGTTCCTTGGTAATGACCAGATTGGCCCCACTTTAATCACTTCCTATTGTTTCTGTACATGGGAAGATTTAACAACTCATTGACTGTGTTGACTCATAATCGGCACAGGGGAAACAATGTTGTAACTCATCAAATGTAATCAGCTGCTAATTGGAAGGAAATGAAACTTCAAAATTATATGCCACCTTCCAATGACATATAGCAGTATGTAGACATACAAATCAGTATAACAAAGGTTATTTATAAATCCTCTGAGCCTGAGGCTCTTCACTGTCCTCAAGGGTGGGCATCCATAGCTATTTGGTAGCAAAGAATACCACATGAATTCTCAGAAAAAACATATTTTACTAGACAAATAATTTTACTTTCTGAAATGAACAATCACAGGAAACAGGCATATCAGAATGGTTGCAACTGTCCTGAGTTTTGGACAAAAAAGAATAGGCCTAATAGGTCTTAGTAATAAAATGCCACTAGAATTTAAGTTTCCACGAGTTACTCCGCATCTCCAAAATAATTTCTCTTAATAAAAGATCAACCTCAACATTCTTAATATCAAGGGACAGGACAGCTCCAGAACACCCCATCAGCTCCACTTTTCCATTTTTTGCACATATACTGAGAGCTGTCACTACTCAATAACTTAAAAACATAGTGCATATGAGTGGCTGGAACAATATGTATACCATAATCTAGTTTTTCTAAAACTACTCTTCTTTTGTTAGCCAGATTTAAAGAAATACACCTTTCAGAAATCTCTCTGAAACTCCTATACAAAGAACATGCTCTCTTAACATTCATCACCTTAAGTACCAAAGGACAGTATGGTTATGTATGAACTTTTAGAGCCTTTTTCTTTCATATTCTCTTGATTCATGGAGGTTCATGCAGAACAACTTGTATTCATGACAGAAATGTTATGGGGCATCATGTTAAAAACTACAAATTTTCATAAAGCAATGTGATCTGCTGCTCCATTTATGATTAGAGTTATCATTCCTATTTTTTTACAGGAAGAAAAAAAAAAACCAAAAAGCCCAATTCAGAGAGTCCTTCAATTGGTATTTCTCTACTTAGAATAAATATGACATGTAGAAATAGCAACAGCGATGCTGTTGCAGATGTTCTGTCCTATATCAGGTCTTGGAACCAAAGACACTTTGTGTGGAATATGTGCATGTTGCTATGTATATATGCTAAACACATATGATGTCCTCAGACTAGAATGTGATGTGAAAACTGTTGTGGGAACAAAACCAAAACTTTATGCAATTTAGCTGCAATGAAAACTACAGTAAATTATAGCCTGAACTAGAAGAATTACTCGTTGCGTCTTAGTATTAAAAGCAATCAAAGCATTTTTGACTTCGAAGAAAGAGTAGGTTTTAAAAAAGTTGTTACATCAAATTTAGAACGTAAGGATGCTGCTGGTTTGACAAGAAAATTTTGTGTGGCAAGTAAAGAAAGGGGTCTTCAGACATCCTAATCTATACAAGCACCTTTCTACTTTAACTCAATTCAATTTTTTTCTAAATGTGTTCAGTAGATTTGACTTCACTCCATCAAAGAATATATGTGCTGAAACTTCAGATGTTGCCACAAAATTAGATTTTTGTCCTTTGGTCAAATATACCCATAATTTATTGCCTGAATCCTTTTCAGTGGCAAATGAAAACAAAAATGTTAATGATTACATGCAAATGTCTTTTTTATTTTTTCTTTTCTTTTAAACTCTTGGCACTTTAAAGTAAGAAAAGTTAGGGGTGTATTCTGCTAACCAAAATTCATATGCTGTGTTAACTTTTACTGCATGACTTCCTGAATTTTTTAGCAGGGGAAACTGCTTGAGACAGTGCCCATAACCACACCATTTCTGAATGAGTGAGATTCTTATGCAAGTAGCTTTCTTAAGCAAAAATGAAGACTGGTATTTTGAAAAAAAGAGCTGCTGTCTTTGTGAACAAGAGAAGACACAGATACAAGAAATATTCTGAACTGGATTTCATAGGTATCTCAGCAGAAGGATCCATGCAAATTTAACATCACTACAGCAATGTTAACAGTAGTGTAGCCTTCTATCTGAAGAACACATTAAAATTTACATCATGGTTTGATGGCACAGGGAGTTCAGTAGCAATGCTGGTTTAAAACCTCTGAGCTTTTTCC
Organism: Anabacerthia variegaticeps; assembly: GCA_035583185.1. Taxonomy (NCBI): domain Eukaryota; kingdom Metazoa; phylum Chordata; class Aves; order Passeriformes; family Furnariidae; genus Anabacerthia; species Anabacerthia variegaticeps. The sequence goes on along the minus strand of JAWWEW010000165.1, from coordinate 12,085,453 downwards.
CTGGCTCTTGGCAAAATATGCTGCCAGTCGCCTTACGTTGACAACTCATGGAGCTGTGCTGTGAACATTTCATAGAACCTGAAAAAACAACCCTCTCCCTTTTCTTTTTCCCCTTATTTTTTTTTTTTTTTTCAAGGGTGACAAATCATATACTCTGACTTCTTGCAAGGGACAGAAAACAGGAAGCAAGAGCAAGACCCAAACCCATGATTCACAGTAGTATCCTCAAACCCCAATGGGCATTTAGCTCAGAGACTGACACACACGACATGCCCTCTGCCATTTCAAACACTGTCAGCCTGAAGAAATAGGATGACAATAGCAGACTCAGTAAGAACAATTCTGAGAGCAAACACATACCCAAACAAAACATGCCACCTACTTTAATGAGAAAATATCACCCCACAGTCCCTCCACAGAAGATACGAGGGCTAGTTTTTATCATCTCCTGCTGCTCTTTCAAAGGGAAAGGGAAAGAATACCTTCTCTTTCAAAGGGAAAGGGAAAGAATACCTTCAGCCAATCCCAGGACAACATGAAGGAAGAGACCAAAAAGGGATGAAACATTTGGAAATTTTTTAGAGAGTCCACTGGAATGGGAGGAGGCAAAGATTCAACCAGCACAACAAGTTTCTGACCGTACAGGTAAAAAGGCACTGCTTACACTCTTAAATGTTGCAGGTACCATCCCTCTCATTCCATGTACTCTGTAACTAGCTCTTGAGGAAGCTATTTCCATACAAGCAATTACTTTTGAGACCAATGTGTGAAAGAGAGGACCATCTCAGACATAAGTGTTCAAATAGAACATGTCCCTTTGAGTTTAGATCAGAAGGTGACATGTAAAGAAGAGTTGTGCACATTATAAGAATAGAATTGCACTGCATAGTAGTGATTTAAGTAGAAACCATTGTGACATGGCTACATTCAAGATCATTCCCAGGAAGAGTGTCTCAGCCCTGCCAAAACAAAGATAAAACTGTATAAATTACAGTGATTATGATCTGAATTATAATGGAAGATATCTGTAATATAAGTAGGGCTCTCTGCAGAGGGTGCCTAATAAAAAAAGTGTATTCTGGCCTGAAATCTGAAAGGCATGCTCTTGGAAGACTGTTTTAATATGCAACAAATCTTCAAGGTAGTCATCTGAAAGAAAAGCAGTTACACACCTTTGATGAAGACGACTGTGGTAAGGCTTACATAACTGCTCTATTATTGACATAAATCTGTTTCATTCTTCTCTACAACTTCTGTATTAAATGGTCATATAAGAATGATCCACACACATTTGCAGCTAAAGGTTCAAAAAAGGTTAACTTTAAGTATGCACTCCTTTTCTTGTTTGTTTCCCTTTTCTTCAAAGGGTCAATAAAAAGCAGAATAAAGACGTCTTAGCTGTCAGAAATCTCCAACTCTGTGGCTACTGTCTGCAAACTTACTTGAATAAAAAATATAAGGCAGTTTGCAAGAGAGCACCGTTGGTGCAGAAAGTTTTCTTTTAATTAATTGTCAGCAATTTTGAAGGAGAGTTGTGGACAAGATTATCTGTCAGGAGACCACTACTCCTTGACATGCACTTGAAAAAGAAAGCCCAAGTACACAGAGGTACAACCATGACATATTTCAGAGGGAGGGGTTGATTTTGTTTTCAAGGTAAAGATATTAAAAAAAAAAAAATTACTTTAAAAGTTTGAACAACATCAATTTAGAGAGAACAAAACAAAATGGTCTGAAACGTAGAACAAAGAATCCGTTTCTAATTTAACATGTAGTAGTTAATCCTATAAATTTTACACCACAAACTCCTTGTTCTATAATCAGAAAAACAACACTGTAATTTTGTTGTAGCTATGCTTCTTCATATCTAAAAAAACCAGAATTCTAGCTTTTAAATTAAAAGCTCACTGATTAAAGAACGGTGAATAGTTCTTCCAAGATGCAGCTGAAGACAGTCTTCTTAAAGGAGGTACAAAAGGAAAAGGTCTACTTTATAGGACCATTTGCAGGAAATAACACGCTGTGATAAATTCTAGGAGATTTATTGCTTATGCAAAATACCTATTTGTTAAATATGAATGTGTTAGTCTTAATAGCTTCCATTTTTCTTAGGCTCTCCTATCTTTCAAAAGATTCTGACTTAGAAAAGGACAGAAGATTTGTTATGATGAAAATGGCCTAGCTCATAAATGCCTTAATTAAAGGAATATGATCAACTTAGAACAGCTTGTACGTAGATATATAACAGATTGTTATTTTCTGTTCTCCTAAGCAGCATTTTAGTAAATATAAATTAAAGTTTTTCCTGGGAAACCACATACGTATTTTGTTTACTTTGTATATTTGACAGCTGTTTGGTTTAAATCTATTTCACTAGATACTCTGTGTAGCACTGCACAAGTGTGCTCTCCATTTCTTATCTTTTGGTAGAGCTTCCAAAAAGTAACGAGAGAACCTTTTCACAATAGAAAAATCACTATAAATCAGCAAAAAGTGGCACACAGGCTAAAGGGCAGAGAGAGTACCTGCAAGTTCTTTTAACAAGGTTGACAGTATACTTTTCATTTTGCAGTAAATTTCAACTGAGATATTTAAACTGTTATTTTTAATGTTTCCAGCCAGTGTATGAGAAAAATACAGATTAGACTGCTAGCCTGAAGAATAGTGTCCAGAAGCATGTTGTTACTCTTGACCTCGTCTGAAAGCTTATTTTCCAGAGATCCCTGTTTTCTGAGAACTTCCTAGCAAAAATGCATTAACAATGAGTTCTGGTCTGTATCATCCTGCAATACCACTTGTCTTGCACAGAAAAGAAAACAAAAATGCTTTCTTGCATAACCCACAATGCCATTTTCTTTTTGTTCCCATGGTCTTTGGTCTCGGTTAATATGCTTATCAAAAGAACATTGGAATGTTACCAGCTTTGCTTGAAATAAGCAATATGGCCTCTTAAAAGAAAATAAGACCGCCCACTTCTCCTTTGATTTAGCTACCTAAAGACTTTTATTTTTATTAAGTAGCCAACTAAAATCATATCTAACGAATCAATAGGGTATGGTTGAGACTTTTAGTGAAGGTTCACCCCAGGTGAATTTGGCCCAAACACTTTGTTATTTGCAAGAACGTGTTCCAAAGAAAAGCTCTCTGCAGCCTTAGACATCAACTACAGTCATTTACTTTGACCTGAGAGTCTGATCCAGAGCCTGTTAAACCATGTTAAGTCTGAAGGCCCTTCAGCAACAGTGTCCCTCATTGCAGTCTGCCCTCTTTTTAGCCACAGTCTCCAAACAGAATTCTCTTAAATAATGGAAGGGTGTAGCAGGTCTGTTTTGAACCATTTGCTTTGCTGCTATATGGGCCTTTCCCAGGATTAATGCCTTTTGTGTGGTTTGATCAACATTTAGACAAGAGAGATCATTCCTTCCCTGCATTCATGTTTCTGAACTCTAATTAGAGTTCAGTGATTCGGGATCTTGATGGCTTGGAAGTTGAGAATATAGTTAGAATTTTCCCTGCCCTTAGGGAAAAGTTAGACTTTTCCCATTCCAATGTAACACTTACACCACCCTGTCTAGTAGGGCAGATTTTTCTGACCTATATTTAAGCAATAAGGCATGACAGGTAGTGCATTTTCTGAGGATTATTATAAGCCTTGAGTAGTGTGATAAGGCAAGAAGCTGGAGACTTTCCTGTAAGTGTCTTTTTGCTATTATGAAATAGAATTTCATAATAGAGAAAGGGAGCAAGAGGGAGTGAGAGAGGCAGAGTCCTGCACTTAAAGGGCATTATAGACATGGCCATGACATCACTGACAGTCAGGAAACTCCGACTGTGTTCAGACTTTTAAAGCCATTCTGTAATCACAGTCAAAGGAGAATTTTACCATCAAACCTTGCATCAATATTGTAGTGATAACTGACAGTGGGCTCTCTACCTAATTTATCTTTAAATATTATCAATGACTTTGGATACAACTAAAACAAGGCTTTGAGTACTTTTGCTTTAGTAGAGTGAAGTGGACAGTGTTTTAATATGATTAAGAACTACCTCTGCATGTAAAGCTTGATCTCCACAGGTCAGCTGCTACTAAATAAAGAATAACAGGATAAAGCAGTTACTGGAGTTTCCGTCGAGGTCTTTCACAGAACTTGAACATACTTTTCTGCTTTCTAAAAAATTACTACTAGAAATACCCAAAGCAAAGGGTTTGACTGAAGAATAAGCAGATAACTGTGTTTGTGTGCAGGGAACCTATTTACTCAGTATTTGTACTATTACAAAATTTGAGTTTTCTTTTGTTTACCTGTTCAGCTACACATGCTACAAATTACAGTTGTTTTTCAGATACTGGGACTATAAATTAAAAACACGACTTTTTTTTTTTCTGGTCACTTTTATTCATTATCAGCAATTTGGTAAAATAAGATATTTTGAATATAAAAAATTCATTAATTAAATTAGAATCTGGAATACAATAATACTAACTGCTTTCTCAGATCTGTGCCCAGAGGGCACTATAGACTTAATTGACCATAAAATATTGGTGGTGGTTTTGTTGTTTTTTTTTCCTGTTGGGGCTTTGGTTGGTTGGTTGGTTGGTTTCTGTTATTTGCAGTGTAGAATCAGACAACATTTAGAATAAAAAATTACTTGGGTTTTCAAGCTCATACATACCCCTCCACACACTTCTCCCATCACTCCCCAATCTTTTATTATGGAAGGTCAAACTAAACTTCTCCCTTTGGTTTATGACATATAATTTTACCATAAAGATAACCTAAAATTAAGCTTGTAGTCTGCAACCTCATTTAACCAAAATAAATTATCCTACAGTGAGCCAGTGTTTCCATAAGGGTTCTCCGGCCATTATGCAGGACTTGGCCTACCCCAGAGTTAGGTCATGATGAATGCTGGCCACAAACATTTTAGGAGTTCAGCATCCACAAAAACCAACTTCACTGTGGGACAAAAATGTTGTTTCCCTACCGCTGGGTAGCACAGGCTTTCACTTCTGACACTTTCCCCTAAACCTGCCTACAGGAAGGATGTGCAAAACCCTATCACCAAAAAACAGCTTTAGAAAAGGAGATGCTTAATTTCCTATAACCTGTGATTAAAGTGTTCTTCTAAGCTTAATGCAGTACATGAGAACGTGGAACAACTGGTAACCTTTCAACTGTGTGCATACTTTTCCTTACAAGAAATTCAGCTTGTGTCATGCTTCCAGTAAAGCATGAGTAGAAGAGAAGAGATATGAAATGGTAGTAACATCTTTCAAAATACAATTTCTGTCTATCTCCACACAGGCCAGAATTCTCAGTAATTTTCATCTGTCTCAGTTTATGAAAGAAATTGTCTCAATCTCTCATAGGTGAAATCCCAACATTCTCTGAAGTTTCAGGGGATTTTGTTTTCAAAAGAAGGAAACTAAAGTGAAAATGAATCTTTGGATTTCTACATGGATCTACATTTATAATTATTGAAGTTTTGTTACTAGATCAAAACAAAAACCCAAGCAAGTTGAATGAGGACTTGGGGAATTACCTGAAGCATATTCACATATTTGAAGAGCTTCAACAGACTTCTATTATACTGTTATATCTTAAATAAAATTGCCTCCTACAGAACTTCCAAACTGAAATTATTTCATATCAGATATTATGTCTTATCCTTTCCTTAACTAACCTCCCGAGATTGTCCTTTACTGACTGTCTCATTGAACTGAAACTTACGCAAGATGGACCTAAGATGATTTGGCTTAAAACAAAGAGCTATGGGAATAATTATTGGTTTACATGTATTTTAAGTGAAGAAGTAGCAGATATTGTGAGAAGGAGTGTGAGGTGAAGAAGGAACATGAAATAACTGGTAAAAAATGATAACACATGAGCAAGAAAATAATTAAGTGGAGAGCTTTCTGGGCTTCCCACCTCTTCCTCCAACCTACTGCTATGGGTGTCTCACAACTCTTTCCTAAATAAGAGAAACCTGCATGCTTATTTCCTTAAATAGATTTATCACAATCCAGTAGAACTAATTGTGTGCCAGACAAAATACCCTTGGTCCAGAAGGGGCATATTCATAATATTTTACTTTGCATCCGTCTTTCATCAGACACAATTTATCAGATATTGTCAAGTGCAACCACTCTGTTCTTTGCATACCAAACGCAAGCAACAGATAGGCTTTGTTATGTGTTCATCTCTCACCATTTTGCACAGCACAGTGTGTTTCAGATTCAGTCCAAGCTGCCAAAAGCCAGACCTTGGCATTTTAACTTCAGAAACGAGGCACAGTGCTGAGCATCTATTAACATAAGACTACATCCATCAGTTGCCATTCATGCATGTAGGAAATGGATGGTTCAGAATCTTAGTTGCTTCTCTACAGACATGAATTTTCCATATTTCCAAAACAGTTTTTCTTCAGCACGAGTAGTGATTTAAAGACATCACCTTAACTATATATTACACATATGAAGAGCCTTAATAGTTTGCAGAGCAACACCCACGTTGCTTCAGAATTCAGTAACAAATGGGGTTCAATTTAATTTTTTAATGGTCCACTAATGACTGAATCATCTTTTATCTGAATTTTGTTCCTTAAGAGAATACATTACCTTGAGATTGGACAATATGATGTAGAATCTATATTTTCATGCTTTTTACTTGGATGGGAACCAGTGTGCTCCTATAGAAGAGCACTGAGTAATCATGTGCAAAATAGGACCACCCAACATCTGTCTACATTCACTTGGAAATCAGTTTTATATTCCTCTGCTAGAGGACTTGCAGGAAATTTATACCGAATACATGGGTGGGGTGGGATAGAATCCTTCCTCTTTGCTTAATCACATTCAGGGAAGAGCGATGATCCATTTTGTCTGGTTCTCTCCATTACTCTTTCTAAAATTAACTCACATCTGACATTATAACATATGTTAAATATTATGCAAGTGGTCTGTTCTATATTTGGTTTATTCAGTCATAAATCCTGGCATGCATGCACACACACAAAAAAAAGTAGTGCTGTGAGGGGGGGAAGAAAAAAAAAAAAAAGGCAAAAAGCCCACAGCAAAAATCCCCACAACCTCGTGCAGACAAAATGAAATTGGTAAAAGTTGGATTATTCCCCTTTCCTTACAAGTTCATAAAGGTGCTGTCCACTGACATGAAAACTCTGATTTTATCCACTAGGAAAAATACTTTACAGGTGAATATATTCTTTTATTTTGTAGAAAAGGAATTTTGACAGTCCAAAAGAGCTTAAGAGCTACAGTTATTTGTGCTGATAGAGGCTCCAGTCTGGCACAACCAAGGTGTGTCTGTAAGCACGTGAAGGCCAACACGTAACAGCTACAAAGAGTTACAAAGTCCTTTTCTTTCTTGCCATTCTTATTTTCTATTGTTTTACCAAGAACATAAAGATATCTGTATAGCTGGGAAAGTAAGATTTTGGTTGGTAGTAAACCTTTCAGCTTTCCCAGCATATTTCCACAAAAGCTCTGCACTGTTTAGTACAAAATTTCCAACACTCTCTTATATCAATATTATTGGTATCATATGATTTAGCATGGCTAAAATAAGATAGAGGCACTAAATTATATACAGAACACCATTTTTGTTTTGAGGGCACTGACTTTTCTTTATACCCACTGTTTTGAACTATTTAAGAGCTGGATTTCATACCACAAATGCCTGCATAGCTGTAGTGAACAGAGGGTCTAACAGCTACAAAAATGCTTTGAGAGTTAGAGATAGTGTAAGAAGTATATCTTCCCTTCTGCTTCTTGGATATCATTTTCTGGAAATGGTTTGATAGCACTGGACATGCACCAGGTTCAGTTCTGACAGAATTTGCCTACAGGTGTGGCCCTCAAAGGACATAGACATAAAATGAAGAGGGTAGCTACACAGAGGTTCTGGCTGTTCAATCAGCTGAGAGCAAGGCACCTAAATATCTTCAGCAGAGGGATTAGATTGTTCAATTCTTTTATTTTAAGAGCTGTCAGGGGCAAGAACAACTCAGGAAGGGGGATCCTGTCCAACAAGGGGACTTTGCCCACTCTCCTCTGAACCAAGAGCCACTGATACAGAAGCACCTGCTGTCTAGCACTCCCGGCAGCTCAGAAGGCCTTATTTCTCAGGAAGGTGGACCTGACACTTCCTTGTACAGCTCCAGAAAATGGCATACGTATTTCTTTGATATTGATGTCGATACCTATGGCTCTAGACTCATGTACTTTTCCAGTGCTTTCTGGTAGTATGCAGGACTGATACAGTTGCCAATAACTCAGGAAAGTCTTGTCTGGACATTTCATCAACAAAGGCAGAATACAAAGATCTGTCACAGAAATTTTAGCAAGTAACAAGCTGTAAATCATGAGAAAGGATAGCTCTGTAATTAATTAATTCCTCCTATCACAAGCTCTGAACTGAAATAACTGTTCTTAAAATGTGAACAAAACCACAGGTAAATAAAATTTTTTTTCTGTAACAAAAGTAATCCAAAATCTACATTTACATCCCCCTTATATCAAATTATTTCATAGCTATAATTATCTCCTAATTACATGTTTATTTCTGAATAGAAATAAGTCCAAGCCACATACAACTACTTCTCTTCTTGGTCACTGGCGCTGAAAAAAACAACTTTATAACATTTAAAGCCACAATGAAATTTTCATATACCAGGGCTCACACTGAGGTACACCAAAGCACAGTTGCAAAAGAGCACCGAAAGACTTACTCTGGCCCACATAACAAAGAAGGACACTGTGAGAACTTGACTATATTCGGCTGCAGTTGGAGAGTGAATGGATGGTTCATATCCTACAGTGATTCTATCACAGTGAACTACTGTAAAAATATTAGAAAACATTACCACCGTTGTTTGGAACAAGAAATATTTTGGGGTTTTTTTGCTACAATATGACAGATGATGGTCTAACATGATGGCTCAGAGCAGCAGAGATCAGGTTTTAGTTAGCATAGGCTGCAGGAATGAGAATTAAGCACGCAATAGCCTGCTTTCTCTTTCTTGACAGCCAGCTGGGCCTTCTACAACTGTTATTCTCTTACTACCGTACGAGACATTTCACATACAGCACATGTAGATTTCCCAATCCTGCTGTAGCTGTTTTTTTGAATTAACAGTACCTAAGCTATTATACAAGAACAAAAGCTGCTTTTTAGCCACTGCTAAAAGCTAGTTTTCCATTGTCTTGTTACTCCAAACCAGCCAGAGCCACTTGCATGGGCCTGTTTTCTTGAGTATGCAGAATGCTGACAATTGTTATTAACTGACCTAACACTGATGTAGGCTCTGTTGCTGCCTCATGGGCTGAGTCAGAGAGAAGGGAGCTAATTATCATAGGAAGGAGAACAGAGATTAAAGAGATAAAATTGGAAAAACAACATAAAGAGCAGTAGCCTGAAAGAACAAGACAGGCAGATACCTAGAGAAAGAAAAATGGAATCGGGAGTCCTGCTTTGACTTAAAAAAAAGTTTGCTTCTGTTAAGAAATCTACTATAGCATCTTATGAACAAATTTCATTATATCAAAGAGACCCTGCATTCCAGTTTTATGTATAAAAATATCTTTCTGTTCCAGCAACATGGCTGTGGAAAAAAAAAACTCTCACAAACTTGTAACTTAAAATGAGACCATAAATTATTTCTTTTAAACCCCTTCAAAGTATATTTAATACACAATTTGAAGTCACAGGAGGCTTAAAAAAATATTATTTGCAGTATGGAACAAATGAAAGGAACAAAATTAATACTGGGTGGGTAGCATAACTAGGGTGGAGTGACAATGTTGAAGAATTATACAAGGAAGAAGGGAGCTGACTAGGTTCCTAAACAGTTCACATCCAGATGCTTCAATGATTAGAGTTTTTTCAAATGTATAGAAAATTTTTAAAGAAAATGTAATTTTTATTCAAGTATAGGGATGGAGAGAGCAGAAAAAGGAGTACAAGCTCTTGGGTGGATGCCACCTAAACCAGGCTTTTAGACTTAGTTCCTCTTCATTGGAATTACTCCTTTCCCTCCTGCCCCCAGCTGGCAATTAACAGACGTACATGAACACACAGACAACATGCCAACACTCATAGGATGCTGTAACAAAGCTGCAGTCACAGGTGTTATTCCAAAACATATCGAAGGTCCTTACTAAGAGCTTTGTGAACAAGTTAATTGTGCTAAGGAGCAAAATCACAACCTTTTTGCCAGCTGTTAAACTGAAATCAACAAAGCTTCTTTAACACAAGCAAAATAAAATCACAATCAAAAAACAAAATGAAAAAGCAGCCCTGCATGTTCATTTACTTCAGGCTTTAAGCTAAGTCATCCTTCTTTAAGTTACTCCTCTTTCATTTATCAGCCACCTACTTTAAGACATAGCATGCCTTGAATGTCTTTCTTTAAGGCTTTCTCTTCACACAAGAATTGTATTGCCTAGCGATTCTGGTCTAAGAAAATGGTGCAAGCCCCCGTCTTCTTCAACATATAGACATACATCCCCCATATATATGCCCATATATATGTCTAGCTTCATGCCAATGGAAACGATCTCCTGAATGTCAGTGGCAGGCCTACATTCACAGGCATGAATTACTCCATTTCCTAGCACCAAAAAAAGATCAAATCTGAAACAATCCTACTGTAACCCTGGATAGTTACACCAGAATACAATGTATACAGACCACCTTAGGGCAGATGAAGTTACACGTATGAAAAAGATATGCATCCTAAAACCAACAAAATTTCATCTTCCAGAAAAAGAATAGTTAAAAATGAGGAAAGAACTAAATTCTGATGAAAAATAACACAGGAGAACAAAAATGCCCATTGTAACATATTTCTTTACAGAAATATCTTAAAATGGAATAAGTTAATAATAAAAACTTAAAACACAGCTATAGAGAGACCAAAAATCACACCGGTTATGAAATGCTCAAGAAGAGGTAAATTTCACAAACCCACATCCAGAAAAATATTATTAGCAATGCTCTACTTGTATATCATGTCTCTCAAAAGTCTAATCTGCTCAACAGATGCAACTGACAACAGCTCAATGCCATCTTCAGCTGAAGTCCAGCAGTTCAGGAAAACATGCAAACTGCAATTTTGCATTTCTCAGTAATAATTTCTGAGTAATTATGATGTTCTTGGCAGATTTTCTATTCTTACTTACATAGGATTCTTGGAATATTGGATTCCTATAGCACAGTACAGCACACAAATCTGTTCCCGTTTGATCTCCCATTCACTTGTACAGCAGACGTTTGCTGAAAGCAGGATCAAAGCTTGCTCAACTTTCTTCTTTTCCTGTTTTCCCTGATGACAATTCCTCACCAGAAGTTTGGATCTGCTTTTTTTTTTTTTTTTTTCCTGTTGGGCAGCAAATTATTTTGTGCTATTCAACATCTGATCTGAATTAGTATAGCTAATTAGCAAAATGTCTACAGGTGGAGATGAAACTAAGCAACACAGGTTTTCATTTTCCGAGAACGTTAAAATTCAGGTAAACTCCGGAGAAACCAAGCTCTTTGAGGCAAAGTAATCCCACTAATATCAGTCTTGCTGGTTTTTGTTAGCATTATTAAAATAAGCTTCATCTGACATGACTACAGTTTGTACTGGTTGTGTGGTGTTTTTCTCTAGTAGAATGCAAAATGTGAAGGTTAAATGAAGATGGTGGCAAACAGTCACTTTACAGTAACATGGTCTGTGTTTATTTTTACACGCTTGTGCACTCATAATTAAAGAGCAGAAAACTGTGGATTTATTGTTTCAGTAGCTAAAACAGAATATTGAAAACCAATTTGGTTCTGGCTATCTTGCAACAAAATCTGATGGTTCTGAATGACAATTAGGTGAAAAACCAGCTTTTACAGATATTAAGCAAATTTAAACTGTAAACAGACTCAGGAAAACTGTACTGTGGATGGGCCCAGTAATACAGTTTTTAAAGGAAATAACTAGAAAAGCAAAATAATTTTTTTTTGTCTCTTTCAAGTGTAATATTTCTAGATCCTTGGTAAGCTTTAAAATTGTGATATTTGGTAGCTTGCATTCAGCATTTTTTATGTGTTTCAATTAATAGTATGGTCCAGTCCTAGGAGCATATCTTATTCAGATCTATTGGTACAAATATGAAATGTTAAAAATGAAGAGAGAAGGAAAAAAAGTGAATAAAATGTAAATTACATGAAATAATAAATCAAAGACCTTAAGTCTGACATTTAGATTTCTGGTGGTCCATATGTTTTACATATTATGAAACCATCCCCATAAACAATTCTTGCTAAAGAATACAATTCGCATTCTTCCTAAACCATCCTATCTCATTTGTTTACAGTTTTCTTCTCAACAGCTTCATTAAATTGAAGACAGCATGAGCAAGTTGAAACAATTCATAAAAAAAAAAAAGATCTCTATTAAATAATGTCAACATCAAAGGCAACAATAAGTAATCTCCTGCAAAGGGAAGGCTGTGAAAGCATCTTTTGAGCTGGTTAAAAACTGGCAATTATCAATTTCATTTTGACATGAATGAGAGGGAGGAATGTTCTGTACATGCTTTAATCTTCTAACATATATTTTATAACAAAAAAAAATTCAAAACACCTTAAGATATATTTGGTGAATATTTAACTAAGTCTGTACTAGCACAAACAAGTTTGCACTATTGAAAGCATTATGCCTAATGTGTTTGCTTTATCCTTTAGTTTTTATAGAGTGCTACTGGTTTTGTTAGCAGACAATGTTCTAGTATTCATTTAGAAAAAAATATCTCGGTTGGGAAGAGGCTTCTTCTACATGAAAATAATACGTCATGCAGCCTTCTCCAAGGCTGAGAGGGTGTTCCAAAAGACACTGTCAGGGGAAAGGAGCATCAATGCCCTGCCAAGGGCAGACTTCTATCCAAAGAGCTCCAGCAATCAATGAAAATGGAACAAGATAAAGAAGACAAGAAAGCTTCACTGAATATTACAGGCTTACTTGACCCCTTAGGAACAGTGAAAGCACCACTTCAGCAAGCAGCAGTCTTTTGCATGAGTGCAGCTTTTCCACCTGGTGCATGGGCCAGCGGTCAGTTCTTGTCACAAAGAGAAAACTCCAGTGTATCACCTTTCGTTGCCACGGTAAGGCCCACTCCTCTGTAAGAGTTCAAAGCTGTCATGAAATTTCGGCTATAACTTATACTTCATTGTTCACAAGACACTATTTAAGCAGATCTATGCCATGGACAAACTAGCTGATACAAATTCTTCTCATCTTTTAATCTTTCATGATTATTCTACAATGAAAAACACAGGGAAATAGAAATAACATTTTTTTCTTCAGTCAGTTCTAATCATTAGTTTATGATCATATTCAGTTTTTTTTATTTCTTTTCTTATGTGCAAAATAAAATTAATCCAAGATAAATACAGTTATCTAGAGGATAACTATCCCACAGTTATCCAGAGGACATTCACATTTCAAGAATGTTATATTAAAATGGGTAAATGTTTGTAAATTTAACATAGAATAAAATAACTGTAAATAATAAAACTATTTATTTCCAATTGGATGGTGCTAAAGGCCACCATATACCTTGTTTGTCTTTCCCAAGTTGTTTAACATGGTTTTTGCCTACTTTCTAATTATACTAAGAGAGATTAGTATAATGGTACCAGTGTCATCCTATTTCTTCTGAAGATTCACGTTCATATAATATAGAAGACTTCCCTAGCAAATGTGTTTCTGTAAAGTAGATGGGATTGTTTCAAAAATTGAAAAAATACTGCACACACATTTAGCCTATTGGAAGTTGAGAAGAAAAGAATTCAGTGTGGAAATGGAAAAACATGGTGGTCAGCTCACAATCAAATCTGGAAAGATTAATTTAAAACAATCCTTTTCAAAAGCTCTTGTGTCTCAAAGTTGCTCTCTTTTTTTCAGACTTTCTCAAGTATTTTGATAAAGGGTATTTTAATAAAGGTTATTTTCTTTTCCTACAAGCCTCACTAAGAAAAGGGGCCAAACAAGCCTTGCATCCCAATCGTTGCTTATGGAGAAATAACCTGAAATTCATGATGCTTTTCATTTGACATTCAAAATGGATAGGATTACTTCAGTTAAACAACACAGCACAACAGAACTCCTTGTGAAGAGTAGCACACTTTTCTTGATCTGATTTATACATAAATATATAAATGTTATTGCTTTTCAAACATCTCAGGATTCTGAGATTTTATGCTACATTTACAAAGGACTAAAATTGTTTTAGATGTTCTTTGATTAGTGAAGTTTGGAAGGACAATACACAACCCTTACAGCAACTGAGAAGATCCTCTCAATTTTTTTTCTGAATCTGGAAACTATGTTTGTAGAAGAAAAAGCACAAAACAGCCCCTTTGCCAACCTGTACTCAGAAACGCAGCTTATTTTCTCATCATTTCTGTATGCATATCCCACATAGTGTTTTGGGAGGTCAATCTGAGTCAAAAGCTGCTCCATTATATGAACTTTGTTTAATGTGCCTTAAAAAATTTGTGATCACTGTACGATGTAGGTCAAGAATCAGCAGTCACTCACTATTTTCTTATAAACACATTAAGTTTTCAACCATTTTGTCTTTAACTCCCTCTAAATAATTACCTCCTCCTTATTTCTATGCACACTAATTGATTCTCTAAGGATCTACATTTCTACTTTATCACATAGGCAAGATAAAATGGAAAAATACAACAAATCCTTAGTTTTTCCTAGATCTCTTGCTGCTTCCTACAGTATTCAGTCATACTGTTTTCACAGCTCAAACTACCATTTATAAATACTATTATTACTACCATTTATGGATCTGTAAATGCAGCCCTTCTGTTCGCCAAGTTTAGCCACTTGTGTATCAGGAGTGAATTGTTTTAAGAAAAACACTAAAGACAGCAAAAATGTACTGCAGTAGTCACAACATATGGATGAAATAACAAATGTTGGCAGGCTCAGAGTAAATAGTGATTTATTTATTTTTTAAGTACTAGAAGCTACCAGACTGAGAGAGGTAGCGTCTATGCAGACTTCCCATTAAAAAATTGGATCCTATATGTAACAAATCTACCAGTGCTCTCTCTCACTTGTTACCAGCTCTGGTGTTATGTCTACACCAGAGTCCCTTATTCACTTTCCTTTGTGCAATTATTTATAAAAGTGTAGAGCTTTCTACCCCATTTACATTGATGCAAATGCTTAGGATAGGTGTCTAACGTTGTGTCAAATATTTTTGTCACCGTATTACTTGACCTGTTCCAGAATACAAGCAAAAAATAGATTAAAATCAGACAAAGATGAGGACAATATAGCTCTAAATACTCTTAGTTTGAATAAAACCCTCTCAAAGATGGAGGAAGTATTTTTGCAGTATTTATGTTTAGTATAGTACAGCAGGAGCACTGTAGACTCTTCCGTGCTGCCTGGCCAACATGTCTGTTTCTCACTTAGGAGACTAGGAAAGTTCCATCTCTTGGGCTATTTAATCCTCAGCTTCTTTGCCAAGATCGCCAGCAAAGCTACCAATTATCACATCACAAAAAGAGAGTGAACAACCATCCTGCAGAAGCTGGCATAAAACCATCAACTCTTTTCACATACCTCTTCATAGCTATCAGATGGTAGTAGTTTTGGGTTGCTACTGAATTAGATATTTCAAGTGCTCAATTTTTGAGGAAAAAAACACCAACTTAGTCACAATGATGTCACAAGGTCTTACTAGAAGTCTATTCCATGACATTATCCAAAGCTGTGATGGTTCCCATATTTAGACGTATCAGTTTCTGTTCTTAATGCAGTGTCCCAATCCTTCACAGTAATTTTGAGGTGGGAACCCAGTGGGTCAGTGCCAGGAAGCATGTTAATGCTTGTTCACCGGAATCCGTAGTGCTGGCGAACATTTAGCAGAAACTCTACTTAAGGGTCTCAAGTGTATTTCAGCACACTCAGGGTATTAGAGCTTTATATCATTTGAAAGAATCCTTTATTTTTAGTGCTAAATCAACAAAGCTGTTAGTGTCATTTTCAGTCAGACTGTCATCTACTGGGAATTCAAAATTACACTCAGCTGCAAACTATTGACACTCCTCTTAACAAAAAAATGTTTTTAATAAATCTTTACATTAGCCTATGAGATAAAAAAAAATCTTTACCATGAAATATACAAGTGTATAAGTGTTTTATGAAAGTTTTATTAACTTTACAAAAGAAGAATTGGCAGTGAACCATGAACATCCTGTACTCCTAACACGTGGTTATAAATTACATGTTCTTTCCAATAACATCTGAAAAAGAGACTGTAATTTAAATTTCAAAACCACTTGGCATACCTACTATATAGTGCTGACATGAAGTAAAGGGAGGATCTGGAGAGACTCAAACAAAGAGTGAAAATATAAAGACATCCTTAGCTAAAAAGCTGCTGATGAATACAATTCCTTTCCAGCTGGACAGGGATCAAGTACTTGCTTGTCATATCATTCAATGCACTGTTCAATCAGGGATTCTTCCTTTCAACAAAAAGAAAACTTAAGTGCTGCTAATCATCCCTTGTAGAACTTTATCTTGCAGATACCTTCTTTATGTCAGGATTTCTCAATGACCATTGCCAACAGTAGAAGGATCAAAGTTGTTATTAAACAAAAATGCCTTCACTGATGGGAAAAAGCAGTTATCTTCTGTTCTCACACACAAGATGTGCAGCTACTAGCAGCTTAATGATATTTGGTGTGAAGTAAAAAAACCAAAAAAAAACCAAAAAAAAAAAATATAGGAAGACTCTGAAGAGTATATATATAAAACATTTCATTTTACATTTCTAGATGACTATGACTGATCAATATCACCTATTTATTCTGATTTCTGGTAAGAAGATATATGCCACTTCATCCATTTAAGGATGTACTTTAGAATGATAACATTACTTTTTGAAATAGACCTACAGTTTGTCATGCCACATAGCAAACTATTCTCTCAAATGATATCATATTTTTAAGTCCTAGAAATGCCTTTAATAATAGACAATGCATATGTTTACAAGAAATGTAAATTTTTTGCAAGCAGACTGAATAAGTAATTTCAAGCAACTCATCCTCAGAGTGCTGTCTGGATAAAACTGGTTTTTCTGCCTACCAGCAGTATGTGAAAGCCCGGAGAGAAGCTTGCTGCCAGTTAGTTTAGTGGCTTGAATGGAACACAAGCCTATAGAGAGAAAGCCAAGCCGCAAATAATCATGCAACATCAAGATTCCTTAAGACCAGTCCTTAGCACAAAGCAAACAGAAGAGCACTCTGAGAAGAGTAAGAGAGAAATTTAAAAGCCCAAAGGAAAAAAAAAGTATGAGATTTAAAAAAAAAAAGCAAAACAAAACAAAACAACCCCAAAGCAAACGGAAAACAACAACAACAAAAAAACAACCCTACCACTGCCATGCAGTTCTTACCAAAAAAAAAAAAAAAAAGTCACAAGACCAAGACCACCACCATTTTCTGACAGCATACTCACCAATTCTGCTGAAGTTTGGTCATTCCCAATTGCAGACCTACTTTTTGTTAGAGCAGGGTAAAGAGGTCAAAACGACAAGAAAAAGGACTTCATTTAGAAAACTTGAAACAGATTGGGCATGCAACTCTACCTTACTGCAGCCTGTACAGTGATGCAGTGTGTCCCTAGAAAGATCTAGTCTGACATACGAGAAAGTACCAGGAGACAGGATGAGTTCATTGGATAGTTTGGTTCAGGCAGGAAAACAAATTATAGAAAGAAAATTAGTATTAACTCTGAAGAGTATGTTGAGAAAAGTGTTCAGCATGTAGTAAAACCAGTGCACTTTGCTATGGATTTCTGTGGAATTCTAATTCATACCAAACATTAGCAGCAACCTAAAGAGCAGCTACAGAAACAGCCTGGAGAACAACTGAAAATACAGGCATATTTTTTCAAAGTCTGCGTATGTGAGAGACCTGATATATATAGTCTGGTAAATAACTGATGTTTATATGCATTACTTATTCTGAAGAAGAAAAAAAGTAGCTCAATTTCAAACTGTATTTTTAGAAATGTGTGTTAATCAAAGAGGTGAGGAAGACAATAGTTTGGTCTGTAATGTTTTGTTCAACTTCAGGATTGAATCAGTTTTGCAAAGCTACCAGGATGGCACATTTTCATTTGTTCAAAAGTGCTCAGGAAAGCGCGCTCCCTCTCTCAGATGACTCACACATGCATTAAAGGAAGAATATAAGAAGTGATTCACAAAAAATTATCTAGTAACAGAAATAGTTTCTCTGATGTCTTAACTGGCCAACAGAAATAAATTGGATGTTAACGTAATTTTGATACATTACAGTGACATGTAATGGAACAACAACGATGAAACAAAATACATAGATATTACTCAACCAAAATATTTTGCAATTCTGAAACATCTCAAATACATAGCTAAAAGAGAAAAAAAACGTTGAAATGTTCTCAGAATACAATTTGTCTACTTTGCTGGCTGCAGTAACACTGCATTTGACACCAGAAGACCCAGTCATTTTGCTTCATAAGGATCACTTTCTGCCCAGACCACATATGCATCTGTCTTAAGCATTCGTTGCAAGTTTAATTTTGAACCAGTTAGAATAATCTATGTTGTTAATGTTAGAAGGCCCATTCAAATAACACTGGAACAATGCTATAACATTTAAAAAAAAAATATTTCCTAATTTATTTAACTTGCATTAAAATGATACTTGATCTGTATACAAAAGGTGATATTTCTTGATTTCCTGAAAAAAATCAGCCCTATATTTCTCTCATTTCCAATACATTCAATTACTTTCCTATTCATTTATACAACCATCAAGAGGAAATGGTTTGAAGATGCAAAGCTTATGGTAGCAAAATCAACTGAAATGGTTCCTGTGCACAACAGTTTCTATACAGGTGTTCCATTTCTGAACTGTGCCGCTGAAACTCTTTTCTGAGCTGCTTTGAGATGGAACAGGGAATTGATCTAGGTTAGAAAAAGGAAGAAAAAACAAAGGACTGAGGTAACAGGACAAAAGAGGAACTGCTTAAGTTAAAAGACTGAATCATGGATTTGCTATGATTACCATTGTGCCTTCCCCTTTTTTTAATCTGCTGAGAACTGCATTGGAATAATCCACATGGACACACCGGTGAGCATGTCTAGCTTCTATTAGAGAGCAATGACATTTAGTCTCTGCTAGGCTGCAAGGGAAAAATTTGCAATTGCTTTAAGATGACAGAACATGGTGAGTTTAAGCTTTATTACTAGGATATTTAATACTTTATTTACTGTCTGTTCATTTTTGGGAGAAACAGAAAAAGGCTAAGTATATAAATAAAATGGAACAAAGAATAACAATAATCCACTACTTGAAATGTTTGCAACAAAAGGATTCAGATAATAAGAAACTCCCTGCCCTTGACTGAAGACCTTGGAACCTTCAACCAGATAAATTAATTTTTTCCAGTTCTGAATAAGTGATACTTGCTACAAAGTAGAACTTGCCCTTCTATGAAATGTGTTAAAGGAAAATATCATGCATATAGTGAGAAGGTTGGATTACAAGGGCATGATGTTAATCATAGCAGATCACAGTGCTATGGCTTAGACAAAAATAAAAGCAGCAAAGACAAGGAGAAACATGTATCACAATTTAAAATAGAACTCCTGTGCTTACAGGAGGATTACACTAATGTATTAGACACAAAGAACTTCTGGTTAGTGACTTGTAACAGCTAATATATGAAACACTGTATTACAGACTTAATAAAGGAAGATGCTTAGATCCAATGCCTTTTTAAAACTCTGGCAGAATTACTATATTTATCAATACTTCAGAAAGAATATGGCTAACTTGAGGTTACAAGTGATAAATAAATTAATTCTGTGCTTGAATAAATGACACCTTGCAAAACAAAATAGAAATATCATAACACTTGCTCTCATTAAAAAAATAAATAAATAAAAACTAAAACAAAAAAAAAGAACAAAAAAACCACAAAAACAACCCCAAAGAACCCAAAAAACCAACAAAACAAACAAACAAAAACACAACAACCAAAAAAAAAAAAAAATCAACCCTACCTCCCCCCCCCCAAAAAAAAAAAAAACAACAACAAACCAAAAAGTAAATTATATGGAAAGAGAATTGTCAGAAAACACAGATACCAGAAGGTATCTATGACCTTTGGTTTCAAATTCCCTATCTTTACATTGAAAATAGCACAGCACCTTTTATCTATTCCTTAAAAACAGTAATTAGCCAAAGTCACAATAAAATTATTGCCATATCTTAATGGAAATCTTCTGGATGAAATTTTTTCTCCTATTATTACTTTTAAATATTTCTATCTCACTTCAAAGGAAGTCTGTCCTGGACTTCGCTATACAAATGGCAGCATCCACACACTAAGTAATTAAAATTTGTTATACAACACCAAAATATATTTAGATTCTAGTAGTCTAAGTAGTTTGGATCAGAAAATTTTACTGCTGTGGCCATTAGCCAAATTGTAAGAAGGCAGTGACTTGAGGAAAATCATTGTCTTCAAATCTTTCAATATTTTGGTTGTTTAAAGCTTGGCAACATCAGTGTTCCAAAAGGAAAGTAGATAATGAGAGGGGAAAAAAAATAAAAATAAAAATTAAAAAAGAAAAAAATTGTTCTGCAAGGAAGTTAGTGATGTTTTCCTAAGCCCCTGCCTTCTCAGTCAGTGTAAGATCACAATAGAGCTCATAACAGCTTCTTATAGGAAAGTGCTTAGCACATCATATACCAGTGAACACTTTTAGCCACTCCCAAGTATTCCTACTAGGTGTAGACCACTCCTGGGTTTCAATAAGAGTAGGAATAAACTCCTAATTCTTCAACACAGGGATAAAAATAAGGACTTTCCAGGAATTTGATTTACAGCTGCATGGAAAAAAAAGCAGACAGAAAAAAAAGCAATCTGCATTAGAAGAGTTGGAATCATGTCTAGGGACAAGTTCCGTTAAGAGTGAAAGGAATTCTTGGGCTGGTCCTGTGCAGAACCAGGGTTTGGACTCAATGGTCCTGTGGGTCCCTTTCAACTCAGGATATTCTGTGAGTATATTTTATGAATACAAAGACAGTACATGACATCCATCTTATTTGCCCTCCATGGTATTACTGATACAAGAGCCTGTCTTCTTTCCATCTGTTTTTTTATCAATAAATATGATCATTTTAATGAAAATTTTACTTCTCTTTCGAAATGGATTCAGATTTGAGCATTTACAAACAGAAAAAAAAAATATTAAAAGAAGGTCCTCTTATCATAGGTACCAAAGGAACTGTGTCCAAAGACCTGAAAACACCTCTCGTATCCATCTGTATCTGTCAATAAAGTGCTGGGTGACATTAGAATAGTAACAAGTATCACCAACCTGAAACTCCAGGCAAGGCTGTGCTACCAAAGTAAATCACAGACCTTAAGATTTATCACTGCTGACCATTTTAACAGGAATTAATCAAATTTTTTTCCAGGAGTTCAGTTTTATTTCCAAGGTACTTCTTACTTATGAAAACAGTTACAGAGTCACAAAGAAAAATTTCCAACATCTATTAAATACTTTCAAGCAAAGATTAAATTCGATGAAGCTTTGAATAAGCAAGAAATTTTTTTTCAAAGCATTAAGTGAGAATAGTTTTTAATGTAGAATAGAGAATGATAGCATGGCAATTATAATCTCCTCTGCAGATTTAACTGTTTCAGTTTTTTGTGGTTTTTTTTTGTTTTGTTTTGGGATTTTTTGTCTACTTCACAATCTATGAATACAGCTCCTTTGACTATTTTTCTTTCATATCTCCAGCTGTACCTAGCCTAGTTAGTGCTTCTTATGATTCAAAATTCATTGCAGCTATCAGGTTATTTGTTCCCTCTTCTTTCCAGGTGCTTTTATACATTTTCTGGAAAGATACTACTTTCCAGAACATCAATGCTTGAAATTAATTTTTTTTTTTTTTGGTAACCTACCCCACCCTTATTTCTTCTGTTTATTCAAATCTGTCCACCTATTCTTTCATAGCATCTCTGTCTTGGGCACTCTTTCACATCTGACAACAGACATCAATTCCAGAGCTTTATAAAATGTTTTTATTTACCCCATCGGTGTGTATAGGTCCTAGGCACCTGTCCTATCAGGGGAACAATATTTGTCAGCAATAAAACTTTCACACAATTCCACTATCTTTTCCTTGCAGAAGAAGACAAAGACAGTGAAGAAAGGACATAAAAAAACCTACACTAAACAAAGCAAAACTGTGACTGATATTGCTGATTTCAACAGCACAGTGACATTTTTAAGCAATACAAAATATTCTGGAAGTATATACATAGTTGAGAACCTTAGTGAGAACAGTGTAATCTTGGAATGAAATTCAGTTTTTCCACATTCCAACTGGAGTAATTTTTTCTCAGATGTGTTTTGCATAAGATGTGGAGTATGTTTTAATCAGCTGAATATTTTTTGTGGGATTTTTTAAAAATAATATACAAAAAAATACAAAAATAAAACATTCACCACTAAAAACAACTGGAGATATAACATGATGACTAACAGTATCAGTTCTCCTTAATTTAAGTTACTTCAACAATTTTATGCCATTTAATCAAGAACATCACACAACTACTTAATTTTATTCTAGATTATACTAATGCAGTTGATTTTGCCATGGTTGTACTGTGTGTGAGTCACTTTAACCACATCAGTAGACCCATGCTGTGAATCACAATTTGTAACCTTTATTCTGGTCCCACTTACATTAGTGTACAAAGCAGAAGAAAAGCAGCTAGTAGCTTTAATATGAGTTGCTTACTAGCAGAGCAGAACTCCTCTTTTTGGTGAAAAAATGTCCAGTAAGTTAGAAAAACATTGCTTCTAAGGAGAAATATTTGCTATTAAAAGGCCTGGAATGGAAACAAAAATGTTTCATCTTGCTTCCCATTATTATCTGCATACAAACTAAGTTCAGAGCCTGGATAACACTGCCTACGATTTAAGTTAGGGAAAATTAATGTTCTTCATCTTGTTTATGTCTCCTGCTGCCACAACACTGTTCTGTTCTTGACACTGTCAGAAAAGGCAAATATGCAGGGCAGGATGTTTTTAAAATCCAGCAATTACTATAGGAAGAGCAGGACACAGAGAGGAAAAAGGTTTAAAATAACCAGAGAACACTGACTCAAAGCTAAAGAGAATTTTATGTAAGGCGTAGTCAATAAGTAGCCTTTACAGCTGTATAAAGGGTCTGGTACTAGCAGACATTAATAAAGTGATATATTCTGGTTTTGTATTAATTAACCTTGCAAATGTCTGGTCTTTTTTTTTTTTTTTTTTCATAAAGTGGTTGCATTGTTTTATATAGCTTTGATTAAATATTTTGTCTGTATGTATAAAATGACCCCAAAATGGTTTTTTTTTTATTTGAATTTGCAAGACCAATATATATTTGCACGTGGTCAAATTTTGAAGATGTATCATTGTGTTCAGTACAATCACAAGTTTCAACACAGCTGATCAAATGTGAATATTTACTGCAGATAAAGAACTTTGAACAGAATGATTCAGCAAGGTGGAACTGTAAAAGGAAATCAGTAACTTTTAAATTATGCTACTGTCTTACAAAAAATAATTCTAATTGGAAACTGTTGGATTCTGTTGAGGTAGCTGTCCCCTTAAAAATATAAGAGACATTTTAAAATACGTATGCACATACTAAGTTCAAACATGCAAACATACCATCATGAAACATGCTTTATGCATTCAGTAGTGTGAAATTAGCTCTTTGTTATGTTTGTGAGAATTATAAATACGATTTTAAAAGACTTGCCTAAAAAACACAAGGAATACTGCCTGTTCAAAAGAGTAGCCACGATTATTAATCTGCATTCACCAAGGGATGCTTCTCTCTTTTGTGCAATAAAATGTTTTCATTGCTAACTTGCTAATGGCTTTCCCTAACAAGGCAGAGTTACAAAATTAGGAAGGAGAAATCAAGATATACAAATATAATAATTTTTTGCCTGCTTTTATGACAATTGCAACAGATCCCTAAGGGGAATGGAAAAGGAAAGATGGGTAATATGCAAAATAAATTTTGCAATGGATGACAGACCTTTGCTATTTTATGTAATAAGGCAACCTCAAAATGCTTCTGAGTATTTGTTCGGGAAAGCTACAGTATATCTCATTGACTCATTGCTTCAGGAAGTTAAACAGAAATTCTCTAATTCTTCTGGAAGTTTGCTCTAGTGGCATCTGGAAGAAATGCTCTCCTCATTTTCACTCACCTACCATACAGGACTTCATCAGTTCCATAAGATGAAAAGATTATTTTTCAGAATCCTTTCATTATAGTATTTTCTGAGAGAAAATTACAAATTTGAAGTGAAAATACAGGATTAGATGAAACTCATTTTCTTTTCTTTATCATAACTTGAAATCAGGTCTCCTCTGTTGAAAAGTCACATGCTATTTCCCTCCAATATTTCTAACTTACAAGTAACTCAGTTAAGAAATGTAGAGGTAAAAGAAGACATAAAATAGGTGAAAGCAAAACACCCACTTGAACTTCTGCTGAAAGCTTTAATTCCTATAGATAGTATTTCCAAAGCCTGCTGGCCATGGAAGTTGACATATGCTGTGTTCTGCAGATGTAGCTGCAGTAACACAGCTGGATATAATGCTCTCTGCATCTGGTGCACAGATGTTTGATTGTGTCCTTGGTAGTTAGCCAGATTTTGAAGGATCCATTTAGTTCTTGGAGCAATATTAAAAGAACAAGAGAATAGTCCACTGGTAATAATAATACTTCACATTTCTCTTAACTGCTTTAACCACTCTCACTTTCCCTATTAAGCTGAGTCATAGTACTTTGCTATTACCTTTTCTGAATTCAGGATCTAGAAGAGAAATATGAGTTCGAATTAAGCAGGCAAAAAATCAAAACTCCACTGAAAGTTCTTTGCTATCCCAGGACTCTTACTTTTAACCTCTTTTCGGGAAGTACTCAATTCCAAACCTCCTCGGAGACAATGTGGGGGGGAAATTAATGAGCTTTGGAATCATCCTGAAAAATTGAAAAATGACTGTTTAACCCGAGCAATTTCAGCAGTCTTATCATGCCTCAAATCCTGCAGAAAGAATTTATCCTTCTTTAAATTCTATGCTCATTTTACTCTGCATAAAAGACATTTTACCAATGTCTTCTTAAAAATTTTTCAAACTTTGATTTCATGTTGCTTTGGGCTACAGGTTATCTTTGAGCTTTGCAGTGAGCTGTATGCAGCATTCCCGAAATATGTGCAGCAACGTTAGAACATCAGGTCCATGTGTGCTCCTACTAATGAAATCTCCGATTCTCTTCCTCTCCACAGAGCTGACGGTCATGTAAAAATGTAACAAATAAGGAATGAAAACAGACTTTAAAAAGACACACCTGACTTTCTGGGAATGCTTTTTGTGTTTCGGATCATCCATTCTTCAGCAAGACACCTTTATCCATGTGATAATGTTGCCACTGCAGTAGGACCTACGGTTCATTTATTAAATAGTTACAGTGTCAATGGACAGAATTATATAATCCTTTCGATATAAATTTAAAAAAAAAAATATATGCACAATGGGATGAAATTCCAAGTGTAAAATCAAAACAATATATTTTCATCAGAAAAAAAAAAACCCAAACAAACTGAAACAAAACAAAACAAACAAACAAAAAAAGAAGCAAAACCAATAAAACCAACCCAAACCAAAAATTACTTATTTGGACTTTTCATATTACAAACACTAACAAACCAGATATTTCCAGTTTAGCAACATATTTTTCTTTCAATAAAAATATAATTCTGGATGAAAAATTAACAGAGGAAATACTTTTACCTAGCTTTTGTTAATATAACTAGTCCTCTTGATCCCACAAGTGATACTAAGTTCATTAAGAATATAACAATTACCTTCCTGTTACCAAATTTCTTCAAGCTTCTGCCAGCTCCCTGTCTCGCACTTCATGTTGTCAACCTAGAAAGACAGTAAAAAAAAAATCCTATTGAATA
This sequence comes from Anabacerthia variegaticeps, assembly GCA_035583185.1. Classification (NCBI taxonomy): domain Eukaryota; kingdom Metazoa; phylum Chordata; class Aves; order Passeriformes; family Furnariidae; genus Anabacerthia; species Anabacerthia variegaticeps. The sequence goes on along the minus strand of JAWWEW010000165.1, from coordinate 12,059,323 downwards.
ACAAATGTCAGTGGGATTTCCACACCTTTGTTACCCATCTTGGCAGCTGCTTCCTCTGCTGGCTATTGAGCTACACTGACAAAAAAGAAGGGAGAAAATTTGTGTTTGGATCTGCACAGCTCATGTATCTGACCTGTCCCTTTACTGCTTTCTGACCTGTATGCTGAGATAGAAACCAGAGAGCTGAGTGGTAAAAGGTTTGCTGAGAAATGAATCTTGAGTTAAAAATTGTGACTTGGCACTCCTACACGTGAGATGTATCAGTTTTGAAATTCATTCAGCCCTCAGACTTTAAGAGCAGCTGAAGAACATTGCAGTGGTGGCTTTCATCCATAAATAAAGTTACACATTTAACAGCTGAGAAAGCATGCTAAGTGAATGCTAAACATTCAAAGGGAGAGGGATTTTTTACAGAGGAGAATCTTTTACCTCCCTTCCTGAGAACATAAGACTGGTAATAAGCTTAGAATTTATTAGAACATAATCTAAAACCTGAAGTTTTATATTCTGATGAGAACTCTTCTCCTTTCACAACAAAATCAATAAGAAAATTCAATTTTTCCTTCTCTGAAGTTCAATGCTTAGATTGCATCATCTAATTCAAACAAGTAATCTATGGTCCAAACCATGAAATACAACAGATAAATCTGAGTGATGACAAGAAAGCTGCAGTAGCACATCAGCAACTCAAACATTCGCCAAATTTTACTCAACAGATTTGCAATGGTAGAAACTGAAATGTTTTATATATTTCCCATTTATATATCTCTTAGAGTGAGGTTTGGTCCCATTGAAGCCAATTTGAAACATACCATTGTTTTAACTTAAAAAAAAAAATTAAAAAATCGCTGCAATAGCAAAAATAATTCTGTTCACTCATTGCATAAATTTTTAGACAATATGGATTTGCTTATACTGTTTGTCTATTATTTTATATTTTTAATTCATGTAAATATTTGCAGGGATAAGGAAACAAATTACCTTCCAGAAGTTAAAATACAAAATCCATGGGTAAGTGAAAAGTAGCAAAGGAGAATTTGGGAAATCCTTGTCTTTTTTTTTTTTTTTTGCTGCACTATTTACCTTTCTCATTTTCTCCTAAATTCTTATTTAAAATAACAAATTAAAAATAGATACAGATGCATAGTAAATTTAAGGTTCTGTAGAAAAAGAGGGTCACTAAGCCTGTCAACAGAACAGATTAAAACAGTTTCCATATCATATAAGACTATAGATAATTTCTCAGATGAAAAAGAGATAGCTGATAAGACAGGTTTATAGTGACATGAATTAAGAGGAGAAAGTGAAGAGGAAACAATTACCTTGTACTCCAAAAAACACAAGAATGAAGGAACAGCGCAGACAATAACCAGGTGGCAGCTTTAAAATAAGTCAGGATGCATTTCTATATGGTACATTATCCTGCTGCAAAACTGATTGTCATGGGAAGTTATGGAGGCCAAACTGATAAAGACATGCAAAAATAGACCGAATAAGTTCATGGAGGATAACTCCACTTATAAGTCAGGCAGTACGCCTGGCTCAGGACATTCCTGTATCACTGGCCGCTGCAGCTGGGAGGCTGTAACAATGAAAAGATGACTCTACAGTGGCCCGTTATCTTAAATATTTTGTAGGTATCTACTACTGGCCATGTTTAGAGACTTAAAAGTCTTAAAGCAGCAGATTACAGGCATATTTTTAATTATTGTTGCTATTTCCTCAAATAGATGACAAAGACAGCCTTCCCTTATAGTCACAGCAAATTTGAGAATATGCTGAGTTGGAAAGGATCCATAACAATCATCGAGTCCAACGCTTAGGCCTTCACAGGACCATCCCCAAGAGTCACACCATGTGCCTGAGAGTATCATCCAAATGCTTCTTGAGCTCTGTCAGCCTTGGTGCTGTGACCACTGCCCTGGGGAGCCTGTTCAGTGCCCAACCACCCTCTGGGGGAAGACTCTTTTTCTAATATCCAACCTAAACCTCCCCTGACACAACTTCAGGCCCCTCCCTCAGGTCCTGCCCTGTCTTCTCCACAGAGATCAGTCCCTGCCCCTCCTCTTCCCCTCAGGAGGAAGCTGTAGACTGCAATGAGATCTCTCCTCAGTCGCCTCTTCTCCAGCTAAAGAGACCAAGTGACCTCAGCTGCTCCTCATACAACTTCCCTTCAAGGCCCATGGCAATTCAAAATGAAAAGGGATGTCAGTATTTATGGATGGAGATGGAGTATTCGTTCCATTTATATACATATATATATAGAACACAACATATATAAAACTTTAAGTAAGTTTTTCTCCCTCCAAAATCTGTTCAATTACACTAAAATGAGAAACAACACGCTCCTCTTTTGAGCCTTTGGAGTCTCCAAACCATTTGAGAGCTGTTCTTTTAAAGATATGGGAAACCTACCAAAATACCAGATGTTTAATCAATACTCTTAACATTTTGGAAGTCTAGAGTGTGGAAAGGAAATGTCAATTGAATCGCTCTGGAAAATCAGATCTTTTGATTTTCACAGTCTGCAATGCACAATATTGACAGTGAGAAAAAGTTGGCTTCTTTTTCAAAAATACAAATCTGTGAGCAAAACTTTCATCATCTCCATACCATAAATATATTTGCTTAAAAAAATCCAACACCATAAACAAATAAGATTTTGCAGATTTTCCTTGGCGATTTTGCCTGCATATTTTAAGATATAAAATACTGGATCTCTTATTTCTTAAATGGACACTTGCTTAGAAAGGAACGTTTCTGAAGGTTAACATTAAGTTTTCTTTACAGAAACTTACAAAATACAAGTCTTTACAGCTAATATTATATATAGAGAGAGATGAAAATATTTTTAAGTGTGGGAAATCTTGTTCTATGTTAATGCAAAAAGATATTTTGGTTACTACTAAACTGCAGCCTCATTTAATCATTAATATTGTAATTTTTTTGTGAAAATAAGAGGATTTTATTGTACTTTTATTTACTAATTAACTATTTTATTAATTCTCTTGTACTTACTAATAGATGTCAAATGACAGTCTCAGACTTCAAATAGGTAGAATATGCCTTTTGCTGCTTCACAATATGGTGTTTTCAGAAATATCTCAACATCAAGTTTAATTCAAATGCTTCCTACTCTCTAAAAACAAGCCCTGTTGTGAGCATATGTATTCTTCCTTCTAATACTGAAGCATCATTACTTCAGTCATTTGATATTTTCTTCTTCCATTAATAGCATACCAAATGATATCGTGCTAGATATGCATGACATACTAGAAATATCTTTGTTAATCGGCATGTAATCAGTATAGGAAGTAGAAAATGTGTTTCTCATTCAATACATCAAACAAATGTCCAGAAACTGAGGTAGAAATGAAGAGAACAGGTTCAGTGTGTTGCGTGGCTGTCCCTTTTTAGCTTGTTTGCTAATTTATTTGACTCATCTTTTCAATGTGTAATCAAAGTTTCAAGACATCTTCATAATTACCTTAACAGGATAAAAGCTAGCAATGTTGATACTGGGGTTTTTTACTGGCATCCCCTAAATAACCTGGTAGCTGTCTCAGATTTCCTGGTTTTATTATAAGCATGCTTGTTAGATACCCTGGAGACTGAAACAGGTTCAACACAAAAAAGTATGATAGTTTTTACTGATATCTATTTATGTTTACTTAAAAAAAAAACAAACAAATGTTAGCTATTTTCCCCCAGTAATTTTAAGCTATATTGTGTTTCTTACTATTTATTGGTTTGTTTGTTTGGGTTTTTTTCTTTGTTTAAGAAACAAACTCTGAAGCAGTTTAAAACATCAGCCTAATCTAGGACTAATGGGATTCCATCCAGAGGGACCTGGATAAGCTTGAGAAGTGTGCCCAAGGGAATCTCGTGAGGTTTAACAGAACCAAGTGCAAGGTGCTGCACCCGTATCAGGATATCAATCCATGGTATCAATCCATGCTGAGGGATGAACAGATGAAGAGCAGCCCTGCTGAGAAGAACTTGGGGGTGCTGGTGAATGAGAGGCTGGACATCAGCTGGCAATGTGAGCTCACAGCCCAGACAGCCAACCATATCCTGGGCTGCATCAAAAGCAGCATGGCCAGCAGGTCACGGGAGGTGATGCTGCCCCTCTGCTCTGCTCTGGTGAGACCCCACCTGCAGTGCTGCATCCAGCTCTGGGGTCCCCAGCAGAGGAAGGACATGGACCTGCTGGAGCAAGTCCAGAGGAGGCCATGAAGATAATTAGGGGGATGGAGCACCTCTGCTATGAGGAAAGGCTGAGAGAACTGGGTTTGTTTAGCCCGGAAGGCTTCACAGTACTCTGAGTTTTGATTGAGGCCATCCAGTACCTGAAGAGAGCCTACAAGGACAAAGGGGAATGACAAACCTGAGAGTTGGTATAAATCAGGTGCTAGGAAAAAATTATTTACTCTGAAGGTAGGGAGGCGCCAGAACAAGTTGCCCAGAGAAGGCGTGGGTGTCCCATCCCTTGAAGTGTTCAAGGCCAGATTGGAGAGAACTCTGAGCAACCTGGTCTAGTGAAAGGTGTCCCTGCCCATGGCAGGCATTTGGAACTTGGTCCCTTCTAAAGCAAGTATTGTATGGTTCTGTGAAATATAGTTAGGGTTATGTACTACTGTACAGATATTAAGGAGGTAAGGGGTGGAGGAATCTAGTTTCAAACAAACAAACAAACAAAAGACAAAAAAATCCCAAAACATCTATCTATCTATCTATCTATCTATCCAACCATCCATCCATCCATCCATCCATCCATCTATCTATCCATCTATCTTCCTTCCATCTCACTGCTTACATTGCCATTTAATTTAATTTCTGTCAACAGCTGCCAAATTCCTGCAGGGTCAAAGATCCCTATAATGCTCCCACTAAGGCTCTAAAAAAGACTGCCACTGGGCACGTTAACACTGCCTGCACTGTGGTAGCAATCAACAGTGTAACATATCTATGTCTTGCAAGGATCCATGAAGTAGATATTCTTCTAATTATTCTGTCTGTAGGCTTTCTTGTGGTGGGTATTCTACAAGCCTACTCAAACTTTACAAAAACACCACCATATACAATTGTCTGAATAAAACAGTGCTAGGAGTACTTCCTCAGGATGTCGGAGGCCTATGGTCTCTAAGTCTAATAATTACATCTCTGTCTCAGAAGATAGAATCTTACAGGCCAAATCACAGGAGATTTCTCAAACTATGAAGACGTAGCTTACATGATTACTTCTATTTCTCATTTCCCATTTGCATGAATAATAGGGAAAAGGCAATGTTCACATCTGTTGACAAACTGCTCTCAGGTCTCTGAAGCAGAACTGCCAAACTACATGAGTGACTGCAGTTCTACAACCTCTCCCTGCATAAACCTAGCTTCCCCTAAAGACTGAGAACACCATGATGTCTGAAACTTTAAAAAAATGGGTTTTCATATCAATTGGCAACCATTCACACTTTATGATTCTGGATCATCAACAATGCATGCAGAGTGGCTACAAACTTGATCTCCAATACCATGCTTGACTAAAAAATCTACAGGTTCCAGCATTTGAAAAATGAAGGAGGAAAGTTATGTTGATGCAACTACCTAAGTTTGGTTTAAAAAATTCAGAAATATGCCTCACTACAATCCTGACTTTCCCTATCCTTAGTTCCAACTCCCAACCCCCCCAAAAATGTAAAGCTAGGGATTCATCACTGCGCAGTAATTAAGAATCAGACATGCATAACTTTTGATGTCAAGACCTAAATTTACATCACAGAACCCTTCAAATTACTGCAGTAATTCAGATGTGTGATCATTCTAATAAATATAAATTCTGTTCTCAAAACTTGGCCTAGGCTTCTTCAAAGAATAGCAGTCCAGGAGACACAAAATGTTAACTTATCCAAATTTTGCTATCTGCACATAGTCATGTTCAGGCATTGCTGAAATGAGTAAGAAGCCCGTGTACTGCAGCTCCAAGCTTGCTTAACCATAATCCTTACTCTCAACTGCAGTACTTCAATATTTAGTACGTGAAATCCTCTTCTTAATGAGACATTCAATTTCACTCCAATCACCTTCAGTGTTACTTGCCAGATCCTCTAAAATACAACCACAAGTCCCATCTTCAACTGCAAAGACATGAGAGAGGGCTACCCTTGTCATTTATATTCAGGAGATTCTGAGTCCTAAAAGACCAGAAGCTCCATTAGAAAGGAAGCTACTCATGTCTTTTTCTTCACCTTCTCTTTTTTCTTGCATGTTTATCCTGACCTCTTCGTTTGTCACAAAAATAGCCTGTTCTGCTCTGTTATGAATTTACAATTTACATTTGCATTAGAAAACTGTAAATGTACTTTACATTTATTAGAGAACTCAGAGTTTTTAAGATCTTTTGCCAAAGGGCTATGAGTTTGCCCAGAAGAAAACTCATAATCACTTTTAACAATTTATTCTAAAGCTGTTTTCAGTTAATTGGCATATCTGACACAGTTCTTGTATCATCTGAATCTGTCCAACCCTTTCCCAGTGTGCAGTTGCTACAGCCAAGTGTAAAGAGGATCAAAGCAGACTATCAGAATGAGTTGTGTGTTCTGACACCAAAATTCAACATATTATGATACTACTTGGGTAACCCCAAACAGACAATGTAATGAGCCAAGCCTGGCAGAAATATGCAACAAAAACAACCCCATAGTGACACTGACATTCCTAGGTTAAAAAAGTCTAGTCAGACAAAGGATTACAAATCTGTTTTTCTAGACTTACAGATGGAATGTGTAAACACACATAAAGGATTATTCAATTAAGTCCATATACTAAGTGGCCAAACCCAAAAGTAAATCCACGTTTCTTCAGTCTATATTTATAACAGATATTTAATCTAGTCTGATCCAGACAATTTAATCTAAAAAATCTAGTGCTCTTTTGTGTCCAAAGTCAGTGGTGGGTGTCTGTAGACTGAGGCAGTAGCTAAAACAGAAACTTGGAATTATGAGTCACAAATTCTCCTTTTATTTTTCTTTATTGGGAGTCAGTTCTGCTAGCATTGAGCAGTAAGAGTTAAGAAAACGCTCCTCACCACCATAAAGGAGGGGAGGAGGTAAACTATGGTTCCATTCTCAAAGGGGACATTGTAGCTGTTACCTGGAACTTCATAACCAAAACAGAGGGGACACAGGACTACACTCCTCCCTTATGCCTATGGGAGGAAATGGCTAACAGCATCCCTTTCCTAGGGGAGATGAAATTCGCCACTTCAGCAATGGAGAAAGGGAGATGTGTGCACTTGGCTTTGATTTCAGCTGAGAAGTGGCACCTAATGGCTCAGAGGCAATTAAGAGCATCTCTCAAATGTGATTCTTGGCTGCAACTCAGCAGCTGTTCAAGGAGTAGAACAGAGCTGAATGAAGTGGACAAACTTGCCACTTACCATGGGACCTATGTAGGTAAAAGCTATAACGAGAGTTTAGGTAATCTGAATACTAAGTTAGACTACAAACTCCAGCTGTCTCTTGGGTTTAGCAGAGGACGTAAAGTTTAAATCTCAGATCGTACCCTAAACAAAACACCTGTTTCCTGTAGCAGCAACACTTTGTTTTATGGTACCCTGACAACCAAACCTCCAGAGAACTCAATATGCCAACTTCATTATAAAAATAGATGAATCAAAAGCATTCATCACTTTAGAGGATCTATAGTTGGTAAGAAAGTTTTAGACTATTTTCTTGTTATCATGACAGAAAAGACACTACTAAAATCACCACTTGAAAACAGGCATTCAGTACTTATATAGCAAGTTCAAGGCCTTTTAGTTACTGTGGGGTAAGCAATAGAACGCGTAATAATTTAAGCAATTACCATTCATTAGAATAGCCAAGCTGGCATCTGATGATTCACAGGGGTCTTACCTGCCTCTTCACATACCCAACATTTAGTGTTGCCATAGAAATGTTTCTCATACCTCTCCAGCTCTTCTGTCAGTCTTCAGTATAAACTCCTATTTCCAGAACTATCAAGAAAAGGTTTACAAAAGAAGTACAAATTATATAATTCCCTGCTGAAGGCCATTTTTATGGCACCTTTTGATTCTGACAGGCGTGTTATTGCCTCATCCATGGATCCAAAATTTGTTTTCAATGTGCTATACTTATTTGACTGATATATTTAAGACATAAATGAGAAGGTGTAGTTATGCTGACCACAAGCCTGAAATCTACTGTACTTATGCAATGATGCATTAAAATGACTGAACAAAGCATTCATCATGTTTTTTATTGGCTAACCTAAGCATAACGATAGTTTCCTTTTTTTTTTTTTTTTTAATGGCTCTAGTCATTACAGTCACATCTGGTGGATAAATATCATATTGCTGTTCTATAGAAAACAGCAGTTAAAGAGCATTCCGAAATCTTTGAATGTATCTATTTAACCTAACACAACACAGCAGTGTGTTGTTTGGGGTATTTTTGGTGTTTAGGTTTAGGTTTTGGTTTGGTTTTTGGTTTCTTAGGAATGCAGGCACAAAGGACGCACAAAGTCTGAAACATACATGTACCCAGAGCACCTGAGTCTTTCCATTGTCTTTGATGGGCTTAGTATGGCATTTTCACTCAGGAAGAGACTTGTGAGAGATAGAAGTTATTTCACTACTCTAACCTCTTATTCCTACAGGGAAAGGGCTACCTGTCATTTTTTATAATTGTATTTACACTCTCAAGTCCAATTTTCAGCTTCATCCCTTCTGTTGTACTCATTTGAGCCTAAAAAGCCTGAAATCCTGAACAACATTATTTCAGGCAAATTTGTGTCTGGGCACTGACTTAGTTATTCTGGGTCATTTATAGTTCACGGTCTGTTGCGAACCCAAACCCAGGGCAAATCTGTGAAAAGAATGTATAGAGGCTGAGTCAACCTGATCCTAACGTTATCAAAGAAGATGATTCAGGGTTTTGATTGGAGGTGTGATAATAAAGGAATTATTTCATTTCAATTTGGCATTTTAGATAAAGTTTAAAGAAAATAAGAGCTGGAAACCTACAGAGAATGAAACTAAAATAAGCAACCAATAAATAAAATCCCTAACATGACACACTAAAGTGTATAGTTTACTATAACCTCTAGCTACTGTAAAGAATAGCTTTTAAGATTATTCCTTGGACTATGAAGTTGCAAGAGTCAGAAGAGACAAGACAGTTATATGATCATGACAAGATGAAGCAAGACACCTGCTGAATCCAGTTCGCACAATCCCCCTGGTTTACACGTGTTGCACAGTATCCTACCTACACAATTCAGAGCAGCAACTGGTATCAAAACACAATGCTGATACTATGTAAAGAGCTAAACCTGGGGGGAAAAAAGGCAGTTTAAAAAGGCAGTAGGGAATGTGAAGCGAGAGATGGGAAATAAAATCTTTAAAATACAGATGAGTGCAATATCTCTCTCCCACAAACTTATTTTGGCTTAAGAGATGCTAGCAGGTGGCGGATATGTGACTGTGTGGTTGTCAGTCAGACCAGAACTTTTCCTAGAGTTCCTTAAATGAAGCATCTCTCGGAGGAACCATACAAAGTAATTATGGTAGGTACTTAAGCAAATGGACTGTTAATAACCAGATAGAGGTGATAAGCCTCCCAGGCCAGATGGAGACCTGCTTGTGAAAAAGAGGAAGGAACTGAAGAGTGGAATCTGTTTTAGTAGGGAAAAGGATTCTGTAAAATATTGTCTGATCTCTTTTGTACAAAAGAATTATAGAAAAAAACCCACAAAAACACAAACAAACAAACAAAAACAAAACAAAAAAAACACCTGTCATCACCAAGAGCTCTCATTGTTGCTGAAATCTGCTGGCTATCTTCAGTCTCCTACTCCCAAACTGCTAAATGAAATAACTAATCACTAATATTTTTTGTGGTCCTAGAAGAATTATTAGGATTAATTTATTTTTTTAAGTTGATGGTTGACATGATTTTCAAAATTTCCTCTGTTCTCCACAGTATATCCCTTGTCTCTAAGGAACTGTACTTGCTCTCAAAGGATATTTATCCAACACACACTTGTGGTGATCTCTCTAATGGGCCACAAATTTTCAGAAGAGGTTTAGAAATACTGAAGGTGGAAATATTGGGAAACTTTTTAAATGTAGTCCTTAATAGCAGTGGAGAAGAGAAATGAAAAGTGCAATGACATCCAGGTTTGCATCATGAAACAACAGATCTTAGAAATATATTACTACCTGGTCTGAACACTTTAGTGAACTGCAGAAGGGACACCAGAACATTCAGAACTGGGGCACTGGGTAGGAATCAAAGTAATTATCACAATATTATTTTCTACTTGTTTAGGTTAATCGGGACAATCTGAATAAGGGTTTTGTGGCTCAGTTTCTATTAAGTCTGTCTGGGAGATTCTAGTCACCACAAAAACCCCCGCTCCAACTTCAAACTACAAGAGTCTATGGAGACATTATCTGTTCATTGAGCGGCCTGAGGACAAGCTATGGATCTTTTACACAAACCAGGTTCTTTCTGTGCTTGCTCCACACTAGTCAGCTACAGTTCACATCATACTCTCACTCCGTACTCAGTTAGGCAGCTCTGCAGACAACCTGACAAAATATATTTGAGCAACACAAAATACTTAACTAAACCCCATCCAAGAAGTGTCAGTACAAGAAGAGTATTGTGTGACCTTTCAGTCAGTTTATGTAAGTACTGATTTTCCGCCCTTCATCCACTTCCTCATTATTTCTTCATATGTCTCTCACTATGCATTCAGTATCCTTAGAATAAAACAAGTTAGATTTTTTTTTTCCTTTATAAAGCTCTGGATTTAATTCTGCAAGATAATTTGGATGGTGGGGGATGGGTGGGTGTTTGTTTTTTTAATTCCCTGCTTCTTCTCTCCAAGACATACATGTGATTGAAAGAATGAATACAAAGAGGCAGTTCTCATTACTATTGCTAAATTTGATCACATTTAATGCACTTTCTAAGTCGTTTCAGAACAGTAACTTTTATGCAAATACCCAGTAGAAAGTCTGTGAAACTTGTGACCTTATTTGGCATTTCCAGTTTTACTGCTGATTATACGTTAATGCGTTGACAAAACTTGGACACCACAACATGTAGTCTCAATCAGGATTACTCCTCCTCTACCGTCAGTTTCTGAATAGAGTGGAAAAATTAAATTCAGATAATATTATTACATGTAAAAAACAACCACTCAAAGATAAAAATGTTAAGTACTCAAATATCTGATTTGTCTAAAAGGAAAGAAGAACAGAGGTTTTGTTGTAAATGTTGCCTTGTTTTTGGACGTGGTTAAATATTTCAAGTTGATATTCTAAAGATATTCAGCATGATGCAGGTAATCAGCATGCTGAACCTCAAATCAAGCACCTAATATTCTTTCAAAGTTTAAAGTTCCCAATATATTGTCTCATAAAAAATCATCAGGAAAATTTTATAACAGACAAGAGGTATTGAGCAATACATATAGATGTTCTTTAACACAGAGAAAACAATAGAAAGGGAAACAATGAATACAAAAACTGATGCTTACTATCCCTGGAATTTTAAAATATTTGCCAGGATTATATGGGATATGATGAAGGAATATGACGAATAGACCGCTTCATACACAGTTCTAACAGTTTTGGGTCCCACTGTTATATTAGAATGCCTGAAGCAATTCGTATAGTTACAGTTTTGCTTAGACTGGAGGGGGAAGGTGGGATTGGATGGAGAGAACAGATGGAAAGAAGGGCTGAAGTTGTTAGTGGTCAGCTGTTACCTGACAGCAAAACAAAATTCTGAAGACCTATACACATCAGCACTGCCCTAACTGTATTTCATAGCATCATAATATGGCTTTGATTGGAAGGGGCCTTAAAGACTCTCTAGTTCCAAACCCTCTGCCATGGGCAGGGACACCTTTCACTAGACCAGGTTTCTCAGAGTCCCATGCAAGCTCGCCATGAACACTTTCCAGAGATGGGGCATCCACAACTTCTCTGGGCAACTTCTTCCAGTGCCTCACTACCCTCACAGAAAATATTTTTTTTCCTAATATCTGATCTAAACCTACCCTCCTTCAGTTTAAAGCCATTATACCTTGCCCTATGACTATGGACTTGTCAGAAGTCCATCTCCAGCTCTCAGGCAGGTGCTGGAAGGCTTCTATCAGGTCACCCCAGAGTCTTTTCCAGGGCTGAATAAACCCAGTTCTCTCAGCATGTCTTTATAGGAAAGGTGCTCCAGCCCTTTGATCATCTTCATGGCCCTCCTCTGGACTCGCTTCACCAGGTCTGTATCATTCTTGTGCTGGGAGACGCAGAGCTAAATGCATCACTCCAGGTGGGATCTCACCACAGCAGAGCAGAGTCGCCTCCTTTGCCATGCAGGTCACACTTCTTTTGACACTGCCCAGTACACAATTGCCTTTCTGGGCTGAGAGCTCAGTTGGCCAGGTCATGTTGAGCTTCTCATGCACCAACAACCCCAAGTCCTTCTCCTCAGGGCTGCTCTTGATCCATTCTCTGCCCAGCTTGTACTTGTGCCCAACCCACATGCAGTACCTTATACCTGGCCTTGTTGAATTCTATGAGATTTTCACAGGCCTGCCTCTAAAGCCTGTCAGAGTCCCTCAGAATGGTATTCTTTCCCTCCAGTGTGTCAACCACATCACACAACTTGGTGTCATCAGCGAACTTGTTGAGGGTGCTCTCATTCCCATTGCACACCTACTAAGAAGTTAAACAGTGCCGGTCCCAATACTGACCTCTGAGGAATGCCAGTCATCACTGATTTCCACCTGGACACCAAACTGTAGACAACTGTTTGATTGTGGTTATCCAGGCAATTACTTATCCATCAATTGGTCCATCCAATATATCTTCTTCCACCTCTCAGACACGTCCTTTTTACTTTCCAGCCTGGTCAGGAATTCACTGCTCAAATCTTCTGCCGCTCCTGCTCATTTTATTGTCCTTTGGCATAGGTTGCTGTTATGCTGTCAGATGATTATCTTCAATAATTTACTAATTTCTCTGCCCTGAATGGCAGCCTCCCATGGCATATTCCATTTCCTTTAATAAACTGAAGCATTTTGGAAACCAAGGGTTTTATTCTGCTGCTTCCCTCCAGATCTTAAATTCTACCATTTCCTGGTCATTGCATCAAAGGCTGGCATTGACTGTCATCTCAACTAGTTCGTCTTTATTCATGAGGAGCAGACCTAGCAGAGCAACTCACCTAGTCAGCCTTCCCAGAAGATGTATGAAAAAAAAAATCATCTTGTACATTATTCAGTACTTTTGACTTTCTGTCTTCCTTTGAAAAGCATTAAATAAAAAAGTATCTCATTTTTTAAAGAAGTTATTTTGTCAAAAACAGACAGTGCTTGTTTCATGTATCATACTTTTTTTCCTTTAAAATTTTCAACAATGTAAACCTCTGGGTTTCCAGGGAAATATTTCATTAAGAAAGCTTATTCTTTGTTTTTATTTAGATGTTGAATTGCTAGTGTATTATATTACTTTTCCCTCTGAGGTTAGTACAAAATCAGTATCTTTAGTGAGGCTGATGGGGAGCACAAAAATACATGTCCCTGTCTCTCCCTTCCCTCAGGATCTTGACCTAAATGAAATTACAGCTAGAAATTATTTGATGAAACCAACAGGATATTATTTGTGAAAAAAACCTCTCATATTGTTTTTACACATCCCAAAGTAGAAATGAGTAAGCAATGCTATATATCCATATCCACATA
>JAWWEW010000165.1:11990091-12045450 GCA_035583185.1 Anabacerthia variegaticeps | reverse complement strand
TAAGCAATGCTATATATCCATATCCACATATATATATATATATATATATATATATATATATATATGTGTGTGTGTGTATATATATATATATATATAGAATGGTCATGGAGGTTTTTTAATGAATTTGTTTGAACCAGACTTGATTTGTTACATGTTATTCATTCATTAATGACCATTAAGAAGACTCAGGTATAAGCATTCACCCACAAAGAAATGGATCACATTGAAGTAATCTAAATATCCATGCTCCATTTCCAAAGATATTCATTCACATGAAATTCTCCTTTAAGCACTGATCTTACAAATAATGCACCTTAGTTTAGACTATACAAGTTTCAACAGATGATATGGAATGCTTAAAATTCATGTCCATTACTTTTCAAGGTAAGTGTCATTGTCAACACCTTTTTAATGAAAGGCTTTTAACCAGATTTTTTTTTAGACTATTGATATTAGGAATTTAAATTTTTTAACTCTGACTCTAATCACACCTTTTCTATGTCTTTCTTATTTTGTCTTTTCTAGTATATCCTATGTTCTAGCACTTATACAGAATAAATTTTCAAGAAATACAAGTTATTTATCTCGGATTTTAAATCTCCAAACAATAGGCCATAGAAAAAAGAGAGCTGGACTTAAGTTTCAATAAATATTTTTGACTAATATATACACTCAAAAACTTTGTGACCTTTCTGCCCTCCTGAAGCCCTTGAGACTTCCTTTTGAAAAGAGAAGAGGCAAACAAACATACAAAAGTTCCCAAGAAATCATAGTTTTACAAGCTGTTTCTTCAGCTTTTGCAATGAACTATTTCTATCCATTCTGTGTTTTCTGATGTAAAACCAAGTAGCTGCCTGTGGGAAAACTTACAGTCAGATGTTCTAGAATTGTTCTTCCAGAGTATTGTAGATCACTTTGTAAAGTGAAAGCCTGAAAATGCTAGATAATTTCAGAGGCTCAGCACTGGCCTGCTAATATGCCAGGAAGAATAAGCAATTATGATTTTCATCTAAGCAACATATGCTGTTTGCTGTCCTGTTCTGAACAGCTGTAGGTTAGATGCTGTTAAGATTAGGCCCCTTCTCTCCTCCATATTTCAAAATTCAAATTAAACTAAAATAACAGCACCTGCTGAACAAAAACACTATTTCAAAATGTGTACTTGCACACAATTACTATGAAGAGGCTGGCCACCATTGTTACCAGTCTATTCTTTCTGAATGGAAATGGCAGAGAAGTTTTCGATGCAGCTGCAGCTCTTCAATTGTATAACTAGTGCTGGCCCCAAGCCAACCCTCAAGAACTCAAGTGGCACCAAAAGATACTATATTGATTTGCAATCGAACATAATAGGCCATCAGCTTAATTATTACTGAAGTGACAAGGTTCTGGATATTTCATATTTATATTTCTGAGGCCTGTGAAAGATGAATGTAAATCTTTTAAATGCCTACATTTGCATATCTTCAGAAGGGTTGAGTGCTCTTACTGTATTCATAGCCTGTGAAAGACCTAAAGGACTGGCTATTCAACTCAGGTTGCTAGATCACACAGTCACTTACTTGCATAAGGAAACAGGGCTATAAAACTAAACACATTCCTACAGAAAAATATCCCCAGATCTCTAGTAGACACCAAAAAATAAGTATGTTGATCGCTAATATCATCTGTGTGGACATTTTCCTTCCCCTCTTACTTTTGGAAAAAAGACTGCTTGAGTGCAAGAGACTGAATTGACATCATCTAGGCCTGTGAGCATCTCCCAGAATACCTATTGCACTGAGTTATCTCTACCCACTGACTCTCACCACAGTTTTATGATAGAAGATCTGCAAACAGGACTCAACATCCTGAAGAATTGTTTGTTAGAGGAATGCAGGAACATTTTCTGGCTAGAGAGTGAGACCAAGACCTAGGATTTCAGTGCTGTCACTGGTCAGCTCTGTCTGATTAGGCCATCAACCATCAACTATCTTCTAATGATATGCTTATCTGTTTCTTTGTACTACAGTCTTTTTGCACTCAGATCCTATAATGCTTACTTAGAATCGGAAAAAACTATCATATTGTTTTAATTATATGAAGAACCATTTCTATTTTAATGACCCTGGAGCCATTTCGACATGTGCCCTGTACGTCTCATCTTCTGTGCGGTTTCCTCCAAAGCTAGGTCATATTTTGTACTGAGCTCATATACATACCAAGAATTGTTTTCTCTTATATCCCTAGGCTCTGAATTGCAGTTGTTCTCAAAAGCATTCTCTTTTCCTAACACTGGCATTTGCTGTAAATTCCTTATTGCATATTGCATGTGGATATCTGAAAAAAAGAAAAAAAAAAAATAAAAAGAAAATTTGTTTCTCCCATTTCCAGGGAGATAAAAAAGACATAAGTGAAAACATAGTTGCAAATATGACAACACTCATTTTTGCATTTGTACAGTGAAAGAAAAGATTTGTTGCCATATTTCTACTTTATCTCCTCTTAGTAGCATTATTTCCAAATTCAGGGCTATATGTTCAAGTATCAGCGCCCTCTACTGGAGGAAATATGCCTGAACGCTTTATGATAATTTTTGCTAACGCTGATTTTGCTAATGTTGACTACTTTTAACCAATACTGAAGGACATGGTCAACAAATGTCGGGGAAAAAAGCTGTCTCTGTACACCTACTGGATCCTATAAGACAATCACTTCTTTAAACTTCTTCATATTAAAGAAGTCCAGTACTTCATGTTTTGAATTTCCATTTAAAAAAAAAAAAAAAAGTTAGGGAAATATGTTTGCCAAATAGAAATGGAAAAAGGTTGCAGAAGAATGACTTTCTTCATTATCTGATGTTGTGCTCAAGCACAATAACCTCTCTCCTCCTTGCCAAATAAAAATTCCAACAACATCCTCCTCCACTTGCCAAACCTCCAAAGTTTAATCTGTAAAGTCAAGGTTTTCCAAAGCAGCTAATGATTGTGTGTGCTTTGCACTTTGGGAGCTCAGTTACGATACTTCAAGATTGTTCTGAGAAGCAGAGCAGTTTGGATCTTTCCGCTTGCCTGTTAATGTAAACACAAACAAGTTCATAATTGAAATCCCATTTTTTAAAAAGTAGAAAAAAGGAAAAAAAAACAAAAGAGAAAGAAACAAAAGGGAAAACTGAAAAGACTAGACAGGAATTTAGCTTTGCCATGAGCAGGTGTTAACTCATTCAAAATCCCTGGTTCAATGCCTACGATAGATTTGGGAGAAAAGTACAAATTTTAGTCATATTGCTGTAGTGTAGAGTTGTCTTCCCTATATTTTTACCTTCCCTTTCTCGTGTGCATTGATGCTGTTGGCTTGCTTCATCTTAGCAGTATTACAGAGCTCACAGTGCACTTGTAATTATTGTTCATTATCAAAAGGATTTAAAATGAAGGAAGATGGATTCTCAAATATGAGGTGAGCAAACCACATTATATGAACAAATTAGTCTTCATGTAAGATTGCTTAAATACAAACAAGTCATTCCTGTGAATAAGTGCCAAGGAAGAGTGAGCTTGATACAGGATTTGAAAATTTCAATAGCTTTGCTTTGTCTAGCCCACAGAGTTACAATCTAATAGCTGCTATATACTTTGTGAAGTGAATGTCTGTTCTCCATCTCCTGGAGATAGTACTAGGTTTCTATCTCAAAGACCGTAGATATATTGTGTGTTCACAAGGGAATTCAATGAGATCAGAAACCACTGAACTGGGTCAGGATTGCGGTGTATTGCTAGAAAAATTTGGAGGGGAATTGTGTCAGAAACACTCTATTTTTTCCTGTCCTTCTCCTGCCAGTAAGAGGATAGTAATGAAAAAACCAGTATAGTGTTTGGGAATGTGAGATCTTCTAATGATCAGTTTTTAGCCACACATCTGAAAGACACTAGAAGACAAGGAAGAACACAGAGAAGTTAGAAGAAAGGGAACACACAAGACACAGACCTATTGAGATAAAAATACCTTTTCAAATTTGGAGGCAATGGCCTGCAAATTCGTTTGGACAACAACTTGCTTCAGAATTAACAAAATAAACTATTTGAACACTGATGCCATGAAAGCTGCAAAGAGACTTCAACAGCATAAAAGGGGCAGTCAGACCTGCTACTCAGGCACTGAGAACGCTCCCGTGGGATACTAGCAGTGGTGAGCAAGGAATCGATCATTACAGACTTCTGCTAGTGCAATCCCTGTAAAGAGACCTGGTCTGAAACGACACTGATAACAAATCACAGGCATTTATAGTCGTGTAAAAGGAAAAGAGCTGTACTGCAACCACCTGCACAAGCAATTTCGAAATGAGAGGAAGCGAAGATGAAAATTGGGCCATTGTTACTAAGTAGCTGAGAATCCAGCTGAAGTCTTTGTTGTTGTTAACAGGAACAACAAAAGCTCACTTAAAATACAGATAGGAAGTATCCAGAAACCAGTAAGAGATTAACGATATATTTCCTATCCTATAAGGCCAAAAGGTATCTATATAATATAAATTATAGCTGCTTTCTAATTATAGAAAGATCTGGAGTAGCACAGAATAATTACTCTCTCTGTTTAAAATGAAAAAAAAAACAAACAAAAACCAACCAAACAAACAAAAAACCAAAATAAACAAAAAACCCAACCACCAGACCTCCTGATTACTTATTTGTCAGTAAATTAAAGGGTATTTTTTTAAGTAGATCATCAATTCATGCTTACACTGTGTGGTCACTAAGAGATTTAGATTCTCTCCATTTCTATTCAGAGTGATAGATAACAGCTGATAAATATGCACAGCTCAGCACAGAGAAGCATAGGTGATATACTCTGTAATGGAGACAAGCAGTGTTAAAACATCTAAATATCCCAGTCAGTTTGGGGATTTGCAATTAGAATCCTGAGATTTCAAGCTTGCAATAAAGCTTAAAGGTAGGATTTTGCAAAACATTGAAGGCCAAATATTGAAAAACAGAAAAATGGTTATTGAAATATTTAAATATCATAAAATAAAAAGAATGAATGCACCATCTCAAAGATCTAATACCATCCACCATCTCCTCAAGAAATCCAGGACCTCAGGACCAGGCTGGGTCCTGAAACAATCTCTTCCTATTGCTGAGAAGTTACTTGAGGATTGATTTCACTGAGTCTGTGTGATTTACTTGAGACAATGGCTCTAGAGTGAACACAAAAACTTCACAAACTGATTTTAAAATAGCCTAGCAGAACCCCCAAATTACTTTAAAACAAATTTTATATCAAACTGAGGCATACTATGAAATAGAGAAGAACAAGTGTCTTCCTGGACCTTTAGATTTTATATTACAGAAGTTTTTTACCTAGTGCTTCTTTATTATTGTTTAGAACAAAGATATCTGTTAGAAAGAGAAAACATTTTAGATCCAAAACTAAAAATATCATTAACTTACACCATATATGCTGTAGAGGTGAAGGTTTACAGGATAATCAGGTAAATACCTCTTCTCTACACAAGCACATGCTACTGACAGGAAACAAATGTGAGTTAATCCTATTCTTTCTAATAGAAGACTCCACAGTCTTTCTTCCTGTATTCTCTAGGATTTATTTTCCTGACAGGTTTCCACAAAGCATGGTATGTGGCTGCCCATGGCTGCTGCTTCAAAGTTACTTCCAGAAGAGCAAATTATATAACTTCCAGCAGTATTAACTTTCCTGAATTTTTGAAAATATAAGATGAATAAACTTTTTGCTGGGTTTTTTCGTTTTTTGTTTTTTTTTTTTTGTTGTTTTTTTTGTGTTTTGGTTTTTTTTTTTGTTCCCTGCTCTACAGAGCTGGACTAGATAGTCTAAGCATATGGGAAGTAGGCTGGGAAGAAGGACATAGAGTCATCCAGCATCCTCCCCCACACGCGCTATTTGTCCAAACACATGGACTGCATTTCTAGCCCTGCCACTGACTTCCTGAACTACTATTTTTTCTCTTTTTCTGAGTTGTTTGAGGCACGTGTTCATAAAGCACTTAGCACAGCAGAAACCTGGTCACGACTGAGATTTAAGTGCAGTTGGAACCTTAATACTAAAAAGAACAGACCACGGAGGCAAAATCATTTAGCAGCAAAGCCAGACAAGCCAAGGATTCACCACTAAATATCCTCTGCCTGTGAAGGCAGGCAGGCTAAGAGACTGTATATTTCTCAGAACCAAATACCAAAATCTTTGAAGTTATTTTTTTGTTTTTCCCATGGGTGCAGGAAATAAAAGAGTGGTACGTTTACAAAGCAAGTAAACCTTAAAAGAGAAATTTCTCTTATTCTTCATTATTAAAATTAACTGCTGTTTAAATTAATTAATGAATTATATAAATTGGTTGTCATGAATTTTCTTCCCTTCAACCCCCTGAACTTATTGATCTTAGATTCATTCCCAAATATTGCTGACCAAAATAGGAGCTCAAACTAAATAATTGATTAAGAAATAACGTACTTAGAAGAATAGTAAACATTGTGTGTGCTAGAGTCTCTGAAATCAGAATAGCTGTAGCCTATACTTTCCTCTGAGAAGAAAAGATGGGTTTGCCCTTGAAGCTGCAATTTATCTTCAGTCTTCACAGAATCACACAATGGTTGAGGTTGGAAGGGACCTCTGGAGGTCATTTTGTCCAGCTGCCTTGCTCAAGCAGGCCCACCTAGAGTGGGCTTCCCAGGACCATATCCAGACTTTTTTTGTATATCTCCAAGGATGAAGAAGAGACTCCGCAAAGTTTCTGAAAACCTAGATCAGTGTTCACTGATACTCACTGTAGAAAAACCATTTCCTGATATTCGGAAGAAAACTCCCATGTTTTAGTTTGTACCCATTGCCTCCTGTCCTGTCACTGGACACCACTGAATAGAGCATGGCTATGCCTTCTTTATACTCTCAGGTATTTATACACATTGATAAGTATATAAACCTTCTCAAAATATATATAAGCACACAAGCCTTCCCTTCTCTAGGCTGAACAGCTCTCAGCTTTTCCTTGGATGAGAGATGTTCCAAACTCTTTATTATTTTACTGGCCCTTGGCCATTAGGAAACAGATCCGACTCTCTTTTGTACTGGGAAGCCTACAACAGGCTGCTATTTCAGGAGCACCCTCATGGGTGCTGAGAAGAGGGCAAGAGTCATCTCTGTTGACCTGCTGGCATTCCTTCTCCTAATGCAGCCCAGGATACCATAAGGGGACACTGATGACTCAAAATGTAAATTAGTTTGCTCCCTGCCTGGGCTTATGGTGCCCTACGTGGTCATTTGTCTTAACCCATTTCCTTTGCTGAGTGTAAAATCTACCACAGGCTTGATTTACCTGCACTCTCTCTTCCTTTATTTTTTAATTTAAACCTTTGTATACATGGAAGTTTTATATCTTCGTGTATCAGAACAGAAAATGTAACCACATTCTTAGACCCCACATTAGGGATGAGGGCAGTCATAAATCCATAAAAGTATTACTCTATAGATGGTGTAAATATGAGTAGACAGGAATGAATACCTTGGATAAGGTTCCCTGTGCTGAGTTATAACTGTCATCATTGCACAGTGGAAGCAAAAACTAGTAGGAGTAATCCTCCCATGAGTTCTGTTGCACGAGATAAATTACTAAGTCATAAAGAACCAAAAATTATAGAACATAATGCATTAGTCACAATTTGTACCAGTGGGAAAAAAAAAAGTAAAAAACAACTTTACTTTTCCTGGTTGTTCATGTAGAATATATTTGTTCTGTCCTCAAAATCTGGAGCTTCTGAAACTGGCATCAACTTTCATCAGAGCCTAAAGAAACAAATATTATACATCCCCACCCAGGCCAAACATGCATCTTTGTCATATTACCCCTCAGGGTCAAAGAAGATGAAGCCCAGTTTCATCTCATATGTTGAACTGAATGAGACTAAGGATGTCATTAACTGGCATTATAATATATGGATGTGCATGAAAATGAGAGAGAAAGTCATTGGACATTAGCTTTCCTGCATAAACTGCATAAACCAGTACCCTCTCAGTGAATGAAGAAAGTCAGACTATATGACGTAAGAATGGAATTTCTTTAACTGCCACTCCAGCATAAAGTGTAATTTGGCAATAGGAACTAATTTTCCACACTTCTCATCTTTCCTGAGGGAGAAAGGGATAATAGATTTTCTTTAACTGCCCTCTCAAGTATTGCACTGAGTCTTGAAAGTATGTACTTAATGTGTCTACAGAGAGATGATAATAGAGAATTACATGTATATACCTACACACACCTGTTTAATATGTGGTTCACAACATTATTAAAATTCCTATAAAGCTGGTATCTGAGTTATGGCCATTGAACAAACAATGACACATGAGATCTCCTCTACTCCTAATTCAGGCAGATAAGTATATCTGAGGAGTACATCTCAAGGAATTCATGCACAGCAGGTGAATTTCCACTTTTTAACAAATACATGCATTTCCTACAAAAGACCAAACACATACAATGAAAACAGTTTATTTTCTATCAAATCTGTCTATACTGAAAGTCTTCTTTTGATAATACTATTCTGAATCAAAGTTGTGTGTAGGGAAGGTATCAGTTTTCTTTTGATATACCTAGTATTCCTGTCCATCCAAACCCATTAGCAGAATTTTTCAACCCACCTGAAAAAAAGGTCCTGTCTGCAGTGACATTTTATTTTGAATCACAGCTTCATGAATATATGCCAATTAAATGAGTTGTAAATTCACAGGTTTCTCAATATTCTCAAACGTTTTCTTCAGGTATGATATCACAGAAAGACTCTGCTTTAAGGTGTCTTGACATTAAGGGGAGACTGAATTGCACTGGGCCTGTTGGGGTGAAGCACATACTGAGCTGGCCCATATGTGCAGCAGCTAGTTTTCTCTTCCTGGAGGTAATTAAAATTTAGATAAAGCCAACCTATGTTCTCTACATTAATTAAAATGAACAGGAAAGATATAAAATTAAGTCCAATATGTGCACAAGTATTTAGAAAGCAAATGTAGCCTAAAGAAGAGACACAGCATATCATATATTTTGTTTCAAATAAAGCATTTTCTTTGTATTTCTTTTAATCCCCAAATTAGGAACACACAGAATCATTAAAAATATCTTGGAGATGGAGATTCAGTATGTGTAAAGTGCTCTAGTTTTAATGATTTCTACTAATTTGTGAGTCTTACTAGTTCAGCTAGTATTCCTCCACAAACCTATCCTCCAAATAAAAAATGTTAACTTGTCAAAGGTACTTAAAGTGTGAACAGCTTTAAATTCAGTATTTGCACAAGTTCACAGAAAAGGGAGAATATGAGTTGAACAGCAGCACAGACTACAAAGGAAATAAGAAAGCAAAAGAGTGACATCAAAAAAGCAATATATTATTTTTCCCACCCTGTTTTATCTTGGGAAAAAGTTTTCACATTCCTTTTTAAAGAAGAAAACATTTCATATTTGTCCTGTGTCCTGTAAACAGATGCCTGTTACAATATGCTGTCATGGAGTGATGTTTGTACAGTGAAATTAGAAAGAAAACCAGGCCTCTATGTATCAGGATTTTAGTATAACAGAATCCCCAACAGGAAACTAAACAAAACCAATTTTTTTCTCCCTCTTCACAGCTACCTGTGATAACTTCAGGTAACTATAGTAACTCTTGGCATTCCTGCTTTCTTGTTAGGAAAAGTCAAAAATACTGCTTTCAAAAAAGTCTATCAGTCTTTTAAGCATTGTACAAAACCACAGGATACTTTCACTGATACTGACAAGAGTGGAATCAAAAACACAATGGTGAATTGCCCAAATTGACTTCAGCCAACGTGGAGAATACTCAATGTTAAACTTACAGAGAAATTAAAGCGTATGTCTATGGAGACAAATTAATCAAAAATCAAGCCAGAAAGAGAAAAACATTTTCTAGATAACATAGATAACATCCTTCAATAAACATCATAGGAAAGAGATCATATATGACTGCCTTTTAATTTTCTCTTCCTCTAGTTCTTTTTTAGCTGTCTCGTGGCTGACAATGTTCTGTGTTGTGGCAGCAATATTCTAACGGTCTGAATGTGTATTTTTCATCAGATGTCAAAAATTATTTAAAATTGATGAAGAAGCAAAAAGAAAGATAGTACAGGACAACAAAAAGTCCAAAATAATTCTAAACCATAGTAGATGCCTGTGATTGAGATAAGTAATACAGAAGTAATTACCTTGGTGAAAGACAAAAATTATAACACAGCATTGCCCACAGAAGCAAATGTACATTTGCAGGCATGAAAAGCTGTATTGACAATTTACAGAACATCAGTGAACAAAAATTAACCTTCAAAGAGGACAGATCTCTAAAATAACCTCAATACAGATGTATATAGAGAAAAAGTATGAGAAATTGTGATGCATGTTCTACAGCACAAGGACTAATCCCAGGCTAACAAAACATTAATTACTCTCTTCACTTCCAGGGGTTTCTTGGGTTAGACAGAGAAACACAGGTGGTACAAATAATTTTACCAGGTCACTCCATGTAGCCACTTTGCCATTTAAAAAATGCCATTCAACACAACAACATTTTCAGAAGTCTGAAGTGCTCATATGACATTGTCTGTCACAGGAGAATCGGATTCCCCATCACATGGTAGAATTTGCTACTAACCTGAGGAAAAGTTTCATACAACAGGCGATCTTGACTGAAGGCAACAGAATCAAAAAAAGAGATATCAAACGTCTGTAAGCAATACATTCCTAAAGGGCAAGTACTGTTGGAATGAAGAACACTGGTAAAGGTGGTGAAAAAACCCAAACTTTAAAAAGGCCACCTCAAGTACTACAAACTGTATAAACACAGTAGCAGAAGAATGGAGTAGTTTTGTGTAGTGTAATGGCAGGGTGTCTGGCTCGGGATCATATGGAGTGTTTGGATCCTATTGAAGTTTGGAGAAGGTTAATTCACTGCGCTTCTCATATTCTCAGCCAGACTAAGGCACTACTTTAATTAAGGAGGCTGTCCCCATCTCTGCCTCCTGATGTGCTGGGTTTTGTATTCTTGTATTCCTCAAATGTTTTTTCTCTGCTGCTGTAAGTTTTTCTTATCTGTTTTTTGTTTAACAAGCTACAGAACAAATGCAAAGATACCCGTGTTATGACTAAAATTGCAAGCTTAGTTTTGCAGCAAACATACAAATGCTTAACATTCAATTTACTGAACCTTCTACAAACAATTTCATGCCTCATTTTCCAGCTCTAAGTTGCTACAATAGATATCTCCACAAAAAAAATGAAGTAAAGCTCTGGTGTTAGGTATTCATTATATACACTCTCCTTCTAAATTTCTTTGACCATCACAATATTTCTTTGATGTCCCAGCATTTTTACATTTCAAAGACTAAGATAACAATGTGATTTTAAGAAGTGTGGAGGGGAATAAAAACAGAATACACAGCTATAATGTGCAGTAAAGAAACTAATACAATTTCAGTTTGCTAGTTCAATTGTCCTGACTTAATTTTGATTAATGTTGAAAGATTTGGGGGGGGGGGTGGTGTCTTTTTAAATGAATTGAAACAGGTAATCCCTGTGATTGGCAGTGAAAAAGCAATGTTCTTGTAAATCAACAATTGCCTTTTTATTTTTTAGTTTAGTTTAGTT
Organism: Anabacerthia variegaticeps; assembly: GCA_035583185.1. Taxonomy (NCBI): domain Eukaryota; kingdom Metazoa; phylum Chordata; class Aves; order Passeriformes; family Furnariidae; genus Anabacerthia; species Anabacerthia variegaticeps. Next base: position 12,033,803 of record JAWWEW010000165.1, on the reverse strand, counting down.
CAAATCACTGGAATTGTGACACTATGAAGCAATTCTCTCACTTCAGTTTGAATCCACAGGCACAACAATTAAAGGAGCTCATCTTGCTCAAAGGAGCCTCCTTTTTATATGCAACTCACAAGTGGACTTCACACAGCTGGACTGAGGATCTCAAGACAAGAAAGCAACTGAAAATTGGAAAGATGTGGAAATAAATACTGTGCAAAAAAATACAGACATTGTCTTTGTAGAAATCTGCTTACATACATGCAGCTTATGTTGCATGTTGTCTGTCCCTGATGTAGTCTCTTAAAAATTGGGATCTCTAAAAATAGATATGTAAATCTTCTGTATTGATATGCAAGTCATTTGTGTGGCTGATTTCCATATAATGGTAGTGAAACGTATCATTTAGTAAGAAAAAAATACGTGTCAAAATAAGTATTATTTTTTCATTTGATAGCACCTTGCTACCTGCTTATGCTATTTTTACACATTTCCAGCTCTGAAATCTGCTAGTGAAGGAGTATGAAGTTTATGGAAGGTCATATAAAATACATATGTTTAGCAATTTAAGAAAATCATCAAAACTTTGCTTTACTTACAGACACAGAGAAAACAAACCGCCAAATCATCATGTGTTACTTGTGTAATGATTTTGTCTGCTCAAAATGAATTAATCCATAACTGCAAGACACTCTTAGCACAGCAACATATTGTTAAATATGTGATGCCAAAAAGGTATCATCACCTAGGCCTCGCAACATTAGGAATTATGAGCATTTTACTTCTGGCTAATGTTAAAAGATATTTGACTAGATAGGTGAAATTAAGAAAAAAGTCAAAATGCACTGCATACTGTAATTTAAAAAATGTTAGTTATCTTTTGACCACTCTGTTCTAGCATAGACTAAACTAATCAAACAAATATTTTCAAAATCCACTGCAGTAAAGTTTGTGTATTTACAGAGACACTATCACAGCAATTTCACAATATTGCCCACTCCAAGGGCCATGTGAGATCAAAATACAAGTATTATTATTCTCCATGTTAAAGAAGTTGAAGCACATACAGACTTACTGCCTAACTCAGTTCAACAGGATCCAGATACACTATGATGCATGGCAGAGCTGACAAGAGAATCTCTCTCTATAATTTTATACCCAAAGACTTAATCTCAGTGCATTCTACTTTCTCCTTATTTGAGATGTTCAGAGAAATGAACATTCACTGCAGCAGTTCTGTGCCTGAAAACTGCAGAACACAGTCCAACATTTCAAGAATATTTTGAGCTATAGATTTTCTTCCTCAGATCTCAAGAAATCTGAGCTGAGGACACCTTGTTTTGTGTGCCAGAACTGTATCATAACTACTTCTTGTCGAAGCTTGTTCTTTTAAAATGTCTATTTCCATTCCCTTGCAATTTTCTAAGAAAGCAATTTCTTTCAGGTTGTCCTATTTTATCTCAACAATTTTCAGTAAAGTCTCTCAGGTATAAGGAGGGGTTTTTTACAGTATCCTATGGGCAGAGGGGTGGGTGGAAAGGATGGAGAACAAATATCCCTCTCAAAACTGTTACTCTTTTCTGATAACCAAAACATTCAAGCTTGAATAGTTGTAAATTCCCACCTTTTCCTAGACTTATCTAAAGTAGCTTTCTGAAAATTAAAATGACAGCAGTGTGAATGATAAATTTTGAAGAAGCAGTATGATTTTAGACTCCTCCTTGTAGCTCTTCCGTGTTCAAAGATAAATCTAATGGTCATCATCTCTTTGTCATAAACACATATTGTGCATGTACATTGGAAAAAGAATGCACAAAATCATTTTTACAAATTCCTAGAAACAGGGACTGAATTTCTTCTCTCTTCCGTGAGAAAAATGCATCAGTGAGAGTGACAAAATCTCCCAGAATTCTAGTTCTAATGAACTTATAAAGACCACAATTTGGTCTTTATTATAGACTCTGTTTATATTTATCACCTAGAGGAATGTAAAATACACTGAAAATCTAATTTAGGCTGCTAGAAGTGTTTTTATGTTTTTAAGCCTGTGAATATATAAAGTCTGAAATAGCTAACAAAATATGTGTAATTTGTGAATCTTCAGTCTACAAGTCAGCATATGTTAATTGTTCCTTCATTTAAATGTATCCTAAGTTGGACTTTCTCTTTTGGACTGCTTGCTATAATGTCAGAAATGTTTTATATTTTGAGGAAGAAATCCAGAAAAAAGTATTAACAGTGTCAGGAGAGTTGATGCATAAATACAAGTTTAAAATCATTCATTTGAGCTACAATTGTTTTCTTGGATTAGCTATATTAGAAGAATGCATGAATTAGCAAAGCATAATTTCTAGAATACTCTCTATATCTAATTGTTGTGTGTTTCTACGTGTATATTCCGCAGCTGTGTAGTTCTACTGAGCAGATACCTGCCTTTATATTAAACAAATTTTAACAGAGTATAACAGTTTCTGTCTTTAGCCTTCAATTCAAATAAGCACTTTAATAATAGATTAGAAGTAAAAAAGTCTGGGGAAATATGCAGGAGAAGATCAATGGAAGTTTTATCATGACAAAACAAACTTGAGACAAAAACCCTACAGAATTACAGTTTGTAACTCAAAACAATGTACCAAGAGAATGGCTTATGTCAACAATTCTATGTTTCAAATGCAAACGATCCCTCCTTGAAAGCAATTTCCTGACAGTTCTGTATAGTAGACTAGTCCCTAAGAATGTTCACTAGTTTTTGGTCCATAACCACCATTGTTAAGGACAGGAAGGCAATGCTGTACTTCTGGTTTTCTGAACTGCGATGGGAGGAAAGAATAAGAGGAATACAAGATAACAAGGATGCATCTCGTTGTGGACTGGTTTGCAGCTAGTAATGAATTATTTCTCATGAAAAGGATATTTTCTTCTTTTTTTTTCTGAGCAGATTGATATATAACATGTTGGGTTAAAAAGCACAGCCCCAATACTTTTTTACAGTAGAAATACTGTCTTGTTTGATTCAAGCTGAGAGCTTTTTTTATTACTCCTATATGACTTTTTATAAAGGGTTTGTGACCTGCCGCAACAACTACAAGATGAGAGAAGATGAGACAAGGCCCTACTCAATAACCTTATTAGCTCTCAAGCCAAAACAAAATCAAAAGTTTTTATAATTACTTGTCATTATTGTGATGCAGTAATTTTACTGTCTCTGACACTTCACTGTATCTGGCTTGCAATTTATATTTATTTTCCATCAACCATTTTTGGCTGAAAGGTTTTGTTTAACTATTACTTAGGACATTTTTCAGAATTCCTTGGTGTGGCACTAGGTAAATATAAAGTAATACACAGCTGGTTACTTTGGCACCAGGTACAAGAAAAACACAAGCGTAACAGGAATAAACCAATAGAACACCTCCTAGTCTCTTGGTTTGGTTATCATCTTTCCCAATTAACAGTGGGCAGCAGAGTTTAATAACACATGGCATTTTGAAGCACAGAACTTACAGTCCTCAAAAGCAACACCAAACCATCCTGGCCTTCCTGAGCAACAAACCACCCTGACAAGTATGGTAAAAGAAACAGCACGTGCCTCATTTTCAGGTTCCTGAAAAGTTTTACATCAAATAATACAGAAGGAACCTGTTAACAGTTTCAATACATGGAACGATAAGACACATATAGACAGAGAGATGTTAAAAGGGGATCTTGGAAGACTTCTCTGGATCTGGAAATGAGGCACGTGCTGTTTCTTTTACCATACTGTCAGTCCTGAAACATGGCTCGGAACTGTTGACATATTCTCAGCCTTGTTTAATTTTTTCATGCAGAACCCCCTGACATTTCCTTCTCCTGTCCTGAAAGAAATGGTCTGTATGATACCAACAGACGGAAACCACAAAGACTTAAAAAAATAAAGAAATTATGCAATATATTGGAAAAGTAAATTTGCTGACACAACAGAGAGAATCCCTCTCAGTGGAGTTTAGTTCATGATTTTATAGGTGTTTTCTGTCAAACGTATGTGGACCCTTAAAAATACGAGTTTATTTTCTTTACAGGAATTTAAACCTATTCTTTCAACTTCATAAAATTAATTTTAGTTAATTTTTTTCCCCATTTCTTTATTAATTTGTTCAACCTATAGTTATTCCTTCTCGTTCCACTTAGGTTTTTGGTACATAAATCCATTCTAAATGTTTTCACAGCTGCTCAGGGGGTGTTGATTCTTAGTGTCAACTCATTCACTCAACATAATCATTCCCCTTTAATGAAACAGTTAACAGGAGACTGACAACTATCATTTTACTGATGGGGTCCAATAGCCAGGAGAGGTGACAGTGGTGTAATTACCAGGGCTGACATACTTTGTTCACTTTTTCCCACCTTTTTAGGCAGATGAAGCAGTACTGTGCAATGTCAACAATCAAAATGGAAATGCAGGCAGTGTGAAGACCCGGGTGAGTAATTACCAGGGGCTGCAGACCTGTGACTACTCCCAGTGTGGCAGGGTTGACAAGGTGCAGATTGTTTTTTTACCCCTAGTGTGAATCTGGCTGTCTTGTTGTTGATAGATCCAGGTGGTGGTACTAATTAATACACCAGCAGGAGCTAGTTCAGCTTTTGACAATGCATTATCCTTACTGAAGAGAAAAGAGAAGGCAGCAGTCTGTTGTGAAGAAAAAGTCATTCTTTTTGACTTATTTCTATTAGGGTTGAAAAATATAGTACAGCTTGAGAAGTAAGAATTTATCATGAGATGACTTACACTAACAGGTATAGTCTATTGTATTTCTGTCTTTGAAAGTTAGATACAGGTAGGGCTGCATTATTTAAAGAAATTTCAATTCTATTTAGGTCGTTCATGTAAGAAATATTGAACTGACTGTCTGTTCAAGTACTGTATGTAGACACAAGGCTTGTATTGTTCTGTTTAAATTTTTTGAACCTATGAATCATCAGTTTCCTGCTATTTGAACTGTAAATAAATTCCAGTGGAAAACACTCCTACAGAATGACAATTACTGCAACGCAGACTCAAATTGTGGGTGTAGTTAGCACTCCGGATGTCATCTAACTCTACAGTCACAGCTGTTACTGTTCTAATCACCTGTAAACTATTAGTGGTGCTATTACTTAAGCCATTTGATGTTTTACATTCAAAATTTAAATTTGAATATGTGTAATGATGTATGCTCTGCTTGGATGGTGAACTCTTTTAGCAAGACTATTTCTTGTGGTAAAAATTGTTAGTCCAAATCCTGTTTTCAATAGTGATTTCACATTTTTTCAGGTGTCTAGTAAATCAAATGTATTTTATGGCATGGGCACATGCAATCTTCAGCTGGGGTACATGAAGGGGTAAAAACTTGAGTCCTCAGCTGCTTAACACTCTCTCACATGTATTATCTCTCTGTCCCCTCTGCTCCAACAGTGGCTTATTTCTGGGAGCTGTCAATAAACAGTTTCAGCCAATATGAGTGAAACTGACAAAACCTTATTTTTTTAAGCTATTTATATTCATTTATTTTTTACTTCAGTGGATTGGTAACACTGACAACATGATAAAGTAATGCTGATGACGAGCCTCAGAAGTATGCTTTAGGTGAAGTTAAAAAGAAAACATAGCTATGATCTTAAATTTATAAAGTTGGTTTTGGAAACAGGTCACTAGCTACTAATTCATTGGGTGCTTCTTAAAAGTTTGCAGTTTAAGTAATAACTATTCATGTAAGCGTATTTTGTTAATACCATACTTGTAGTATAAAGTATGGAATGTTAAACTCTTTTTAATCACATGTGAGTGATTGTTTTACATTCAAATTTCGGTGTCCAAGTCAAAAACTTTAAAGGTATGGAGGAAAAAATTGCTCAAAATATAAAACTTTCAAAATATCACACGTAGATTAGTATATACGTACCTGAACTGCACACCTGAAAATGGTCTGGTACAAGAACTCACAAAAGAACCCCACCTAAAATGTAAGTACCCAAGTGGCATTATCCGAAACTGACATACAAATTTATTTCTGCTATGTCACACATGCAAACCCAATTTTATAGTAGCAACACCCAGTATTAAACTTCATCCCTCAAAATTTTACACTCTATTGAAAGGACATAATAGTGTTAAAGAAAAGCTAATCCTGTGATCTTTTCACATTTGGCTGCAGATGTTATGCCGTATTCAAGGGCAATATTTGCCTGCCTTCCTTCTTACTCACTCAGTTACTGGGTTAGACACACTGCAGTCTCCTTGAATAAAATACCCTGTTTAATTGAATGCCTGACACTCAGGATTGAACTGCTGAGACAAGCCTGCACATGCAATAGTCAGAAGCAATATTAAAAATAGACTCTACCAAATAGCAGAAAAACAACACTCAACAACAAAAGCTGATAATCACTATTGAGAACTTCTAGTGATGGATATGAAAGCATACTGGAAAAAAATGCAAATGAAATCTATGCAGGAATGCAAAGAAAGAAAAACAATTTTACACCTACAGGCTGTAATAAGATCTCTGATTGTTGGTATCACACCTGTAGACCTCTGAACTAGTATGGCAGAAATACAGGGGCATGACTCATTCACTGCAATAAACAGCTTGCTGACTGATGAGAAACAAAGTAATTTGTATCTTCTTCTATTTAAAACTCCAGTAAGATGAAAGGCAATTAGACACCCTGTGCTGTGAGGTGGCAGTGCAGTCCCTTACGAGATGCTGAGTGCCCACAACTTCACGCATTTCAATAGAAAACCTGCATCTGTATGATTATTATCAGATATATCCCAGAAATAAACTTCTGTGGCATCTTGAAACACCTAGAATACAACTATGTTTTATCACTGATTTTATTGACTATCATTTGTTTCCCAAAATTAGTGTAAAAAGACACTTAAGGAGAGTAATGTTGTTGCATGTTAGCTAGAAGCGACATATATCCCCCTTTATATTCCTCACTCTAGTGATACTTTGGGCCTAATTAAATTCTCACATCAGTTTTACACAGACCTGTGAACATATGTAACCTATTTTAACTAGCTTTCGAGACTTAGCCCTACTCCAGAGTTAATGACAGCATGGGTAGCTGCTTTCACTTCTGGTTGAATATTCAAACAGTTGATATAACAACAACAGCTGTGAAAAGTTGATTAAACATTTTAGATATCAGCTTTCCTGGGTGCTACTTGTTCAGAATGAGCTGCGTTCAGCTGTCCTCAGACATAATGCGCCCTTAGTAAGACTTCTTAAAGAGTAGTGCGATCATTAGAAAAGATTAATAAGTGGGCTGAGTGCAAGCTTTTGCGCACAAACAAGGCAGAGTGGCAACCACTGCTCCATTACCTCAGCCACCTTTCTCCTGCTCTGTGCATTCCACAACTAGTGTGAAATAATTCAAGCCACGTATCTTACAGAGAAAGAGGCAGAGCTACTGTATAGGTCCTATAAAAGTACCAAGGGGCAAGGATATATATGTAGGCATTAACTTAGGATCTTAGGATACTTAATGCTTATTACTCTTCAGAAACATATCCATCTGTCACAACTAAAGAGGTGAGAGAATTTAACACACTACAAAAGTTTTAAAATAACTTATTTCAAACATAGGTTTCTCTCTGTGTATTTCATGAGAACATCCATCTATAACACCTTATTTTCACTTTTATATTTTAAGGAAAAAAAAAAAGTAAATATATACACATCTACTTGAAAGCCTACCTTGGCAATACTTCCAAAGCTACTGTTTCCATGAAATGTATCCCAGAAGTGGGGAAGTGCATCCGTATGAATTCTGCAAATTTTGTTTCTGTGGTTTCCACCTTTCATGGTTACTTTCAACGTTCTAGTTTAAAAAGTGAAAATCAGTATGAAAAGATGACATTTGTAACAAACACTGACTTCCATTTGATTTTGAAGGCTCATTTTGGGATGGTAAATGTATTTGTTTACACCAGATAGATGACTTATCATAAGAATTAGCTAATTTTCTTCTGAAACGAAAATAATGCATTTTGCAGCTCAGTTAAATAGCTGCTTGTTTGGACAAAGTCAAATCTTTCACTTAGTGTGAAATGTGTAGTTCACCTACACAGTTTTCAAGTACTAATGCTGATTTCACCACATACACACACTTGAATTCCAAGTTTCTCAAAGTTTGTGTTTCATCCGATTTGTCGAATTTCTTACTATCTTTAGAATTTTCACAGTGTCTTGAAACTCAGAAGAGCTTAACTTTGTCCAAGAATAATATACTTCAGATGAGAGACTGAAAATGTTTCTGTGGTGGGTTAAGCTAGAAAACTGGAATGTGAAGTCAAAAGAGTCATCTAATTCCTAGGTTTCAAATCAAGCAAACCAGAACCACAAAGAAATAGTTTCCAATTCTGCCTATAATGGAACTATTGTTTCCTTGGGAAGGGCATATGGGCATGACCATGAGCTAGGGAACTGTGCTTTACTGATTACACCACTGCCCCCTTGTCCTGCTTTTTAAAAGCAATTTAGAATTTAGGCTATGGCCAGTAGAATGGGCAGAATTTGATTGCCTAGAGGTAGTGTTCACATATGGGACCTAGAAAATGCATTTGCTCTTACTTTTCTTTTACAACAGTGATGTGGTTATGATCAAATTTTCATCTATGTAGGTAATTGGTCAGATAGATATGAGATGACAAAGACTTTTTCATAGAAAATACAGAAACCGCTCTAGAAGCAAGAAGACCATGATTTCCCTTGCAGTTTGTTTGTCCCAGCAGACTTTCTGTTCTTGCTAATACAGTGCAGAATGACTTCTGAGAAGGCTTTTCAGTCCAGTTTGCAGCCTGTAAAGTGCAGCACTGCCTTAAGCAGCCAAAGATGTGGATTGAAGAGCCTCAGACTGCTAAAGTAATGGACCTTAAGACATCTCACTTTCCAGAGCAAATACCTCCCCTCATTTTTCTTCTCAAATAAGTTGTCTCACTACAACTAAGAAAAAGCGCAGTCACTAACCCTGAGGTTGGCACTGTATTAAATGGACAGATGTAACTCATTTCAGCCCCAACCAGAGTATCAAAACCCTGAAGAAACAACAAAATTCTTGCTACTTCTCTGCTCCGTCTTCAAAATTTTGAATCTCACTCTGATTTTTTTATCCATTACACTAAAATATCTGAACTTCTAACAGAAGGTTCAACACAATTGAGCAAAGTACCTAAGCCTGAGTACTCTGTTGAGCTTAAACTTAATATCTTCATAGTTTGGGCTTAAATTATCCATATGAAAAATATAACTTGGAATACATGTACCTATACTATACTGTCAGGAAATGAATGTGCTTAAATAATGAATGCCTGGGAATCACTTTGAGAACTTCCAAGTAAAAAAAAATAGTCTAAATGACATTATTAATTAGAGAGAGTTAATATAAACTTTAGAAGTCATTCATAATATGAAATGGAAAACCTGAACATAGTAGAAAATGTTACAAAAACAGTCAAAACCCCCAATTTTGAAGAAAGATGACCAAAGAAAGCCATTAAAGTCTAAAAGAGTTTAAAATTTAAAAGACTTTAAAACAAAAAAACCTTGAAAGACTTTCAGACTTTAAAAGACTAAAAGACAGCAAATGTCTAAGGTGTGAGAATTAATATAATTTACTTTATAAAAATCTTAGTTGTTCAGTATTTACTTTTTTCCTTTTTTTTTTTTTTTTTTTTTTTTTTGTACATATCAATCTGTAGGCAAGATTCTGATATCCTTTTTGAAAGCTTGGATGGTGATGTGAAATAAACCCATATTCTGCTTTGAACATGGGGCAATTTCCTTCCCATAAAACATTTTTCAGATGCATCATTATTTCTACCCATTCAAAAACTGGTCAAAATCATTATTTATTAGAGATACAAAAAGTCTTCCAGTCTTCACACTGATCTTTGTGTAAGTGTCAAGTAGGGGCTGCAAACAAAAGACAAAACCAAGTTTAAAGCATTGTCTTAAAGCGGGAAAAAGAAATTGTGAATGCCAATAATAAAGTTATTTCATTTTCATTTATATGGCCTTAAATGTACACTAACAATGCATTTTTAACAGAGGAATAAATTCAAATTATTTGTTAAGAATCTATGAGTGTGTATCATGCAATTCTGTAAAACTGTGATAAATTCAAGTAAACCTGTCAAACTGAAATAATCTCTGGTCTAATACACATATTTCACCCACACTTTATGGGCTTTCTTAAACCCTTGCCTCCATGCTTTGTGATTGATCTACATGAAATTCTTCGAATAGACTGTTATGATTTGCTCATAATCAATTCACAGTAAGAAGTGGACAGGAAGAAGCCAGTCTAGGCTCAAGCATGTTCATTGCACCCACACAGTTTCTTCCCTTGCTCCACAGTGAATTTACCCAAAAAGAGTATCTTTCTATTCCATGTGAATTAACAGATAAACTAATCATGAGTGTCAGTATAGTAACACAACAATAAAATACCTACTTTGAATTTTTTCAGAGAAAATACTTTTGCATTTTTAGATATCCCTTGCTGAAGTATAATTTTCTTTTAACTTGGGAGTTTATTTCTTCAGATATAACACAGAATTTCCCAACAAAATTGAGAAATCATACTCAGATTCATATACACTCCCCCCATTATACTATATACTATATATTAAAAGCCATATTGAACACTATCCCACAAACTAGGATCACTTTGTTCTGTCAAGGAAAATATAACACAATAACTGTTGCACACGGACACATTAGTAGTCACTTTTAATTAGATGCTAATTTATGACTCACTGGCTTTAATCATATCAGTCTGGTAATACTATTTATGCCACACAGAATAATGATCTACTTTATAAGAAATCAAAATGGCACATGTTGACATAGGAACTCATCCAGCCATAATTCACTCTGTGTAAACATATCCACCCATACTTGGATTCTGAGCAATTTAGAAAAGATACACTAACTTAGCTGATGAGCATGGAAAGAGAGGGGAAAGTAGGAAGGAAGGAGTCAAAGAATGGAAGCAAAGAAAAATATGTATTTATTTCCCAAAATATCAGCACTCATGCTTTTTATAATACATACCCATCAATATAGTTTACATTCAAATGATGATAACTTCATTGTTCATACATGCTAAAAGTGTAAAAAGACAGGATTTCATGTTTAATTTTCATGAAAGATGTTTCAGATACTACAGAAGAAAATATAATATATTAGATAGCTGACTATAAATGAAGATGATTTTGAAATTATTCTATTGAAGGGATAATAGTATTTCAAAGTGGCTACAGGGCATTTCAGCTGTACTGAGAGCCTAACAAAGTCAGAGTACCAGGCGAAATCAGATGGATATAAAGTAGTTTTCACTCTGAAATAGCCTATGAGTATCTCAGTTGAAGATCTGGACTTCTGCTTTCTAAACATACCAAAATGACCAATGGTTGCTCCTCCAGATTCAGTTCTAGGGAACAAAAAAAACCCAAATCACACTGCAGTTGTAAAAGAAACTGATGTTAGGACATATTCTAACTACAGAGCTATTAACTAAAATTGTAATCTAAATCTGCAATTGCAAGCTCTACTGAGCTCTGCTTTCGTGTTCTATCATTTTATTAAGTTAGTTAAAATACTCTGCAAGTTAAATTTCTGTCTACTAAGCCTGAAAAAGTAAAGGGAAAAAAAAACCCAACAAACAAAAAAACCCCAACAACAACAACAAAAACCACCAAAAACCAAAACCTACAAAAAACCTCAAACCGAAAAACAAGCAAGTAGCATAGATTGAGTTTTTCTTGGGTTCAAACAGCAGGAAGTATTCCTGCCATAGTTACACCAAATGAGCTCTGAAGAATTAAAGTTTTCCCTCCTAAAGACATTGGTGCTTTTATGTAATTACAGTGCAGTATACACAGAGCTTCATGTCTGCTGTTTTCAGGTTAGCTCTTATTGCATTATACCATATAACTTAATGTACCTTAATATACAAAGTGCACCGAGTGATTCAGTTTAAAACAGTGTATAATTTTAGTTGACAGCATACAGTAGGCTTCATAGATAGAAAAAAAAAAAAAAAAAAACAAAAGCAAACATTTCTCAATCTAATTATGGTCCTGGACAAACTGCAAACTTTGAAAGTGTCACTACCATAAATCTTTGGCTATTGGCTACACTTTTTTATTCAATTGTCAATGCAAAGGAGCATAAACTATTTGCATTACCAGGAAAATTTAGTGTGTACACAGAACCAATGCCATGCAAGTGAATGGACAACCTCTTACAAATAATTGCTTCATAGCCAAAGTCCCGTTAAGTATACTGTGGTTTTTCAAAATTAATCATGGACAGCTATATACAATATACTCCACATACTGAAATATTTTAAACACAATATTGTAAGGAAATAGTGATATGTGTGAATCACTGTTTTTAATTTCCCTTTCAGCTGAAACAGAGAACATAACTGGACTATAGGAACACATATTTTTAGACAGACAACTGACTTATGTAGATACACTATATACATTCCCAACAATTTTACCATGGTTAAAAGGTATTTATATTCTGATGTGGCTAAAATTGGACATGTCAACACTAATGCATTTTTCTAGGAGAATCACTACTTTCACCATAATTTCCATGGAAAATTTGTGTGCACATGCAGTAATAGACACATTTATAACATCAAAAGGATTCAATTTTCTTTTCAATCATACTACAGTATGAATAGCTTTTCCTATTGAATTTAACAATAAGGCACATTACCACAGTCTAAAGGATGGGGTACTTCTGCTTGCTCATATGAAAGTATGTCAAACAATATATATCTCACAATAGTTCTAGGTTAACTGCTCCTTTAGATAGGCTTGTTTCTAATGCATTTGTGTCAGCAGATTTTTTTTTTATCTTACTATTATTTAAATTTGTAAGAAGAGCAGCATTTCAAACCCTGTTTAACTCTCCATAATATTAAAAACATTTAAATATTTCTTAAATGTGTGGAGTGACTTTGTATAAAAACACTACTTTGCATTAAGAAATCAACTGGAAATACATACTTAGATGTTTAGGTTTGGATTTGTAACACTGATAGTCATTGTACCTGCTCACGGGCATCATTGTCTCTGTCACTGCAACTCATGAGAGAGAAAGTGACAATTTTATCTGGAGTTAGTCTCAATTCTGCATCCTTGTGTATGGCAAGAAAGAAAATAAAATTGAGCCCTAACACAGTTGTGTTTGAACTCCACATTTATTTTGTTTTCATGAAGGAAGATTCATTCAGAGCCTTTAAGTCAATGAAAACACCCAGACTTATGGGACTTCACCTCTGACAGTCTGAACTGCCACAAAGTATTGTATTAGACATTTCATGGTTTTAAGAAAAAAAGGCAGATCTATAAAAGATTGCAAGATTCTCTATTAGTCAAAGGTAATGACTGACATGTTTTTAAGATTTATATTTAAGCTGATATATTTTACAGACTGTATGAGAGAAAACATGTAAGTGGACTTAAATCTTTTTGGAACAAGTCCTCTTCTCAAACAAGTGTTGGTCATGCCCAGAAACTGACTGGTATTTGCAAATTTGAGAGCTAAGTAAGACATCTTACTGAAACAGTAAGTGGAGACCCATGGAGTATCCAGATGAGATTAGGCATAATTCCTCTTTCCATGTTGTAGTGTTAATTCACTCACTGCTTATGGATAAAAAACTGACCTGCAAAATACAATGCTACTGTATCTCTTTGCTGTTGCTGCTTTATTCTCCATTAGGGCTGGGCTCTGCTCTAATGGGATTAAAAGGAGCAAACTGCCAAAAGCCTATGCCTTTGAAAATCCCAATGACTTTCAGTCATTTAGACAAACATTCATCCTTGTGAACCCTGGGATTTTGTGAAAATTTTTTCCTGCAAGTCTGAAATAATTTTTCTGCAATTCTTCTTCAGTAGCTTTTTCAGACTCCCATTATAAAATGGCAATATGTAATACAAATTGATAGCCAAAACAGCCAAGTTCCCTTACAGTTAACCTAGTATTTTTGATTCTCACTGAGTCATTCAGCCCGTACCAGAGGCCTCATTTCTAGATATAATTGCATTCTTCCTGTTTCATACTTGAGTAAATCTAAACTGAGGCAATGGTAAACTATGCCTTTGAATTTGGAGCCCCAAAGGACCTCAGGGATCTCGTGCATCTACAACTCTGTCACGAAAAATGAGATGTGGGCCATTCAGCACATAAAAGCCTGAATCAACTGAGAGCAGCACTGTGAGCAACACCTTCCAGCTGTATTTCTCTTCATTCTCACTGACTCCTTCTTATCACTGTTGTACTCTACCATCCTTGCAGACCCCACCTTACAATACCCATCTGCCTTCATTTCCCTCTCTGCATATTTCTCAGGATATCACTGTATCAAGCCTTGCACCTCATACCACTCATCATTAGAAGAGGGCATTGCAGTAACACAGCATAAACACATCTGGGTCTGGTCTCTAGTCTGTAGACTTTTGGCTACTCATTGCAGTGGGAGGAAGCTGGGGACTGAACTCTGTGGAACTCAGATGAATTTCTTCACCCTACCTTCCTAGTTGTAATGCTTGTAGTTTAGCTGTCTCTGTTTCACACTGGTATTTTTTATTCAAGTGAATAGTGGTTCTTAGATGGAGTCTGATTTTTTAAGAAGCAACTGAACCTTGCAGCACAAACATTTAGTCCTTTCAGTTCTGAGAGTTAACTAAATTACTTAGGAAAAAAAAACAAAACCAAAACCAACCACCAAACCAAACAACTCAAAAAACTTGAAAAAAATAAAAGTGCAGTAAATTCCTTTCTGAAAACAAAGGTAAATAGCTAATTTTTATTAAACATTCCACCTTAATGCAAACAGTCATAGAATTAAACATATATATTATTCACTTCTTTTGTGTTCTTGGAAGAGTTGTATCACAGCTGTTCTCTGAAGGTTTCTGTGGGGAAGAATCTGCCTTTGAGATCACAGCACACAGATGGAAGAACTCTTCATGGCTGAGAGATTGTCTGTCATTTCCCTGAGATTTTAGTATGTAGGGACATTAGATTCATAAACCAAGAAAGGCAGCTGACAATCTACTGCTAGAAGTGCAAAAATTCCTAAAGATGACGGGAGGCGTATTTCCTAAGGGCAAGCAGAGTAAAAGTGCAAAAACAGCATAGACAAGGGACCAACAAAAGGCACATGCCTCATCCAGTTTCTACAGCTCAGCAACCCTTCTTCCTTCCACCCAGTTGCAATGAGTACCTAATATGGCAAAGAAACTAATCTCACTCCTGAATGCATCCGAATTCTAGAGAAACAACTCAAGAAAAAGCTAAAGGCCACAACCTCTAATGAGAGTTTTGGTCTCCTGGGTACTACCGGTTCTCTAGTTGCATCAAGCAAGCCTGAATTCATGAAGCATATAACTTGTGTTGGAATTATTCTTACCTTCTGTGCTACTCGTTACCAGACTACACTACCATGATTTTAGCTTTTTTTTTTTTTTTTTTTTTTTTTACATTGCTATTGAAAGGGGAGCAGAAGAGGAAGAAAGAAAGAATATAAAAACTGAGCAATGCTTTGCATTTGTTTATGTTTTTTTTCGTTTATTTGTTTTCCTGCACTGTCTCTCCCAAAAGTGTCATTTTTCCTATGATCTTTTCTTTGTAGGCACTTCAGTTCTACTGCTGTTTGGTATTCACAAGATCCAGCCATAATCTGTCCCTTTACAAAGAACCATATAATATAAATCTTATGCTCAGTAAACTGTTGTAGAATCAGATTATTTTCTTGTTTCTGTGATTCTGCTGAGTCAGATTAAATTGTGACAGCATTCAATGCACATTCAAACACAAGACATGGGTATATGATATGCATAGCACACAAGTTAAAGTTCTATGAAAAATGAGATCAAACCTTCTTGTTAAACTGCAGGTAAGTTTTATTTAGCACTCAAGAGTCGTGCTAACTTTAAGTAGAAAGAAATTTACAAAAACAACACTTGGAACAGATCAATCTGTATTTTCATTCACTTGTAACAGCAATAGAAAATCCAAATGTTCCTCCCTTGCACACTAACTCAAAAAACCAATACTCTACAACTTAGTCATAATCACAGAGCAGGAATATCTGTTTATGGTGGGGTTTAGTAAACAGATAGAATGAGATGTATAGTCAAGGCGACATTCTTGTCTCGTCACTGGTGAATAAACACACATAATTGAAAAATTGGACATTACATCAAATATTCTTTCCAATTAAGAATACATTTAAGGTAAGAAATAATGTCAAAGGAATACACAGCAAAAGGCAATCTAGATATGTGAAAACCTTTAACAATCTGAATAAAATTGTAGATTTCGCCTGGAAAACAAGTACCTATCAATAGCTCAGAAAGAGGAAAACTTGGACAAAATAAAATATGGAACTCCCGAATATACCTTTCAAACACTTCTATTGTTTTCTGACAGATTCAAAAGCACTCTGTTTTCAGTATAAAAAAAATGCATGCTCCAATTTGGATGATGTCATCTCCCAAAGCTATCACCACTTCTATCAATCACAAGACTGGTGAGAATGCACAATTAAGTTAAACAACCTTTGCCAGGATGATCCTGCAAAGAAGCTCTCTATTATTTGAAGAAAAGGAAAGAGACCAATAAGATGTTCTGATCATGCACAAAGTGCAGACTCTTCATGATTATTGAATTCAGTAGGAAAACCAATGACGTTCACATTCAAGTCCCTGAGCAAAGCATTTAACTTGATGTTTATGGTATATTTAGACTCGACAACACTGGAAATTACTCTCTAAGTGAGCATTTAAATAATTTAAAATGTCATTGCCAAGGATGACAATGGAGTTCTTTTTTTTGTTGTTGTTTTATCACTACGTTGTACAAAATTAGGCATACAAATCAGACTTGCAGAATCCCAAGTCTGAGCTCTCTTTCATGTAAAAGTCCCATTAAATAGCAGAGGAGAGAAAAGAGAGCAATGGGGAGGAGAAGGGAATGCACACAGTGTATGCCCTGTCTACAAATAAAGACATTTTTCTCACGTGGAATTGTTGGTGCAGCAGTATTCAGGAAGTGAAAATATAAGATACAGCTAGATGACTTCCCATTGTGCAAATCTTCAACTTCTCTGTCTTTTAAGGGGAATCTGCAAATCTGTTTCCTGACAAAGAGATAAGAGTCTAGATCATATACATGGGGAGAGAAAGAAACGATAGAGAGGCAAGAACTGTACAATCCATTTCCCATGAAAGTGCTTATTGAAGAGCTATTTAGGAAAGACTTTATCCTTCAAAAAATTTCGATCCTCTAAGAAAATAGATTTAGCCTAGGGAGAATTTGTAGCAGTGAAAATGCTATAGTTTTTCTTCAGTTGAAATAAAACAGTTTCTTTTCTCAGAATGTTCAGAAGGAACCTTATTTATCCCCAACTCAACCATTTGTTCTCTGTCCCAAACCAGCACTCTCTGACATGGATTACAGAGATGATGTAGGTAAAAGAAGGGCAGGGGAGAGGGGAGAGGGAGAGGGCAAGTATAAAAATATATCTTTAAACTTAGATCATGCCGTGCTGAAAATTGGAGCAGGGACATATTCTAGTATGTGAAGTGCTTTCTTGTTTGATTTATGTGGATGTAGAGTTATAACAAGAAATAGAATAAAATGTAAAATTATTTAAACATGTAAAGCACAATTTCCTTTTCCACAGGAGAGTCGTCTTTTGGAAAATGAGAAGGAATTAATAAGAAAAATTACAGTTGAATGAAGCAAGAGGGTTGTGAGACTTTTTTTAATTCATTTTGAAAGTCCCACTGCAGAGAAATCAGAAAGCTCTTTATTTTTAATTTGGAGGTTCTTACAGTATAATCCTCGCAAAGGCCAGTTGCTCGCTGCTGACTCTGCAAGTCTCCCTTCCTGCTGCTGGGGCGAGAGTGATCAATGAAATTGACAAATGCCACTGACTGCCGACTCAGCCCTGCGGAGGTTTGGCGGAGGGAAATTTGCACACTGAAGAGTCAAAGCAGGAAAAACTGAAATAAAACCCACTGAGACAGAGTTGTCTGTGCAGAAGGAGGCAAAGAACAGAACATGAAGGCAATGAAGGACACAAAGGGGGCAAATGGGTGGGTGGGAACATGCAAGGCATTTTATTGTCTATAATTTATGGACTGTTAAAACTATTGAAGCACATGATGGCTAGGTTCAGCACTGAGAGAGAGATTAAGAGGATGAAGGGACAGATCACAGTATAAAGAGAAAAAATGCTTGCTTATGAAGTCCTCTGCACCAAGGAGTGACTATGTAAGACAAAGGGTGCAACAGATGCTCCTTCTGCCAATAGTCTTTATAGGTTTTTAAGCTGGTGGAAGTAGATCAGAATTCAGAAATCCAAGTGCTGGACATCTAACTTGAGTTCAAGATTCTCTAAGAATTGAGTGAAGTGGGTCCAGTTTCATCCTAGAACTTTGTGCTGATGGACTGATGCGAATTTATTTGCAATTTAGGAATCAGGGATGATGTTTTAGTACCAGGGCCCTTAGACACTATGATAATGAAAAAGAAAGATTATTATGAGCAATCTTGATATCAATGCTGTGTTACAATTTGCAGCATACAACAACAAAATTAACAAATCTCACCTTTAGTCCCTTCTGTTTCAAGAAGCCTTTCTCCCCTTATATTTCATTCACTCATATAATACTCTGATTCTCTTCATATGGTTTCTCTTCCCCCACATTTCTTAAAAACATATCCTTCTACTGTACGGTACAAACAGAACTGCCTTTCTAGTGTTTGTCATGTATTTTTTACTCCACTTCTTTTTGTAACTTCCTTGCAGTGGCTTTCTATAGAAAGCACCTGCCCAAGCATTGTACAAAAACCAGACATATTTCCAAAACTGCTCTAAGAAGACCAAGTAGCTAAAGTTTCTTCTAGTCTTTGCAGCAGAGTTTCAGAGTTCTCTTTACCTCTTAGTAGGAATTCAAGGAATTTTCATTCAGTAATTCAAGTCTGAAACCTCATCTAAAAGTTATCCATTCCACTACATAGGGAAATTTTCAGAAGTCCAAAAGATCTCCTTCACTGCTTTGAAAGGATCTACACAAGGGAGTAGAAGCTCCTCTCTCTCCTTAAAGCTGAGTATTCTGTTCTAGAAAGAGATACCTGAACTAATGACAACAAAGATCACAGATCTACATTCTGAGTCAACTGAAA
Source organism: Anabacerthia variegaticeps (assembly GCA_035583185.1). Classification (NCBI taxonomy): domain Eukaryota; kingdom Metazoa; phylum Chordata; class Aves; order Passeriformes; family Furnariidae; genus Anabacerthia; species Anabacerthia variegaticeps. Next base: position 12,014,568 of record JAWWEW010000165.1, on the reverse strand, counting down.
TTTTCTTAAGAGAGATATCACATTTTTCTGAGAGAGGATAGTGCAGCAATCAGTTGAGTTAGAAAGGTGCCTGTTGTGATTTTAAATAAAATTTACCCTAACCATGGAATCATAGAATGATAGAATATCCTGAACTGGAAGGGTCCCTAAGGATCACTGAAGTCACTGAAGTCACTCGTGGTCCTGCATAAGACAGCCCCAAGAGTCACACTTTGTGCCTGAGAGTATCATCCACATGTTTCTTGACCTCTGTCAGGGTTGGTGCTGTGACCACTTCCTTGAGGAGCCTGTTCAGTGCCCAACCACCCCCTGGGGGAAGAACCTTATTCTAATATCCAACATAAACCTCCCCTGACACAATTTCAGGCCATTCCCTCAGGTCCTGTCCCTGGTCACCACAGAGAAGAGATCAGTGCCTGCCCATCCTCTTCCCCTCACAAGGAAGTTGTAACTGCAGTGAGGTCTCCCCTCAGTCTTCTCTTCTTCAGAGGATCAAGTGACCTCAGCTGCTGAACAGACAAAGAGCCTCAGCTGCTGCTCATATGGCTTCCCCTCAAGACCTTTCTCCATCTTCATTGCCTTCCTTTGGACTTCCTCTAAGAGCTTCATATCTTTCTTATATTGTGGTGTCACAATATTCAAGGAGGGGCTGCCCCAGTGCAGGGCAGAGCAAGGCAATCCCCTCCCTCAACCAGCTGGCGATGCTTTGCCTGATGCCCCCCAGGACATGGTTGTCCCTCCGGGCTGCCAGGGCACTGCTGACTCATATTCAACTTGCCCTTGACCAGGACCAGGTTCTTCAACACATTACTTCATCCTCTCAAATCTATCAAACTAAATTCCCAGGCCCACACCTGGCTCAGAAGGATTGTCACATAGCTGCCCTAAATATTTTTTTGAAGACTAAAAGGAGTATTACCTGTGTGATCTTAAAAAAAAAAAAAATCCCAAAAGATAATTTGTGATAAAAGTTCAGCATCCTTTACGTGAATTTTTTAACAAACCAGACCCTTGAAACTAGGGTTGGCCTTACTTTCAACCATTTGTTATTAAACAGTTGGCCTGTACATTACAAAGAAGCTTTGCAAAGAAAAGTACTGGCACCGTCTTTTCAATATCTTTTTTTCCTTCAGGTCAAATACATTTTGTAAAGTAAATTTTAGAATCTGCTAGAAACTTCTAACAATATTTTGGAGTTTTAAATCTTTCAAACTCAGGTACAAATATCAATAGAAACATTCAGATTGTTGAAACAGATGGAAAGCTTAAATATTTATTTTATAGGATATCTTAACCGTGCATCCACCTATAAAACTTCATACCTAATCTGTTTCTGCCACTGGTTTAGTCAGAAAAAATGGAAAACAATGTGACAATGATAACAATAAAAACCTGTTCTTTGAAAGCACGTGAATTATGGTCAAGGAACACAGAAATGATGGTAACATCAAGAAAGGCCACTAAAGAAGGTTTGTGCTGTGGTGATATGTTTGAATGGTAACAAAGTCAAAAGACATTAATCCAAATGGTGACCAACAAAATATAAAACAAATTAATGTGATTTTTTAGTGCTCTTTTTGGACACCTATTTATGATAGCTGGTTTTAAGGCTTTTTGTTCAATCTCTGCTTTTTCTTCCAATGTTAGTGTTGCAGCTGAGAAAACTCTACTTTTAAAGTGCCTTAATTATTAACAATTTATTGAAGAAAAACCAATAAGGAGCAATAACAACAAAAAAAAAAACATTTCAGATCCAGATATTTTAACATGTTTGATGCAGAGAGGAAAAAACAGTGTTAAGAATTTTCCAAGTGAAAAGTATGTAGACTCTTCCCCTTTCTAGCTATCTAGCTATACTCTCACTTTTTTTCTTTAAAACTGTGATGCATGCCAAAATTACAAAACACAGTGAAATCATACAATACAATTAATTAAATTATCTAGCTCAGAAAAATCTCAGGTATCAAAGTAAGTATTAAAAATATTAAAAAAAAACAACAACAAAAAACCCATACCACAAAACAACAAAAAACAAAACTTAACGTAAAACCAAGAAGATTACTCATTACACTCTTAAACCCCATGTGTTCATAGGCAAGGGCTAAGAGCAAGGTAACCCAGGAGTTGCCTTAGTCAAGTGATCTGCTCTACCCCACTATGAGGATGAGAGTTATGTTTCAGACTCATTTTCTCATCCTTCCTTTCAGACAAAAAGAAAACAAAATATTCAGAATTGGTGTACATTGAAAATTTTCACTGGAGTTAAAAAATGGAACCAGCATTTACATAGCTCATTATGGCCTTTTGTAATTGTCTTTTTTTTCCCCTCCCACGGTATTGAAGAGATTATAATGGCCACAATTTGTGTGAGAAATGAAAAGTCTAGATGTTTTATACAAAGGTCTTCATCCCTTCTTATCTTGTTTATGAAGATAACTTTGGTGGTTATTATCTTCTCATAAGTGTTTGGTTATTAAAAGACTTCTAAAATTCCCACAATCAAGAAAAAAATCCAGATACTTATGCTCAAAATTGCATGAAGAATTATGTGTATTAAGCAGTGTCCCCAGCAATGTCAAATCATAGCACTTGATTTTATTAGTTTTCAATTTGAGGTTGATATGTTTCTGATTAATGAAGCATTTGTTCTGCATCACAAAACAAGTGAAGAATACCCTTCTAGTGCCAATGACTTGCATCCAAGAGTTAATTACTACGTGACCTTCAATCATGCTCTTGTTTTAGGACTAGAAGCACCTATTTTTAGTATGAAGAAAGTTTAAAAGTGAGAGAATGTGTCTTTCAAATAATACCCATGGCATGCTTTGTAGTCACTTTGTCCTCTACATTTAGTGGTCTGATTTTAAAAGTTATATCACAAGCTTCATCATAGTTCTAACACACAAACGTAACTGATTTAGAAAACACTGAGAAATATTCCAGATAAGATTAAAACACAGCTCTTCTGACCAGCTCTTACATCAAAGAATGTAATAAAACCCAAAATAATCCTCATCACACGTAGGCTTTAATGCCACAGAGAAGCCTAAGTATCATGGCTAATGAAGATGTTAGAAGGATAATCTTTCTTTTGTATGCTGTCAAGTTTTGATTATAAATTCTGATCTCCAAAGTCAGTCTTTAAAAACATTTAAAAAAAAAAAAAAAAGGGAGAAAAGCGTCAAGGTTTCCATCAACACTGTAGTTTCTGTCAACACTACATGTATTCTTCCTAGGAATATAAAACAACACTCTGAAACTACATTGCTCAAAAAACCCCAGTAGTTTCCTAGAATAAATAACAAGGAATATTCTCAGTAAACCTCTGTTCCTAAAGATACTTGAATGCTGCTCTAGAATTAGGAACACAGACACCACGAAGACGGATCAGACTTGTGGTTCACCTAGGCTCCACTTTCAGCATTACAAAATTCTCTCTGGTTCAAAACTAAGCAAACTAAACAAATCTTTTATTATCTCCCAGTACGACGCTCTTTGAAAAACATTTCCCAGAATTTGAAATACCACAGTTGATATAATTTCTAAAACAGCTCATTTGTAATGGAACTTGAAACATAAACAACACTGTTTTGCAATCTGTCACAGTATTCTCTCCTGTGACTGCCACAGCACGTTTCAGCTGACAATACCAGAGAACATATAGGAAATAGAGAACCTCATCTTTGAAGAACAATGACACAAAATACAAACCATACAGTGGATTTAATGGAGTCGTATTCTCAAGGAAACTTGGAAAATAAGCCACAAGTACCAACTCTCAATAACATTTGACAGAACATAACATAACATATAACATAGTGTTATCTTAGTGTGGATAATATGGGAAATAACTTTCTAATGAGGTTTTGTGTCCTCTTACTAGTCACACTACTTGCCCACTGATTATTTTCATTCCCACTTACTCCCTCCTGGCTTATTTATACAGAAAATGGTTAAAACTATGCATAGAGCTTTTTTGTAGCTTAAGTGAATGTCTGTCAATTGCAGAAACAGGGTGAAATGGTTTAGGACCTAAGTCAAGAAAATATTTGTATGTCATTATCACTCACCCAGCCCATTCACCGCGGCTGTAGGGTCAAGAACAGATGGAAAGGACAAGAAGCAGAGGACACTGGGGGAAGCAGGGAGATACAATCAGGAAAGAGAAGTTCACTACATCTTTTGGACTTCTGTTACCTGGATCCAGGCAACTGTCTCAACTTCACCCTTAATCCTGACAATCACTGACACTTAGACAAATTTGCATTAAGTTGGAAACTGAGGCAATGTCACACTTAACCTTCACTACAAAAAAACCCCCAATAATATATAAAACCAAGTTACTTCATAGAATCAAAAAATGGCCTGTTTTGGAACAAACCTTAAAGATCCAGCTACACTGCTGTGGGCAAAGCCACCTTCACTAGACCAGATTTTTCAGAGCTCCATCCAACCCGGCCTTGAACATTTCCAAGGATGGGGCATCCACAAATCTGGGCAACCTGTTCCAGTGCCTCAGCACACTCAGAGTAAGGAATTTCTTTGTAATATCTAATCTAAACCTACTCTCTTTCAGTTTGAAGGCATTGCCCCTTGTCCTGTCACTATATGCTCTAGTAAATAATCTCTCTCCATCTTTCTTGTGTTAGAATTCTAACACCTTTAGGTGTTAGAATGAAACAAAATGGAAAACTTTGGGGAAACCTGTGCCACTCCTGCCTCTGGGTAATCACAGGACCCTGCCCAAGGCATTGTTGGGAACTCAGCCAGGAAGCTGCTCCTTAGGGAGTAAGAGCAGTGGGGTTGAGGTTGTCCTGGCGCAATTAGCCTCCCACACTAGCTCCTCACTCACAGGACCTCCAGTGTGAACACCAGACTGTGAGCAAAACCTGCCACTGAGAGCAGGATTCTATGCCTTTGCTCTGCAACTTTGTCTTTGTAGAGTGACAAAGCTTGGAAAAGACCCCGAGAGTAGCTCAGTTGGTTAGAGTACAGTCCTAATAACTTACAAGTTGGACTTGATGATCCTTGTGGGTCCCTTCCAACTCAGAACATTCTGTGAGATAAATTGAACAAGACAGATGATGGTTCTGTGTTTAAATGGCACTTACAGCTATTCCTCAATCTAATGCACAGAAGTTTGCAAACTCTTATTTACAAACTAATCCAGGAAACAGTCTTTGGATAAAGGAAGGTACAGAAATTAGTCTGGGAAAAAAAAAATAAACAGCATTTCATGAGGAGATAGCTTATTAATTTATATCTCTTGCAATTATTTGACTTGAAAATAAGGTCATATTTTCATTACACCTACAACTGCAAGCTGCCATCCAGACAGTTTCAGTGCACTCAGACATCACACCTCTGAGTTTGTCTTCTCCTTCAAGTATGTTCCACAATTACAGCTATTCTTTGGTTCATACTCTTACTCAGTGTCTCTTAACAGTTATATCTGGGGGGTTTTGAGAGTGCCACAATTAGATACAAGTCCTGAGGAACAAATAATTTAAAAAATGGGAGCGAGCACCATGTCACAAAGAAGTCCACACATAGAACAGAATGAATGGCTCAAAGAAAATGCAATTCAAGTGTCCACTCTCCCTTATTCAAAATCACAGCTTTGACTCCTTTTGTCACTCTTGTTTGGTTCACTGTCATCATCCCTGCAAGAGTTTGGCAACGAGAATCTGACAGAAACTGACAGTAATGCAGTCATCCTTTGCTTTTCTTACAGCGGCAGCTGTCAGAAGCTATACCATATCAAGCCAAAGTACTAGTCATCATGAAGCTTTTCCAACATTAAAATTTAAGAATATACCTTTGGAGAGTTTAAAGTAAGTTAGGATTGTCATTTCATGATAGATACAGAGATAGATGGATAAAGAAATGGATGAGTAAGACAGAGAACAAGTGTTACAGCATTACATGAACAGGCCATTTTGAAATCCCAACTTTTGCACTCTTGCTGTACAAATTCCAGAAATAATAGGGATATTGCGGAGATTAACATTCCAGATATCATCTACTTACTACATTAGTAATATTAAGGAACTTCCTCACCTTTTTTAGTAGATAGTAGATCAAAAATTTCATCATTCTCTTGTAAGTATTATTACACTATTTCTCATTCTCTCCCAGCTTTTGGGGGATTTGCCATTTTTCAGCGAGGTCTGTCCTGTCCAGGCAAGTTTCTCTCTCATATATAGTCTGAATGTACAAACATGCCCACTTGTAGAAACACATGTCTTTTCGAATGCTAACTGGTCACAGGACAGGTTATCCCTAAAACAGCAACTAAAATCAGCAGCAAAAGGAAAAAGTCAATGGAGGTTAAAAAAAAAAAAAAAATGGCTTCCATGTGTGAAAATGGGGTTTTTTGGGGGCGAAGTTCTACCTAGCCATGTTGAAGAAAAAGCTAAATCACTTTCTCTCAATTATAATAATGTAATATCTAAAGCAAAATAATAATTAAAGGAAATAAAATAGCATATAGTAACTATCAATATTCACAGCATATACATTATTTAGTATCTAGTGTTCATGTAACTGCAGAACATTTATGATGGGAAACACTAACTCTGGTCTAATGTGGACATTAAAATACACAAGCTGACATTGCTTATACACAGGGAATATGCAAGCTAGAGAAAGCTACCTACAGGTTGCCTCACCAATGTATAAGAAACCATATTTTGTGAGAGAAATTAATTTTAATTTTCCTTGTTCTAAAACTCTTGATCTCTCTACTGAGCAGCCAAGAAAAGTAATCCAAAGGCTCATGTGCAAAAGCAAAGAGGGTTTCTTAAAAAAACTCACCTTATTTGCAACTGCATTAACACCACAACAGAATCCCAATACTTCGCGAAACACAAAAATGTATTTCAGCATGATTTTGTTATTTATTACCACACACTTAGAATAGAGTTAGTGCCACAGAATTATGCATATAGGGGTGCCCAGGGTACCTCTCTACCCCAGCCCTACCAGGTGCTGTAGGTGTGCCCTTCTCAAGCTAATTTATTCTTAAGAGGTGGACATTTTTCTGTCCTAAATACGTATATACATACATATATCACTCTCATCATATTAGGGCTTAAAGACCAGTATTAAGGAAGCGGAAAGGGTAGGATGTGTAAAGCAGTGGGGAGAGGCAGAGCTTCTCTTATCAAAAATATTGCAAAGACTAATAGGATAAACCATTTTCCATGGTCCTTACACAAGAAATAAGTGTCACTAAGTATAAATTGCAGCAAAAAGGATTTAGATTAGCCATTAGCAAAAAGCTTTTTGGCAATAGGACAAACAGAGACTGCAATACTTGAAAACTTAAAATGTGGGGCAGCCTAGCAAATACACAGCTCAATTTGGGCGGGGTTTGCCAGCTAAACCAAAAGGCCTCCTGAAACCCTTCCAGCTTGGTTGTTTCTGAATTTGTTATATTCCTATAGGATCGTGTCAACAATTTTAGGAGCAATTTAATTTGAATAAAAAAATTGCACCCTTCTATAAAAGTTTGGGCCCCTGTTTTGAGAGGGTAAAGCAAGACGCGTTCATGAAAAAAGGACAATTTCATACTGATGAAATACTCCGGTGAGAAAGAATCAGGCACAAATTTAAATAAAATGTTTGGTGTGATTAATTCGGGAAGAGTTGGAACTACATTTGAAATACTCAGAAATAATTTATCATACATACCAGCATTCTCTATGAAAGGCTCAGCTGACACTTGTAGAAACAGCTATTAGCACAATATAAATAGCACCAATTTATGCATTTGACACAATGCTCTGCATTCCAGCGTCTAGAAATTTCCTACATTTTCTGGATGGCTATCGTTGTTTTTACATACTTTGTCTAGTCCTTGAAACTTATTATAGCAACATCTTTTAATAGAGACAGCATAGAAGCAAAATGCACTTTTAAAAGGGAAAAAAAAAATTACCTCAAGCTATATAGAGAGTTACCTGAGAATTTTGGCTTTTAAAGAAATCTATTGTGATGGTGGATAACCTACTTCTAAAAGCTCCACCATGTAAGCTCCAAAAGAATTCCCCTTTTTTCTGAACTTCGTCTGTTCTATTAAAAGCAGAGTTTTGTGCTGTGGTGTACTCTACAGTATCCATGCATATCAAGAAATGGTGACAAGATATAGAGGGACAGCAAGACTATTAAATATCCATCATGCCACTCTGGATCAGGCTTAATGCAATCAGAAACACATGACTACATCAACTTATCTCCTTTGATCAAATGTGATTAAGTAAGTCATTAATTTTCAAGACAAATAAAAAATGCAAGATCATTTTATTATAAATGTAAATGCCTGTCTTCTTAAATGATTTTTCTAAAGGAAGCCCTTCTAATACAGAACTTTGTATACTTCAGAGAACAGTTGCTTTAACATTGGTTTTAATTTTAATGAAACATTATGTATTTGTATGCATGTCTTCTTTCCTTTTTTCTCACACTGCTCATGTTGTCAAGCAAAATTTGTGCATCAGCTTGATCAAGATAATTTCATTATACCATTGTTACCATTATGACTTGGGCAATTAGTAGTTTATAAGAATAAATTTATAGCAATCAGTGATTGAGGCACATTTGCAGTAGTCAGGGTGTAATAAAGCCCAATCAATTTCTTTCATTTAATATGTAGGCTGTGACCCCAGTTTTGATGAGAACTCTTAGCTATTTCATCTTTAAATAAAAAAGAATGTCTGCAAGCAATTATAGTGGTGTGTTAATTGGATATTCCTTTTTATCTTTTATACTACAGAATGCATTGCTAACGAAATCCTTGTTTTCTCGCTCATTCCCTTTCTCTCTCCCTCTCTGTAATGAACTGATATTGACTTGGTGTATTTTGCTGAGACAATGGGCCAGATTTTGATTTTCAGTAGCACTGGTGTAAATCTGGAGTGACTTCTCTAAATTAGATAGAATTACTGAGATTTCTATGAACACAACTGAAATCAAAACCCACTCCTCTGTTTTCAGTTTTTGTTGCCAGTAACAGAGGACCTGATTCCGAGCCGAATGCTACTGCAAGCTATGATCAGTCACTGTCTCATAGAGGAACTGAAGTATCAACTGGATCGCAGTATTCAAAGGGATGATTCCTAAGCTTAAAACGTTGGGAAGGCTTAGTCTTTGCCTAAGGTCCTTTACTGCATTAATTCCATGCTGATTTGAGGTATCTGATGATAGATGAAAGTAATATGCACTACATGAAGAAATGAGACTCCAGCCTAGATTTAATCAGCATTACACAGACCAAGTTGTACTTGTTTCATGTTCCATGAAATCACCCATTGACCTGTGCAGGTCCATCATTTGGGTAACAAGTTTCTACACAGGACTAATAGGGGCATAAGAGTTTGGATAAAAGGTTTTTTGTGTGCAGCATGTGCACATTGGAAGAGTTAACCAAGAATTTTCTTCATATTTATTTTCCCTGCAGCAGAGTTTTGTTACACACTGCAAAATTTCAGAATTTCCTTGGGTTTATGTTAGCATTTTGAGGATTCTCCATCACACAATAAGGGAAAATTACTATTTTATTTTTTTTAAATATCTTCTGGGATTTAACCTCTAGTATTTCGAACTAACTATGTTCTGCAACAGAATTCTGGAATAACTAAAAAACCGCTTGTATTTTATGCTTTAACAGGTATACATCTTACTTTGGAAACATCTTTACTTTCTACATATCAATAATTATGCAAGAAAGATACGTTACAAGCAACCAAAATTTTATCATTCTTCAGTGTTAAATTTTCATGTCCTGTGACATTTCAATTAAGGCAAAATCACTTGCATAAAATTTCTCATTTGTACCATGAATCTAGAAGACCTTCAAAACAGTTGTAGCACTATCTGATCATATTTAAGTGTCTCCTGATCTATGCAAATGCTTTACTCTGGTTCCATGATTTATCAATACTTGTGATAGTTTACTACCTGCAAGCTTTATTTCTAAAGTAATTGAAATAGACATTTTACTTGATGTTTTTTGAGGCTGAGGCAACGGAATCCTGAAATCTTTAGTCCTTAATCACGCAAAAATCCCACTGAAATTAAAAGTACTCTTAATTGCATGTAAAGTCAGTGAAGACTGAAGGGTTTTACACTGCCTTGTACATCAGAAAACTTAGCCCCCCCCCCCAAACATATTTGAATTCATTATGAGGAGAAAGATTATTAAAAAACAGAAATAAAGAGGTCCTCAAAACCTTAAGGCAAATAGTACAGTAACGTGAGTCAGATGAACAGAGAGAAGGCAAAAAATCAGACAGAAATGCAGAGTAGAGAATGGGTTTTGTGCATAATTTAGAAATATTTTACTGGGGAAAGTTTAAAAGTAAGGCAGTTGACAATGTTTGTATGCATACATATATATATATGCATACACTATGGGTAGCCTAGAATAACGTATGTCTATGAAAGAAGAAACTGATGAAACACTGTGACCAAGATGACAAAATGTGTTCCATGTGGATGGATGGCTTAATGTTAAAACTGCCTTCTGATCCTTTTAGAGGTAAGAAAACACATTTTTCTTTGTATGCTATAACTTGGATATCAGCTTTTCTAAGTATAACAACAAGCATAATTTGAATTTCTAATGCTTGAAGATAGTTATGAAGAAATTCACCTATGTCAGGAGTTTCTTAGTTTTAAATGCTTCAGAAGAACACAAAAGTCTGCTCAAGCTTGTACCTAATGTTAGGGGGTACTGTGGCAATGCTCAGTATCTTTAACTTACCAATTTTTTGTTCCTTAGTTATTCACAGTCTTAGAAGTGAGTGGGAGTGTCAGCGAGAAAGGAAAGATTTCTTTTTGATAAGGGCAATGGACATGGTCCTGGGAGAATTTCAGCTCCCTATTCTGACATGGATTTCCTCTGAGTCTTTTGTAAAATTGCTTAGTTGACCCAGGCCCCAGTTTCCCTTCTGCAAAATAGTACTTCCTAAGGAAACATTTAACGTTTTCCTTGTTCAGAGGTTGTAAATAATTTTTGCAACTAAAAAAATAATTATAGAAATAAGATTTGGAACTGTTAAAAATACAAAAAAAAATTAAATACTTCATATTGTTAACGACCAAAATGGCAGTATTTTCACATTGTAGTAGCTGCTCTATTTTTCCCATCATAGTGATAGATTTTAGGACCAAACCTTGCTCTAATTTTAAGATGGGCTTTAAGTCCTACGCTTCTTTAATTCACTGTTTAGTATTTAACTTTCATTACCTTTTTATCTGTAACGAAAGGCTTGTGGCTCAAGATATGGACAGGGAGAGATTACTCTCCAACTATTGTCACAAGTAAGGTAGATTCAGCTTTAGGAAATTAATTTACTCTATTACCAATTAAATCAGTGTGTGATAATGAGTAATAAAACCAAATCTTAAAAAGATCTTCTCTCCACCCCTCCCTTCTTCCTGGGCTTAATTTTACTCCCAGTTTCTCTACCTCGTTTCCCCCAGCAATCGCAGGAGAGATGGCAAAGTTGGGCTTTGTCAAGTTCATCACGCATTGTCCCTGTCCCTCCTTCCTCCTCACATTCTTGCCCTTCTCCAGCGTGGGGTTCCTCCCATGGGAGAGTTCTCCAGAAACTTCTCCAGTTTGAGTCCTTCCCACAAGCTGCAATTCTCCACAAACTGGTCCAGGTGGGTCCCTTCCACGGGGTGGAGTCCTTCGGGAACAGCCTAGTCCAGTGCGGGTCCCACAGCATCTCAACTCCTGCCACTAGTTCTGCTGCAGCCTGGGCTCCTGTCTCCACAGGTCCTGCCAGGAGCCTGCTCCAGTGTGGCCTTCCCACAGGGTCACAGCCTCATTTAGGCACATCTACCTGCTCTGGTGTGGGGTCCTCCATGGGATGCAGGTGGATTTTTACACCACTGTGGACCTCCATGGACTACTGAGGAATGGCAGCTCTGGCACCTGGAGCAGTCCTTATTTCTACCACAACAACACGCAAGGTTCTGCAGCTCTGACTAACAGGACCAATAGTGATCACCACTGGGTCACCATATTTTTAGTACTTAACTTTAGAGCATGACATACAGTGACAAATAACAGCTTATGCATGACAGAGGCAACCAACTGAACCAAAAATTACCTCTTCTGGCACCCAGTGGAACTGTCACATGATTTTTCCAAGGTATTTTCATAGCACACAGCTACTCTGTCTTAGTCACTTCAGACTGACTGGGGAAATAAACTCCAAGAGTATTTCACACTAAAATACTTCTTCAGAGCTTCTCTTGATTTCTAGGATGGACCTAAATACCTTGTGCCTCAGATGTATGTATAAGTAGAAATGGCATCGTCGAAACTGATCAAGCTTTTCCAGGAGACATCTGGACTCTGTGTGTGCATATGGGAAGAAAAACCAAAAACAAACAACCAAACAAAAAACCGCCACCAAACCCAGAGGAAAGCACATTTGTGTGCGTGCTCTGGACTCTGTGTGTGTGTAGCACATGTACATGTGTGCAACTCATGCCCTCAGACATCTGAGGAAAAATATGCATCTATAACAGTGCCAATCTTTCCCTGGCAAATGGCAAACTTATGGAAAAATCAACAAGAAAACAACAGAAGCTTCCTGATTTTTGAATATGAAAGAGACCTATGATTCAAAAAAAAAAAATCAGGTGCACCAACTGTTTAATTCTGGTGATTTTGATCAACTGTAAATGACATTTTTCAGCGTCAGTGATACTGCTTATTAATTTTGTTTAACTGAAAAGCATCTAAGATATATTTGTTGTGTAGGTCTAGACTAGTGAAGTATGATTGCAAGTAGGAAGTAACTAGTCAAATACCCAAAGGGTTTACAGCATACAACAAATGTTTCAGAAGGTGTGCTGACTTTGCAGGTTTTTTGATATCACATTCTGTTACATTGCAATACTGACAATATATGAAAAGAAAAATATTAGTCTTTCTTTTTGTCTCTGTGGGTAAAACGCTGCAATTTAACCATACTGTTTTCAGTCACATGAAAAAAAAAAATCTTATGACAACAACTTTGCATCACATATAGAAAAAACCCTACTGGATCTGAAATGAAAAGTAAAAATATTTATTGGTTTTCTACTGAAGATGTTGTTAATTCAGTGGGTTATTTTTACAGAAACTGAACAGGACAGTGTGATAATTCCTTGGCTTGTATCGAAATTTTGTATAAGCATATGGGTTTGGAAATGTGTTTAAAAGTGGAGTTTAAATAATATCTTCCCTTGGTGTTATTCAGTTGCCAGATTTTATTTATTTGAATGATACTTGTTAGCAAGATGGGGGAAAAAAAGGGTCTTCTTGTTGTCACAGTTGTTTTGTGCAGCTATTGATGTGATGAAACAATTTAATTTGTGGAATACTGTAAAGCAGCAGCTGCCTAATGGAAATGAAATACTTTAAGAAATTGCATGCATAAAAGCTTCTAGGTGTTTAAACCTCTGGTCAAATGAGACAATTTATAATGTTAACAAACTTAATTCCAGAACAACTTGTATCACAATTGGACCTGTCACTATACTACAAGTAACTGTCCCTTATGATTCATTATGACCCACCCTGCTTGACATGTGGACTGAGCGCAAACAGAGTGTGGAGGGTGAGTCGGGAGAGGGGAGATAACAGAGATAAATCTAAATTCATTCTGGAAGCAGTCACACTCAATGACATATTCACTGACTTCTTCAACAGCTCATTTGATAATGTTCTTTCTGCACTATTCATTTTTCTGAAAGATGAAAGCTGGCTGAAGATCTCATCTGCTCACTGATGCAGGGAGAAGATTTGAAATTAGCACAAAAATAAAAAAAGGGAGGGGTGGTGTGGTATGGAAAGCAAGCACTTTCTGATTAACAGTTTTTTGGTCCTGACAGGGAAGGCTAAACACCCTGGCTTTTCAGGTCACCTTTAATTAGATATGCATTATAATTCTACAATATGTCAATGGGCTGGCTCTGTCTGGCAGAGTTGTGCTTAGAGAAGAGGGAATACATTAATCACAATAATTAATTGCTTGAAGAATGGAAACATTGTTTTCTGTCTCAGCTTGTACCATGATACATATTTGTATAAATTTTTTATTACTGTCCTACAAAGCATCAATCCAGAAGGTTAATAACATGATTGTAATAAGAGTGCAAAAAGGATCAGTAATTCGTGGCCTTTTATAGATTCCTGGTTTGAATTTCCTTTCCTTTTTTTTTTGGTTGTTTTTTTTTTTTTTTTTTAAGTGAGGAAGTAAGGGGAGGAGGAGACAATGCTAATTGCATTAGCCAGCCAGAATGTTATATAGTTCATTACTGGAAATGAGAATTAAAACACCAGTTAACTGCTTTTCTCCACTGATACTGAAAATATACTACACCTGCTTCTGCTGATTTGCCCAACTTGTTAATTATCCAGAAAAATCTGGGTCAGTATTTTATGACCAAATTAGTTACCAGCTAAAGATTACAACTGGCTTGCCAAAAGGAAATTAAGAAGTGTCATATTAGGTAGGGGCAAAAATAAAAATGTGATACTTATGGATTATTTTGGGGATTTGTTTTCAGAAAACATTCTAAAAGAATGCTTTCCATTAAATCTCCTTTAATTTTGCATTGAGAATTTCAAATGCCTGTCAATATTTCATAATTGTCAAGAAAGTTTACCAACCAGTTCAGAGGAGTGCCTGGGTAGCCTGCTTTGCATGAACACTGACAAGCACAATATGTACGTCTGTAACCACACAAGCACTTCGTCAGCACTTCTGTATCTACTCTTCAGCAGTGGACACAGAAGGAAACTTCTGCAAGCACATTCTTTCACTCATTTTCATCTACTTCATTGCAAATACGTGTACCAAGATGCACATTTGTATGCATTCATGTCCATACCAACATTAGCTAAAAAAAAGGGGCAAAAGTGGCAGATCCACAGAGAGCTACATGCTTACAGACATACAATGCATAACTCTTGGATCAGTCAAACACTCATTTGCTTATTCAGCACTCCATACTCTAGACCACCATTCAGATGCTGTCTTTGCTGCCCTTACTGCTCATATGACTCATTTGTTTTCCCTGATCATATCAACAATCTTTCATGAATAAATTAATCAGTCCTCTCTCCATCCAATAACCCTTTTTGTTTTCCAGATTAATAATGTCTCTTATCAAACACCCATTTTTCTCACATACATAACATATGGGAAAAGACAGGAGATGAGAGGGGTGTGTGAAGGGAATTCAGTGAATCACATGCCTACATGTATCTGGCAAACCTCCTTCTTATTTAAATCAGGAGAGAGGAAAGAGATATAAACAACTACAATTATATTCACAAATCTTTTTGACATTTTCTAAATGCACTAAATTCCCTTAAAAAAAAAAAAAAAGGAAAGAAAAAAGAAAAAAATAGAGACCTCACAAAAATTGCTGGTATGTTTTAAGAAGCTTCAAAAATATGTAGCATTAATATGACAGTCTACATTTGTGCTCCTTTTCCAGTTTGGATTGTTTTTTCTCTCAAATTATTACCGAAAATTATACAACATAATATCTTTAATATGAGTACTATTCCTTTAGCTGAAATGCAAAGATTAAATAAATAACCCTATAAATACAATTAAAGAATAAATACAATTAAAGATAGAAAGAAGCCAGTAAATTAGATCTTTAGATGGAATAAGTACACACACATGGAAAAAGTAAAACTTTCAGGAAACCTTATATAAGCACAAATGGCAAAAAATACCCCAGAACATGAATCATAACATTCCATCTCTCCACAAAGAATGATAAATTAGAGCACTTTTCTATTCAAAACAATAAGAAAATAATGTTTCAATTATATTCTAGATATGTCCAAAATTTCATAAAGTAGCCATTCTAACAGAATGGAATATGGTTATACCTTTCTCCTCGAGACAGAGAGGTTATACAAGACCAGTAGAGACTCTTAATCAGCAGTGGCTCTGTGCAAGATGTAGGCTGAACAGTGAGGCTGCCAGTCATTTAAGTCTTTTCATTAATGTAACACATTTCCAAACATAAGAAATAATTTTTTCTTTTAATAAATTTAAGGCTTTCCTTTCTGTGTTGCCTACCATCTTACACTCTCTCATTTTACACACAGAGAATGAGCTTTAAATATTGTCAAATGAATTGTTACTGTTATGTATTCATTTTTATGGATATAAAGGACTTGCAATACAGTGGAGATTCAGAAACAGGAGTTGATAGATACTTCAGAAGTCATGACATACTCTAAAGGGAATCACTATGAATATTTTTTATATGCGGTTGTGAGACTGAATCTGCATTAGTTTGGTCTCCTATGTGTTGCCTAGAAAGCTGTGAAAAGGAAAGTTTTTCTGATCTAAGAGAAGAGCAAAACATCCAAATGAAAAATTCTATTGCAGCAGTTATTAATTTCAGAAAGGAAAGCTGTGTAAAAGTGAAGAAGTTTGTTCAAAGGAAATCTCCTTATTAAAAGGAGCAGTGAAAAAGACAACAATTTTAAGGATGTCAGGAAATCTTATTATTGAGGTACCATTATCAAAGTTTAAGGGAAAAAAGAAAATCTATCAAAGTCTAACATCTATAGAAATTCCTAGAATGCTCAGGCACAAGAAAATAGAAAACAATGTATCTAAGCTATGAGAATTGTTAATAGAATTATTTTTAATTCCTTGTAATAGCATTATTAATATTATTATTAGATTTATTAATAATATTGTTAAAATTAATAATAATATTAAATAAAGAGTTAACTCTAAAATGCAAAGGGAAAGTGCTGAAGAGAGCCTTGTTCTAAAGGAGCCTTTCTTGTGAGGAACAGGATTTGTCTGATACAGAAGAGCCAGTAGAAAGGGTAATGGGGAAAAAAAATCACGAAATGAACAATAGCAAATTGTCCTGAACGGGCGGATTTCATCCACATGTTCTAAAGAAATACAGTACATTTTGGTGGTTTAGCATAAATAGGACCAGATAACAAAGAAATGAAAGGTAATAAAGGTGAAGCAAATTCTCTATAAGAGTTTCAGGAGATTCTAAGGAGCTAAAGAGCAGTAAATTTGATTTCTACAGCAGACAGGTTGGTGGAAATATAATAAAGAGTAGAACAGGGAGTCAAGTAGGTAAATAAGATATAGTGAGCAATAGTTCAGACATGGAAGTGAGACATTTTTGTAGATCAAGTCAAACCTCACAAATCTATTAGGTTTTTGAATGAGTCAATGAGTGTGTTGGTAGGAGTAATCCAGGTGATACATACTCTACACCTGAATTTCTCACAACCTTATGGCAAAAGTGCTCACCAAAGGCTCTTTCTTAAAGGTCTTTCTTAAGAGGAAAACATTTATTACTGAAGAGTAGGTATCCTATGTTGATAAATGCTTCCCTAACGTATTCCTGAAAGATCTGCAAAGGGCCCGAGAAGTCAGCTATTTTCTGATAGCAAGGAATTACTCAAAATATAAGAGCAAAAAAAGGAAAAAGGAGAAAGAAAAAAGTGTTAGCAAAGAGTTGCACAAGTATCTCAAAATATTGAGTGACTGCATGACAAACTGCTTGATAGAATTCAATTTGATAAATTCAAAGTGGTACATACAGTATATAGGCATAACTAAAAGTATATAGGCATAACATAAAAAAGGCATAACTATGCCGACCCAGTGATGGATGCTAATTTACCTATAACAAGTCAAGAAGGAGATCTAGAAGTCATTACAGATTTTGCAATGATACTTCTATGGAAATGTCAGCTCTGCTCAGCAGCAGCTAAAAAGACAAATAGAACATTAGGAATTATTTGGAAAGCATTAAGAGCTTAGGAAAGAGAAAGTCTTATTGCCATTAAAGAACTCCATGGCATTCTGGTCACTCCATCTCAAGCAGGATAGACTAGAATTAAACATGATGTAAGAAGGATGAGAGGATGATCAGAGATTATTTCCATTTGAAAAGAAGTTAAATGGACTAGCTTTCAAGGAAATGGCTAAGAGGGAATACCATATACACACAGAAGTGTGAATGATACGCAGAAATTCAAAAGAAACTTCCTTGTTGCTCAATAAGTTAGAAGTATCCTATGGAATGTTCAGCTGCAAATTTTAAACAAAGAAGTTAGCACTTTTTTATATTATAAGTAATTAAACTTCATTAAACTCATCACCAAAGGATATTGAAAAATAAAATGGTTTTGAAAAACGATTATGAAAATTCATGGAAGAAGCATTTATTAAAGAGTATTAAATGAAAAGATACAGCTATAACACTGAGTTTCTCTGCAGATTGCCAAAAGCCTAGAGGGAAAAAGTGGGGAGTTATCACAATGCACTTCCCCTGTCTTTACAGGCATCTCTGCCGGATCATCCCTGTTGTGCATATGGACCATGGCAAATCCAGGAAGGAATGGAGAAGGTGAGAGAAAAGTAAGACTTCACACAACCACTTTTTCACTGACATACATTCTTCCTGGAGCCGTGACTGCCCACCAGAAATAATTTACACGACTGAAGTGTTACCTTATGTATGTCATAAAAGACCAGGGACTAACAGTAACCACTCATTAAACAACTTCATTCCTAATCATTACTTGTGTTGATAAGTTATTGATGTAGTAATTAGGGATAGTACTGCCACATTATGACCTAAATGTATATTCTTGCAAATATATGGAGGATGAATGAATTAAAATATGATAGGCATAAACTGTAGTTGCCATATTATATTCAGATTCTCTGTTAATAAACAATTTCTAGTGATTTTGGAATTATATATTACCTGAAAGCATTATAAGGTGAAGAATGGATATAAATATCTTTTTACATACTCGGTTATCAGACTCACAGAAGAAATAAGTTTGAAAAAGAAGAGGCAGAGCAAAGAAGATAATCATAGAACTGTTTTTCTTCATATGATTATACTTAAACATTCTTAATATAATCTAAGATTCAAGACACAGCCTTTAAAATGGAATTGAAACTAATTCTCCGTTCTTCCTCCATGAATTGCTATAAAAATAATAAATATAAATTTACCAAACATTAAAAGATACTGTGTAAATTATCATCAAATGTGGAAAGCCTTTTCTTCCATGCCTCACGTAAATACACTGTATGCTATTCACTCACTGGTACAGTCAATTCTATACATAAATCCATATGCATTAAATAAGCTATAAAGAAGTCTCCTCCCTTTAAAACAGGCCGGGAAGCTTTGAGGTTTGTTCCACAAATAATGAACTATTAGTTTTATCAGCTACACTGATGCATCAAAAGATAATTCTATCCAAATGAAGAATCAGCCAAGCTTCATATTAGGCTTAGGCATACATTTCTGTCATGAAACACTTGGTTATAAATCATAGGAGGATCTCAGAATAACAGAGAAGTATATTTCTTTATTGTCTCCTAGATGAAAGCTATTTGTGCAAAAGAAAAAAAAAAAGGTAACTAGAAAGTCTGTAATAAACTAAATTGAGAGAAAAAAAATCAAACAGGTCCACAGAGCACTGGAAACTCCTTGCTTAGAAGGCTTAAAACCAGAGAAAAACTGTTGGGAATAAAAGCAATCACAAAATTTTGCAAATTGTATTCATGCACCAAAACATGGTGCGTATTTTTTTATTTATTTTAGATGTGTATATAACTTCTCAGGAATGTTCAAGAAAATGAAGTGCAGTGATCAGTAATAATGCAGCAAAGCAAACTGAAAGACAAGGCAGGGAAAACTGCCAGAAATCCCTTAGTCCAGGCTTGTGTGTGCAGGCAGCAAACCTCTAAAACTCTGGAACCTCGTACAGGTGAACCTGGAATACATCTGTGGGAAAGCAACACCTGACTCACCCAAGGCGGTTCTTACAGAGCACACCAGCCTTATAGACTCTATCTGTCAGGAGGCTCCTAAAACTCATCTTTGCAAGACAAACAGCTGAAGATGTGTTTTAAGAAAAATGCATCCTATGCATGGAACTAAAAAAGAATATTTTTTCTTTATATATCTAATAGTTATTCCTTACGAATGAATCCTTCAGGAGGCATGTTATTTCTTAAAATCTCTAAATACAGGAAGTTAATTCTGGTAAGTGATGGTTATAGACTTCATGTTGCTTAAGCGTTTAGAAACAAGTTTTGCAAAATGCAAAACAAATTTTAAAGGTGTGCACAAAGGAATATCTGCACAGGGCACTTGGACTAAACACAAAATGCGAAAGTATCTGAAAAGAAATTCTCACTGGTGAACTGTATACTTATCATCCCTCAATACTATATAGCTTCTTCTAGAATTTATGTTAAAATGTTTAGAAAGTTTACCTTTAAATAATATTTTCAATACATAGTTTGCATAAAGTTCTTTCACGCTTTTTCACCAGGAAGGAGCTTCAGAAGGTTTTTTAGGCAACTGTGACCATTTGCACTCCCTTTAAAAGCAATATAATAATGTAAATAAAAATATCACTCATATATTAGGAAAAATAATTACTGAGTCACTTCCTGCTAAATTAGAGAGTAGCAACTCTGAGACTAAGGTTTTTTTGTTCTGATTTAAGATTTCCTACATGAAAGCATGTTAACTTTGCAATATATTTCAGTCTCTTTTTCTTTCTGCTGTTCTGAAGATACTTCTTTTGTGTTTCTGGGTCTAGGAGAATAAGAGAATGTGTACCTTAAAATATGTAGTTGCATTTTTAAGTTCTGAGCACATTAAAAAAAAAAGTATCTGCCTGCTCAGTTTAAGAATTTGATTGAAAAATCATCATCAGTTTGAGTAAATAGCATATGTTTTTCACACATGGTGTTTCTTTTTTGTAGCACACCTCACATTCTATTTGTAGAGAAATAAGTGAAATATAAAAATACATCCTCAGTGCAATAGGCCTTAATTATTAGTTACTTTTTGGCCAATAGTAAAGAAATTGCTAGCTAATAAATGATACCAGGAGATGGACTGCTGGTTCTGCAATTTTCTAGTACTGTCAGTCAAAAACAAAAATAGCTACCATACACATTTATCAAGCCATATATGAGGCTTAAGAAAGCAAGAATGTAGTCTAAGAATTGTTTATTTCTATTACAATTTCAGAGTTTTAGAAAGAAAAAGCAGGTTTTAAAGATTACATTTCTGCAGTACGTACTTTCCCCTATTTCCATACATTTTACCTTTCTAATCTGTGAAATACAAGAGAAAAGAAATCCAATTTCCATGTTGCTCAGTGCTACAGATGCTGCTGCTATGGAAACTACCCTTCATGTGCCAGAAATGAAGACATACTGTTGATGTACAGTTACTGCAATGCAAAGCAGCATTACTTTTTAATTTTTCCATTAAAAGTCTAATATAAATGCCTAAAACATTGCTTTAACACATGATGCATTCTTCAACTTCTAGTGAACTCTGTAACACTTTTGACTACTGAATGTTGTAAGAGATTTCCATAGAGCTGTCAGCTTATTGTCTGAGGCATACAAAAGAACATTGTGTAGTGTAAGTTGGAAAACATAGGACTCTATAATAACCTGCTTGTTTATAACCTGAAATGATGACATTTGTCTAATAACAGCTCTACCTAGAAACTAGGTATACTTGAAAAGTAATGCAGGGAATATTAAATGTCAGTGTTTTGATCACAAACAGTGTCTGGTCTAGGGAGAAACTCAGGGTTAGGGTTGGAGAGAAAGTGACCCCTGTCCCCCAAAATTATGTCCACAACCAGTTTATATTTAGGGTTAGCTGGCACTCTACAATCCCTTTCTCCTCTTCTCTAAAAGTTACTGTTCATGTGTCTGCTGCAGTTTTCAATCAATTTTAGCTTTATCTAACTCATACTATGATAAAATCGTGAGATTATTCCCTGTATGAAGTGGGACCTCATCTATTGGCTATGCAGATTCAACTGAGAAATATTTCAATTAACACTGCTCATTACTACCACAATTTTAACTCTTTAGAGCTGAAGCTGTTTCCCTGTAGCATCTTCCTAAACCATTACCAGAATTCCTCTACACATCAATTCAGTAAAAATATTTAAAAAAAAAAAAAAGAAAAGGCAGCCCTAATGAGCCACAAGCAGTCTTATTTATTCAGGAACTGTTGAAATATTAAAGAAACAAAAATATAATACAAGCTATCATATAAGGGACAAGTGATGAAAAAGAATTCCCATAATGAATTTAGTCACAGGTATTTCTGCTTCATTTTCTTCCATGTTCATGAAGAAAAAAAAAATAAATTCTTCGATGTTTTCAGGAACAGTTTTAAGAAAAAAAAAGATAGAAATTTTAATTAAAATAACTCATATTTTAATAAAAATTCCAAATTTTCTAAATAGCTAGCGCTTCTAGAGAGGTTCAAAGTCAGGCATATCACTGGGGCTACTGGGTCTCAAACATCCAAGGGTCACAATATCCAGACAACAGCTTCTCTAACTTTACTTCCAAAAATGGCACCATGATGAAATCCTCTGATACACAATTAGCAGAGGAATAATTTTAACAGAGGAGTAAAGGCAGGAAAAAGTGACAAGGACATTGACTGATCTGGACTATTACTAACTGCACTCACGGACTGGAGGTGGAGATAAGACATCATGGAGCAGGCGTTGTGAATAACAAAGCCCAATGAGCTGAGAGGGACAGAAAGAGTCTAATAGTTCTTGCTCTCAAAAGCACTTCCACAAAACAGTCTCCAATGGTTTTGTATTCAATTTCAACAGTAAAAAGCATGAGTGAAAAATTGGATTTTGTTGACATGGAAATTAGCAGAGCTTCCCTAATCCCAGTCACACAAAGGTAAATCATTCCTGTGTCTGGTCTTTTGTTATCCAGGGTGGGTTAGCAGTCTTAGCCTTTATCCTTCACCTGAAGACATGCCCAAGTGTTGAAGGCTTAACAAACACAAACATGAGCCTTCTTTTTGGTTCTTCACCCACCTAACAGAACAGCATACGTGTGCCAGCCCTTTCTAAACTTAGACCCATCATGCAATACGTAGAAGTTTTTGAATATTTTAGTCCATCACTCCGCAGAGGT
Organism: Anabacerthia variegaticeps; assembly: GCA_035583185.1. Classification (NCBI taxonomy): domain Eukaryota; kingdom Metazoa; phylum Chordata; class Aves; order Passeriformes; family Furnariidae; genus Anabacerthia; species Anabacerthia variegaticeps. The sequence goes on along the minus strand of JAWWEW010000165.1, from coordinate 11,991,529 downwards.
TATCAGGAAACAGAAATAAAGAGTCTTGCAAGAAGCATGTCAATGCACTGCAGTGAAGAAATTGCCAGCATCACATCTAGATCCCGTTTTCTCAGTCTCATTCAACAACCCAAAAGAATGAAGGTATCTAAACAGCAGTTTAACCCATGTTAAGTAGAGAGCAAAACTTCATTAATACTTGGAGCACTTTAAATCAATATTTAGGCATTTAATTATTTTGTTCATTTTACTTGAATACATTAGTAAAGCCTGATAGAACTATTAGGACTCCCTGTGATTAACATACTTGAATCAGCAAAAGGTGGCAATTATATAAAAATCTACTTGTTTTTCTGGTCTATCATAAAAATTTACATAATTCAGCAATTATTTTATCATTTTAGATATATATTAAAAGTGGGTTTCTGCTTTTTAATTGTAAGCTATATTCTACATATTTTAAACGTAGATGCCTTTTGGATATATTTTGAGTCAAATTTAAATATATTTTTGTCAGTCTTAAATCTTTAAAATTTTTGTCTCTTCTCTCATCAAAAGGTGCTCATGTACAAAGATCATTAAGTGTGATTTGGGATTTTCTCACTGGAAATGTATTTACAGGATATACTGTAAATTAGAGCTTTTGGGGGGATAATTATTTTTCTATTAGTTCAAAAATATTTAACTAACTCCACCCTCTGTCACGTAATAAGACTTCCCTCTGTAAAAAATTTTAGTGCATTTTACAAAACTGAAGCCATACCAAGAATTTCTGCCATATAAATATACATTATCAAGTAGATTTCAACACATGGATATCAGTTCACTTCAGAGAATTCTGGATGACAGCAATGTAACTTTAGTTTTAATTTTAATATCAAAATATTGAATGTACAGTCAGAAGAGTGTCCATCAGAATCCCAATATATTTGCTGTCTTTATTCTCTTTCTGATAGCATTTATTTCAGTCACAGTGTACTGAATCAGGTAGTGCCCTGAACAAACTGCATCTTTTATCTAACCACAGGGCCTTGCTTACATCACCTATTCTGTTCACTCAGATTGCTACAGCGTACCATAACCCTTAGTTTAATCTGTGTTTTTCAAAGTGAAAAAATTAATCACAGAGAAGTTCCACGTAAAATATGACAAGCAGCTGTTTATAATAAAGTATTTCTAAATGTACTTTGAACAGTTAATTTTACAGTAACGGCTCAAAAAAATGGATGCCTAAACAGTCACATTTCAAATTAGCCTGAAGACCGAAAGCAAAAGACTTTGTTAGCCTCAGTCTTGCTACAACACAAGGTGCATGCATATTGATGAGATTTCTAAACATGAATGGGCCCATTTGAACCCTAAATGGTCATATCGTCATTAAAATGATGCCTGAAATCCTGTAAAATAGAAACTCTGGACAAGGTTAATGGAGATAAGATAGAAAATACCTTTATTGTGG
>JAWWEW010000165.1:11868664-11982004 GCA_035583185.1 Anabacerthia variegaticeps | reverse complement strand
GTTTGTGCCTTTTATAACATTTAAATGGGTGGAATAGCGAACATTGGAGATGTGGGCTCACAAATAAAAGTAAGGAAATATTATTGTGTTTGTGAAATGTATAAAAAATCTTAAAATTTTGAAATCTATTTTAGGTAAATTCTAAGATACTGACAGGTAAAGGTTTGAATACAAATTTATAGTATTATGTTATATTATTATATATAAGATATATGATATAATATTATAATAGATGCGTTAAAGTCCCTGATGTCCCTGAACCACTAAAGTTAATAAATTCTTTAACTAATTTGAGAAATTTGTTCCTTTTTTCCAGGAATCCCGTGGGAGCAAGATAGTGCATTGTTGCTTAGAATATGGCTTTTAAAATTCACTATGACTGCTGTATATTATGATTGGCTCAGGCATTTGAACCAGCATACAATGAATACAGTTGTAATTTTTGCAGTCACAGAGCAATGAATGTTCCATGTTATTTTGCTTGTTGCCTATATGTAGGGAGCAATTTGTGTGGAGAACATTACTGTATCTGTCATGTTCCATCGAAAAGCACTGATGCAGAACTGCTTGAAGACAGCAGCACTGCAGTATTGATGCTCATGGCAGAAGAGATTTAGATACCATGAAAAGCTAATGGTGTTAACTAAAGAATTCTTTGATTCACTTCAGCAGAAAGGGAACATTTAAAGGAGGATTAGTTTAAGAATAAATGACAAAAATTCAGCACATTGAAATTGTGGAAAGTGCATATTGTAGCAATTATGGGGACTTTTTGATACAGTACTGACGAGCCAAATTATGGCTGAGCTGTATATTACTCTACAGTGTAGACAACTACCTTTACACAGGATGACTTTTTATTTATGGACTTGCTATAAAATTATCTATGTGCTTTAAACAAACATACTGTGCACAGAAATACACACCTGGTAAAACACCCAGTTCCTCTTTTAGCCTATACACTTTTTACTCATCCTGGAAGTTCTTTCCTCCTTGATCTCTCTTCTCAATTTCTCTTCTGAGGTGGGCAAGAGGGATAAAGCTGAATTAATTTTGCCTCATCTTCGTTGTGCTAGAGAGAAATTACTGCAATAAGGAGACACAATTCTGCGGTGGTAAAGTCTATATGGGATCTGGGCAAGAAGTTATATTAACTCTTGTAGGAAGAGATGGTCTTCTAATCAAAATGGTTTTAAAAGATGATAAAAGATGGAAATTTTCTACTCTGTCTTGCACCATCAGGAAACCCAACCTTGGACTGTGATGGCCAGTTAAAGATGAAATGCCAGAATTAAAAAGGCATCCATGGAACTGGCCCTGTTGTATCACAGTGACCTGCATTCTGTCATTGTGTCAGTTCCAGGAAAAAATAAGTTTTGACTCTGCATTGAGTAGGACTGTCATCAACTCACAAATAAGTACTGCCTAAGAAAACAGGGTTAATTAAGGACTTGGAATTTAAATATCTTATTTCTTAACAAAGTCATCTTAAGATGGTATTTCTGCTCTGCTTTTCTTTAAGAGGATAATGAAACTTGACACGTATTTATTGTGATATATATATGTATGTATGTAGGCACGAAAATACATATAAAGTTAGCCAAACTCCAGAATTCAGAATGAACAGAATAAGGAAACAAAGAGCAATAACTCTTACCATGAGACAGAATACTCTCTCTTGGTTCTACATTTGAAATACTGAGGATATTTTCTCCCAGCAATATCAACTAGTTCCTATTAAAGTGAAGTCATTCTCTTTCAAATATCATCATGGGGTTACATAGATCTCCTACTTACTTACAGCTCAAATTTGCTCAGTTTACAAGCGAAAAACATGGCTGATTCTATGATTTGGCAGCAGCAAATCTCAGCTTGGGACTCTAAAACCAATCTATGCTTTTTTTTTCTTCAAATTCCTCTGTTCTTTTTGTGACATTTATCATTAAGACAGTCAACAATGATTCAGATGTTGTACTAGGACCAGGTTTTTTATATATACAGTATAATTCTCGGGCTATTATTCCATGTACTGTGTGGTGAATAACAATATACTTACACAAATAAATCAGATCTGTTCTAGATATATCCTGTGGTTGCAATTACTATCTTTAGCATGTGCACATAAGATTAGCTGCCTGCTTTTTATGCCTGATTTATCTTCTACAGTTCCTATATTTATTCCAGAGTTCTCATTAAGACTCCTGAAAATTATGTATTTATCCCCAAAACTTTCTTTTACTTTTGTTCTCATGATGTGATAAAATTGGAACGTCTTTGGAGAGACATTACATCTATTTTTTTATGTCTATATAAAACCTAAAACAAAGGAACTATGAACTTTGTTTGAAGCAAAAAGACAACAGAAATGTGAGAGGATTTTATGGTTTTGGCAAAAAAAGAAAGATGGAGGAAAAATAATGTACAAATGTGCTCTGCTGCAGTTGCTTCAAATAATTAGATGATTCTGTGAACGGTGCCTTTGATTAAAAACAAACAGGAATTTTTTACATCATCTGTCTGATTTTTGTGACAAATTATCTCCTTGCAAACATTTTTGAGTATTTATTTGGGATGCTCTATGTTGATTAATATTTTTCATTCCATTTGTGTAAAAATATCAATTAATATTTCATATTTTCTTCTGATTCTTTACTTCTTTGAACTTATTTTTAGATATTTGCCTATTCTCTCATGTGTCTTATCAAATAATTGCATTCAGCAATCATACCTTGTGAACTTCAGCATAAAACCATGTTCAACTCAATTATATTTCCTGTAAAAATACTACTTTCTGAACAGTTCTTTGCAGGTAGCTTTAACCACAAAACACCACCAATGATTGCAGTCTGTTACTGCCAACTACAATGACATGAAGAAATTCCAAGAAGAGTCAGTATTAGATCAATTTAAGAAAGGCACTCAGGAGGGTCTAAAAGGCACCCACCAGGGGTTGACTAGCACTTCAGGTACTACAGTTGAGTAGGGAGCATTTAAATCTATTTTCTTTTGACCTATAAAGACTTCTAAGTGAAGAAAAAAACTTTTTAACAGGTACAATCTTTATACATTAATTTTCTGATGAACTAAGTCTTTCCAGGGGACATCAAGGCAAATGTTTCAAGTTAATGGGGAGCATACTGTGGTGATTTGTATCACCTGACACACACTGAGGACAAGTAGTCATGGGATAACATTTCCTAGAACCTACTCTAGTTAGGCAAAAATATTCAATTTAGCTTTTTTGAAATCCATCACAAGGACGCACAGCAAAATATATAAATAGCCAGGCTAATAGACAGGCTGGCATAGAAACATCTGCACAGAAGACTGTTCCATTTAATAGTAATTTGTCAAGATAATTGTGTCAAAAGTGGTATAACCACAGATGAAGTTAATATTTAAAAATACTTCCATCTTTGTTATCAGAATATTAGTAGCCACTAGACCTTTATTACTTTCATTTCTGAGGCAGAACATTCTTGTTTTGTCTTGTCCTATTTTAGCATTCTCCTTGAAATTAATATGATAAATCTATCAAATACTATACTCAGAATTCTTTAAAAGAAAAATTATACTACTTAGGAAAACCTAAAGGAAGCATATTGAAAACCCAAAATTTCCATCAACTAAAAAGCATCTCCAACTAAAGAAAACCTTCCAGTTTTATTTATTACCCACCGAAAGCAGATTTAGGAAATATTAGAGGTATGCCTGGAGCTTTTAACTACTTAAATCCTAGGAAGGGTTGCTCATAGGTTCAGTAACAGCACTACAGAATAACAAGTGACAATGTTCATCATGATCCTTACCAGGGAGATACCCAGTATGCAGCTACACACGATCTCCAGAGCTTGGTATCATTTGCCAGGAGCCAAATAGCAGCACAATTTACTTCAGCCTGACACAAGTCTAACCTGTATGATATGACTTTTCCCTTGCACTTAAACATTTTACTGCATTGGTGGTTTGATTTGATAGCAAGATGCAAATGTTTCAGTGTTTCACTTTAAATGGGACCAGAAATAAAGAAATCAGTGAATCTTTGTAAAGACTTGCTGGCACTTAACCTGATTTTTCAGTGTATAATTAAAATTTTAGGGTTATAAGTTTTATGGTTTTATAATAAACATTTCTTACAGACTATGCTGGAAAGTAAATCACATCTAATAATAAAGTCTGACGTTTACAGCGAAAGAAACTAGATCCTTCCAAAACTGAATTACTGAAAAGGTTAGTGTCAAGTTATTATTAGTACAATTTTATGCAAATCATTCAATTCTACAGTGCTTTACTTATGTTCAAAGTTTGTGTTTGCTGTGTGCATTTACTAGATTGGAAATTTAACTCCTCACAGCATAAAAATTATAGAGAATTTTTTGTAAGCATGTAGGAGCTATGTCTCTTTCTGTGATGGCTGGATGATTCTAGAAATCTTGGGGTTTTTCTGTCTATTCCATAATTTCCTTTTTGTCTCAGCAATTGAGGCTAGAAATAAAGCAGTTGGGAGAAAGGAGAGGTGTAGAGCAATAAGGGAACATACTAAAAAATTATTATACTGGGCAAAATTAGGTTAGTCAGAAAATATTGTCCCATACTGACTACTAGAAAATTCTCTAACAAGGAAACTGTGTTTCCTTAGTACTGTCATTCTGGGTAAGTCAGTACTGCAATGCATTCTTCAGCAGTCATCAAGGCGGAAGAATAAAATTGGACAGAGTATATGAATACAACTTGTAAGAAACAATACTGCCAAGGAAAGAGATGACAAAGACAAAAAAACAGCTTTTCAGGACTATTATGTAAATGGTGTTTTGCATTTCTCTAGTGAAATGATTATGACTAAGGAGTACGTCCTTTCTAGAGGAGCTTTTGGTGAATGTATTTAAAAGCTTCACTGAACTTTTTCTACATCTGCAGATAAATCATGCTGACATGTTTCTCATATCTTTCTGTCTCTGTTACCTCTATCTAAATGTATGTCCGGATATAAGTGATTAATGCACCTCTTAATAATTATTCATTGTGACAAACAACACAAAAGCTGTCACAAACATTTATGATAAAATAACACTGACCAGTGCCAACTTTTCACTTCATGGAACTTCTGTATTCTATAGAACATTCGAAGCAGTACTTAGTCACCAGAAAAGTAATGTTAGTGGCACTTTGGTAACTTGGAAAAAAGTAGTTAGGCATTACACTGACTTCAGCAGAGAGATTACCTTGACTTTCTGTCACTGAAATATGACCGAATGAATACACTTAACCTGCATTCTTCATCAGATACACAAAGGGCTATTACAGCTCTTCAGAAGGCAAGACAGAAAAACAAGCTGTTAGACTTACAGTAGAAAATCCAAGGCACAAGTGTGTTTTTTGAGCCATGTTTGGGTAGTGTAGGTCTGGCTCACTCTGAGGTCCCTGCGCTGTTGCAACTTGACATCTGATGAGTCTGTCACTCAACACCAAACCATAAACAGCTCCACAGCACTCTCTACAAAGGGCTGTCTCTAAAACAAATGGAAACTAAAACTAACTCTGGAACCAGACAAACCTGAAGAGCCCAGCTCAAGAGCACACAGAAAACAATATGAATTGCCAGATTTTTTGAATAATAGCAGAATTGAAACTGCCTTGGGTACATCCAAGCACAGCTGCAATAGCTAACTTATTACTGTCATTTCATTGGCAGCCACATCTAAACAATCTGCCAAAGAAACTTTAACAGCTTCTCTTGTCATAAATGATTCAGCTGAAAGATATACATCCTTGTAAGCCAGGTGGTGAGATGTAAAAGAGGCTAGATCCTGCATGGGATATTTGGGGGTTTTGGGTTTTTTTTTTCAGTCTATATGGAGAAACACGTATCAATGGTTGATTTAAAAAACACCTAAGGGCCTTGAAGGCACACTATATCGGGAAAGGTATTTGTTTCAGATCCACTTGCAAAACTTCTGTTAAGAAACTACCCAAAGGATTTAACATATCAGAGAAATTCAGTGAATACAAATGAAATTCGTATTTGACCTGGTGCATTATTAAGCACATATGGAAAAGGTACCTTCCAATGTCCAACAAGAGCTTTGAAAATACTATAAAATGCATTACTAGAATTATAATCCTCTCCTATTTTCAGCATACAGGTCCGAATAAAGGATGCAAAAAAAGCTTTCTGTCTTTTTCTCCCATTAATTTCAACAAAATTACAGTGAGACAAAGAAAAGTATAAATGAAGTAACAACATCACTGTAGTTAAGCTCAAAACCAGTGGCAAAAACCATTTGAGAATAATTCGTTCCTGATTATAAATTTACTCATTCTGGCAGTGCTTAAGACCTGCTACAGATGAAATGGTAATCCCAAAAGTTAGGCTTTACTAACAGAGAAAAAAAAAGACTGTCAAAACCCCTGCAGTCTCAATAGGTAAGAACAACTTATGGTTAGGGAGAAAGGTACAATACCAAGTCTTGTGGCAAATGCCATGCCTAATCCCAAGATAACAGGGTTTGTTTGAATTTGCTTTTCATTCTTGAGGTTCCTGTGTTTATGCATACATGACAAAAGTCAAAGGAAAAAAACCACTGAAGTGATGAGGACAGAGGTGCGCATGTTAACAGACTCAGTGAAAAACATTCTTCTCTTTCTGATATTATACTACATTGAGACCAATCTAACATGTTCAGTTTTAAGCTAGAAATTGAAAAGATCTTCAGCCTTGTGGCAGGTGGCAGCCCATAGAAGCAGAAGGCAAATATTGTGTTCCATAGTTAGTTTAAACTGCATGCTAAAAGGATACTACATATAAAAGTAGAGAAGAGACAAAGGAAAACCACACAGTTTTCTTTGATATACTAGTTTTGATGCCATGCTCTCTCTCTCTCTCTGGCTTGCCATACTGAGTCTTGACTCACTGCTATTTCTGTCTTTGTTGAAACATGTGACATGACCTTTCCAAGTCCACAGAACAGACCAACTTTCCCCTCAGATGCTTTTGATTTCCATTAAGTGAAACAATGCTCAGTTTTCTTTTTGTGATACCTAAATGTGAGTACTGTAACATTTATCAATGGCCAAGGATTTTAAAACAAACCATTAGTCTGATCTGAAAGATTTCTTGAGATATAAACCCAGCAATCACCAATTGGAGAACAACAATCTACACTTACAAAACCACTGCACTTACTCAGCCTAAGTGACAGTTATCCATATTTTGAACATTCTAGGGCATGTTGCCACACTGCATTTGAATCTGTCCACGGGCTTGGAAGCAATATGATGTAGGTTCTCTGTGACTGCATCCACCCTGTAGTGCAAAGGAGCCCTACAGTGGACCAAATCCCAGGGAGGTGGCGAAGCACCTTTCCTTGTCCATGCATTTATTGTTTTTCCTTCAGGGAACACCAAAGGACTGCAGGAGCAGGGCTCCACAGGGTCCCTTCTGCAAACACTGGCCTTATTCAGAAAAAGATGTACAAGGGAACCTTGGAAAACACTGGAAGTTCAATAGATCAGAAAGAATAAGAGCAGCCATTTATGCATTTTACTTTTCCCTGCAAATCCTTTTGTGTTTTCAAGCCTTTTCATCTTAAAGCAAATACTCACAAGACAGTCAAGATAGGTTTGCTTTGGCTGTTTTTACTAAGGTCTTAAAATACAACATTAATAAAATGCATGGTTTGTTTTCCAATGGTATATGCAGGGCAAGAACACATTTTGTAATACATCACAGGCATCTTAAATCAATGTGACACATTTAAGTTAATTCAGTTCCTTCTATCAGCACAATATCACTAGCTCTAGGTTGCTCTTATTAGCCATTTCCCTATTTCTCGCTTTTAATCCCCAGGGAAAAATTAACAAACCAGTTTGTTTAAACTCTCCTTGAAATATTAGCTCTCCTGTTAACCCAAGTGACTCTGAAAATTCATTTGGAGAATAGAAAACATAGCACACATCTGGATGACTATACACTATTGTAACACACACATATTAGCTACTTCTTCTGTATTGCTTAAGGGACCAAGAGTACATTTATCTTTTATGGAAAATTCTACCTACCATTAGAAGTAGCAAAAAGTAAATACACTGAACATCATGTAATTCCCAAGGCAAGCATTAATCAGATATGAGAAATATTATGGTACAGGTATTTCAGCTCTCTTTGCCTTGTGGGACTCATAATGTAAATAATGTAAGCCATTGGATTGATTGTAGAAAACATTTAAACTTATGATGTCAAGATAGTAATGATTTGTGTAGCCAGATATTCATTTTCCAATACTTTTAATTCATGTGATTAGCTTTTTGCTATCTACACAGAGGTTGAAATGATGGTACCTTTACAAATGGAAACTTACCGTTTCAATGAGTAATGTAAAAATGGTACTTTACTGAGAGTTACACCAGGACTGTAACTTATCCACCAGCTATACAGCACTATTTTCTTCATTATGCAGACATTTCAAACATTTTTCTACATAGACAACATTCCAAAGAGAACATCAATTGGATACCATAAGCATCCGAATATAAATTAATTTTGACCTAAGTACATACTGAAAATTTCAGTCAGGAAATTCCACTAATGCTAGCTAAAGTTTTTTCCCCAACAATGCTTTTACAGGTTTTGACTTATATTTATTTTCCCATATACTTAAGTGATCTTTCCCAGAGGAAAAGTTTTATTTGTTTATATAAAAAATATTAAATTTTGATATTTCGAAAGATTTAGTCTGAACTATCAAGTTTATGCTATCATGTAAAAGTTTTTTTCACTTATCTTGGAAACTTTCCACCCATAAAGATTAATCATACTCAAAGTTTTCCAGTGCAACACAAGATCTACAAATCTAAATAGCAGGGATGTTTCAAATAGCATTCAATGAAAAGCAGCTGTCCTTAAATGATATATATGTAAATATGGTAAATTAATTTAATATTTTGATTCTTGCTATATGTCATAAAGCATTGTAACATAATAAAAGTTAGGCACAACTGAAAAATACACACAGAGCAGAAAATTTTATTTTCAAAAATGTTGCCTTTTTTCTACATCATATTCTCAGATAATGAAAAGTTCTGAAACATTAAATGTTTAATTTGGTTTTACTCCAAATCAGAAAAAAAAAAAAAAAAAGATTAAAATGTTTTGTAATGCAAAATAGACATCTCTAGCTTTTATCCACTCCACTCATTAACTTTTGTCAAATCAGTGCTATTCATTATGGGTGAATTTCTTTGTGAAATACAAAATAAAACTAAAAAGTCCATAACTCCAATCCTCAAGTTGTTCAATTGCTCAATTTTGTAAAGAACCAGTACTATTTTTTTTTTCTTTTGGTTTTGTTCTTGTCTTAGTTTTAGACATCTGGCTGGTTTCTATTTTCCAGTGGGCATTTTCTTTAATGTTTGGGATTTACAACATGAAAAAAAGACTTCACAGATTATCCAAGCACCAACAGTAGGTGTGATTAACTCCTATTCAAACATCACATCTTAACTCATAGCTAATTTTGAAAAAAAAAAAAACAAACCGCTTTTTATTCAGGGCGACCATTCCTTATTTCCACCATCTCTCCCTGCACTTTATGGACAACCATTCTTACACCTCAAAGAGGAGGTCATTTTGGTAATCATCCACTTCAACAGCTGGCACACTTGAAGTGACACTTTACACCTATCACTTTCCCAATTTTGATCCAACTTGCAGGAGATTTTTGTCCCAGATACACCATTATATGACAATCCTATTTGAAATCTGTAAAATGGACATGAAGTAGAGCCAGAACAGCTCTGTATTTACAGAATTTTTAAGCAGGACACCCTTAGTAATAAAAGGTGAAAATTAGTTGGTTATGGACAAATTAAGATGAACTTTATTCTACTTATTCAAGTATAAAATAAAATATTAACATGTACTAAATTTAGTTCGCAAAGATGTTTGGCTTTGAAATACATTAATTTTAATCTTTCATATTGATTTTATAGAACTCAAGACATTTAAATGACATCCACACATTTTCATCTTTGTTTGCATGGAAATCTTCATATACAGAAGGACAAGAGTGCATGAGAATGTATAGCCGAAATGCATAACAATGCATATTTTGAGCCTTTTGGTCTTTCAGGAATTGCAAGCAGCAAAGACTGGAATATTAAAGCTATAATTAAAACAATGTAACCTCCAAAGTCAGCGTGTGTATTTGGAGTCTGTATGTGCTGTGCTTTATATGCTTACACAAAACCAATTTAACGGTAAGAAGTGAATTTTGGGTATGGACACCATCCAATAGTGTTACTAAACTGTGTAACTAAACTGTGACCCAGACTGGATAAGTGAGGCCACAAAAAAAATGTCCTGGAGTAGAAGTACATTGTTGGAGTAACACTTGAAGTCTGTATGCGCCACTTTTGCCGCCAACAGAACTCTAGTTCTCTGAGTGAGGCTCAGACTTGCAGGATCCTTTTCTATTGGGCTGCTAGGAGTATTTAAATTCTAATGCAAATTTACTTATGAAAATATTGAACTATAAAAAAAGCAAATTATGGGTAATCACTGCCCTAAAGTTCAATATTATTACTTTAGGCAATATTATTACCTCATAATAAGGTCTCCTGTTTCCTAAGTATAGCTAATATACCTGAATTCCTAGACATAAGACCTTGTGTTCAGCTGTGTTAAACACACATAGGCCAAATGAACTCACTTAGCAAGAGTACTCAGACTACATTGTAAAGCAGATTTATCTGTGCTATGATTTAATATTCCATTTCATTCAGCTGTGAACTTCACAAGGATTTTTTCTTCCAGTCTATGATACAAACCAAGAAATTGTGATTCATCTTTTCCCCACAGGAAACAAATTTAAACAATGGTAATCCATCCCTGCAATTTTCAGATCTATTAGAGAATTTGTATCTATTTAAGACTTCCTGAACTCTAAACAAACAAACAAACAAAAATGCAGGATTAATATGCTTTTCAGATTTTTTTCTATAATACTTATATTGGGATTCATACATGCTGTATGACTCTGCCAAATATTAATTAAATTATATAATTTTTTAACTACATACAGACTGGACCCCAAATGTCCAAGTGCAACACTGGGTTAACTTGTTAATTGATGCATATTTGATTTTATCTGTAAGGTTCCTATTTCACTATTACCTTAATAACGTTGTTTTACATCTTGGCTTTTTTTTCACCTTGCCTTTGCCTTTTCATTTCCCTGAGTTTGATCTTCTCTTCCTAATATTTCCTCCACTGCATATATTTCATTCATTTGGATTCAAACTGCCTTTTTAATTTCTCATAGTCTTCACACTGATTTTATTCTTGCTGTTTTAGAAAAGCAAACCTCTGGCACTGACAGAATGCTATATAGTCCACAAACTAAAGATTTTATATAAAAAGAAAATTCTACAGCTACAAAAGTTCAGTACTTAATGCAAAGATTCTTTCTGCACTTCAACTCTTGGTGTCAGTGGTATGACCAAAGTAACACCAGTGCAGCAATTAAGGAGGCAATCTTTTAAAAAAAACCCCACAAATATTGCACTAACAACAGTAATAATGCACCAGTAGGTAATGTGACTACAATTTACAAATTGAGATAAATTTCCAGTGTTTTCCACTTTAGCATAATTTAAAAAAAAAATAAAAATCAAAACAAACCAAGCACCTTATCTCAGAACTTCAAGCAAAGAACAGCCTTCATTGTTGTGTTCTGGACATTTATCTGCAAAGTTTCATTGTGATCACTTCCTTTTCTCTCTTTCATAACAAAGAGCTAATCACCAAAACACCAAACCAAATGAACAAAAAAAAAAAGAAAACAAACCTGAAAACAATTAAAAAAAATCAAAGCCCACAAAAAGCAGCAGTTCAAACCACATGAAGGTCTTTACAGTGAGGGTGGTGAGGAACTGGAACGGGTTGCCCAGACAAGTTGTGGATGCCCCATGCCTAGAGGTGTTTAAGGCCCAGGTTGGATGGAGAAACTCGGTCTAGTGGAACATCTCTGTCCATGTCAGGGTGGTCTGAATTAGGTGATTTTTAAGGTGCCTTCCAATCCTAACCGTTTAACCATTCTATGATGATTCTGTAGTCATGTAAACTGACAAAAATCAGTCAACACTGGAAAGCTGAGCTGAAAAGAAAAGCCTTATCCAGGAAAAACTTCAAATTGGTACTACTATAAATAAATAAATAAATGAAAACTAAAAAAAAACCCACAACAACAAGAAGAACAAAAAACCACAAAACAAACAAAAAACCCCCAGAAACAAATTCCCAAGCTACACTAAAAATGTACATGCCACAAATACTATTCCTATGGTAAATTTCAAACTGATTAGCTCTGATCAACCACCAGTGTCAAAGGGAAACAAGTGATTTTATGAGAAAATACTTATTAAAGAATGTTTACTAGATTTCTTCATATGAAGACCCTGGATCTTCTGTTATAAACAAACCTCCACAACATATATAAAAGGTCCGTTTAATTTGTAAGGACTAGAGAGACTATAAACATGTGTAGAACTCGGCTGAGTGAATGTAATTACTTTGTGAAGCAGAAGTGAATTTGAAACGAATGTCTGAAAGCCATATTATAGACGTCAGTTATCATAATTAATACAAATTCTCTAAATATTGAAAAGGTAGAAGTAATGAAAGGGTAGGTAGACTGTAGACTGTAACGTAAGAGTTATAGGAAACTCACCCTGTGCCTTGCTGCAGAATGAAGCCACTGACATTACTTTTTTCTCTTTATGCTGTACATAAAATATATTAAGTCAGGTAATTCACATTATTCAGTGAAAGTCTAACTGCATTTATTTAAAACCCAACTATCCATATGCACTCAATAGAAAGCTGGAATATAAAAGCCAGGGCCTGATCCTGTTTTAGAATAAAGAAGAGGAAAACTAAAACATACCTGTAAATAGTAATCATGCTTCGATTGGTGCCACTAAAATTAACCCCACAGTTTCTATGGTTTTACTGCTACATGAAAGAAAACCTTTCTACCAAATTAATCACTGCACACCTAAAATTTATGTTTTGACACAGAGATTATAAAAAGAAGTAAAATAAGATGTTCAGCTACCACCCCCCTACAACTGTTTATCAAATTTTTTGGATTGAGGCTTTCTAAGGCTGAATACTGTGAACATTCCTTATGTTCTGCAGCCAACCATAAAGAAATCACATCTCTTACATATCTCTTATCTTCTGATGATCTCATTCATCAGTTTACTTTAGAGATACTTTCAAACCCACAATTTGCTAGCTGGTTTGAAATTTTCCGTAATGAGTTCTCCATCCCTAGTTCAAAGTAAATCCGGCACTCAGGATTAGGGAGGGAATAATTTGACTAGTGTGTGTGCAAGGTAATTATTTCTTTTCTAAAAGTTTAAGCCTGCACTTTCAATTTAACATTATTTAGATTAGATCATCAGCATGAAATACATATATATCGCAACCAGTCAAACCACGCAGAATACAGCATTAACACTGAAAAATCTTGCTATACTTCATTAGTATTTTAGATGGCTGGATTCATGGTGTGACCAAAAAAGAGGCTATTTGACATAATACAGGGGGTTCAGGACCTTTATCAGGGGTAAATGAAAAATAATGTAAAAGGTTTGCAGTGTTATGCCACTGGAGAATATTAACACACTGGGTCATGTGGCTATTGCATAATCCTCTGTGTTGGCCACACAGAGGGGAATAATGCAAAATTAGTAAAAAAATTATCTTTTGTGACACATAAAGCTATGTGTAAGATGATGCAATCAAAGAAACAAAAAGCTACCTTTTCTCAGCATTACACTGGTGCACTGAAAGCATTTTGAGCACTACAGCACGGCTGATGTTCAAACGTGGGGTGAAAAGAGTAGTAGAATAGCTATGATCTTCTGCTTATTCTTGAGGCTCAATAGGAGGCAGACATTTCTTCTGTGATAAAATATCCATGAACCATGTTATTCTCCATGTAGAGTCAGATAAAACACTGTAACAAATTTTCAGGAGGTATTCACTGAAACCTAAAGAAGAATTCATTTCCGATAAGCTCACGCTGCTTTTGTGTTCCCTTCCCTTAACCATTAGAGTGATTTTACCTAATTTAAATGAGACATCACAGAAAAATTTTAAGAGTCTTGAATGTTTGTGTACCTGCATGCTACTGTACATGAAAGGAAACTTAAGGGAGGAAAAAATCCTCATTAATAACCCAACCTAGAGGTAAATTGAAACAATCATGCCAAGATCTGACTTCCCAGCAGCAAGACAACGCATCTCATGATTTAATGAGAACAAAATGAGACAATAGTGAACTCTTGACCCAACTAACATTTTGAAGGGTAGGAAAACTTTGAATAACTTCTAGGGCAAGAAATACATGGGCCACAAGTGGTAGAGTTTCATATTAGTCTCTGTTTTCATTCTTCGGGTCAGTGGTCCAGAACCTTTCAGATAACATCAGAGTGGTAGGGAGGATGGCTGACCAACAGCAACAGTTTTATGAGAATATTTGAATATACATCCTGTTGCTGTCAGAGAGTACATCAGCCTCGTGTAAACTGAGAATATACAACACAAGAGGTTCAAACTCACTAAACACTTTCATTAATAGTGGCTCCAAGTTTATGATACTGGCCACTTGGGATGAATTTTAATTGATATCAGTTTGACCATGATCTGACATCCATTACTAAAGAACATACCATAGAGAGAAAACAAGTTAGCACACGGCTGAAAATTTGCAGAATCATTTCCATAGTATTAACATTGCCTCAAAATATAGCAATCAACTCCGAAATAAATCCTTTTGCTTAATTGAAATGGCAAAATCTATTTTAATATTAAACAACTACTTATTGACAGTCAAGAGGGAGAAAGGGTACCAAACATGAAAAAACACCTTGTTTTCCAACATTACCACAGTCTGAAATTCAACTTACTTGTTCAGTTACAAATGGGGGATGATCCCCTCATGATTTTAAATAGTACAACCCCCGTGGAACTGAAAGAGTCCATCAGGTTTACACTGTGGCAGAAATTATGATGCTGAACCTGCAAGACATATGCATTACTTAGATAAAACATAAAGCACAGTATATAAATCTCTGCTGACTCAAAAGCCAACATGCTGTATTCCTTGGCATTCCCAGTGCTCCACGGGGACTACAGAATTAGCTCATCTCATCAGGAACTGTCATTTGTTGTAAGCAGTATCGTGCACATGCAGTCATGAAAGAAAGGACTGACTTCTGGGTTATTTTTCAGATAATCAAATGGATAAAATTGTCTCTTAAAGCACTAGCTTGTGATAATGTCAAAGACCTTGTTCTGATTACAGAGAAAGTTTTTATGAGTTCTAGCCACGCTGCTGCCTAATTTTATAGGGGAGTTGGCTCTTGTCTACATAACAGACTCAAGGAGTCTGTCCTTAAGGAGCAGGCCACTGCATTAATGTAGTGGCCACCCAGAAACCAAGCCCACCTTGGTGTTTCTAACCAGTACTTCAAATTCTAGCATTGTTCCATGGTATAGACAAAATGTAAATGCTCAGTTGTTTGCCCCACATTTCATAAAATACTCAAGCAACTTAGGCCTTCACAGAACCATTATATCTCATCAGCTAAGCATCTATTTATGCCCACAGCTGGACATTCAAATGAAACTTTAAAGATAAGTAATGTCTATGTTCTCGCAGAGCACAGCTCAGTTGACAGCCTCAGGTGCCCCAGATAATTTTTTTTTCTTATTTGGTATGTTCCTGAATAAAATTTCATTTAACTACAGACTGAGGAACTGGCACAATTTAAAGATTTCCTGATTTATTTTAAGTATTTCCCAGTTGGCTTTGGGTTTTATGTTTTTGGGGGGATTTTTTGTACACTTACTTAGTTAAACTTAGGAGGTAAACTAGAGCACAGACCACAATTTCCTCAAAATACTATAAAAAACCTGACAAAATATTCTTTTGAAAAAAGACATGGATATAAATGACTTTTTAAATTACTTTGAGGTCAGCTTTCTCCCATGAACTCAATTTTGCTATTATCAGATTTACTGTTAACTTCAGGAACAGCAAGAGCATGTTCCTTTATGTGGAAGTGATACCAATGAGGTTTGCCATCACAGGATTGCACACAAAAATAGTTGTAGAAGACATTAAATAATGCAGTAGTAACACTATCATATATTGATTTGGGATAAAGCATTTTTTTAGGGAAAAGAAAAAGGCTATCTTAAAACATGAGATGAAACTAGAAAAACAGTATGATATACATTCTAAAAATACATACTTTGTCATTCAATTTTCTAAATGTAAGCCCAAATGCTTTGTCTTCTGGCTTAATTTTAGTTCTGTTCTACTACAGGTAAGTCTTCTGCAAATTCTAGCCTGAGGGTATACTTTTTTTCCTTTGTGTTTAATGCTGTTTGAAGCTGCCTGAGTGAAACTTGTGAAATTCCCAGCATCACAAGAGAGGTTTGTGTTTTCCATTTAACCCCTGAGTTCTAACTTCTGTTCACAAATTGGCTGAGCAATATGCTACATGCAGCATGTTCCACATGCTGATGTGGACATTGGGCTCCAATTCAATTAAAAGCAGAATATATTTATTTATTTATTCCACTTAGACATCAATATTTTTGCTATAAAAGCTGTACCTGAATGTCATGGAAAGCGAGGAGGGTCTAGATAAAACTTGCAACACTTTTTTTTCTCTAAGAACATGAGTTCGATGTGAGTAAGAAAAACAGACCAACAAAGAATGAACCAATAATCATAGGAAGAACAGATTTAAATTACATGGGTAGTTATCTGCCAAAGACTACTGTAGTTTATTTTTATGGACAAAGTAAAAGCCTTATATAAACAGAAGAGGAACTGAATGTACTAGCTTTAAGGCTTTATTCAAAGAACTTACACCTGAAGTTAATATATTTTTAGAACTGATAAAACAAATGTAATTTAGAGTGCTCAGTGTGCTAAATCTACTTGGCATGCTCTGCAGCTTCCTCTTTGCTGCTGTAAGATACGCTGCCTATAGCTTTTGGCAGTCCCAACAGAGCTAGCTCTTTCCACTAACAAAATACAAAATGCAAAATTAATAAAAGGACCCTTTGAAACTGACAAAAGTGCCTCAGGCAAACTATCTGCCCAGCAGCTGGTTAAAATTTAATCAGTTATTTTTTTCCAGTCCTGTATATCTTTTGTATGGAGCTCCCCAGACTGAGTGTGGTCAAAGTTTGTTAAAAAGAAAGAATAGATAAGTCTCTCATTTGGCAAATTAGCTGCAAAGCTAGTTTATTTCTGAGTTTTATTGACAAATTGAACTAACTGGTTTTGTCTCCCCAGAAGCATCTAAAAGATCTATTGACAGATTTTATCTCAATATTAAAGAATTAACATTTAAATCCTGATTTGGATTATGGTGAAACTGTGATGCTTTTTATCATGTACTATTACTTTAAATAATTTTTGTGGAGGTGGGTTTTAGCAGTCAGTGCTGATTTTAAGCATTAAGACTATCTATTACAGATGAAGAACAGAGATTCACTGAGTAGTCAGATGCAAAATATAGGGTTGCTCTTCAGTTCATTTAGTTTTCATACTTAAAGATTGTTTCCAAGCATTCAAGTGAAAAGGAGGAATTTTCATGAACCACAGAGTACTTTAACAGCAGACTTGCATATGTAGATCAGCTTCCTTTCTAGTATCAGTCTCATCTTTGAAATCTTAGGTTAGACCTTCAAAAGTAACTACATGCAAAAAGTGTTTTGCATAGTTTAGGTAAACTTTAATTCCAGGAATATATTTCCATGCACTAGACTGAGTATATAAAAATTTACCTCTGATTGAATATAACTTTCAGCTGCAAAAATTGTAGCAGATGGCATTTTTTAAGAACATCCAATAAACTCACACACTCTATTAGCATATGCTTTATCATAACACTCGGGAACTGTAGGCTTAGAAAAGGACTCTGTTGCATTTCATTTATTATGGTCACACCATCAGAGCAGAAGTTTCTGCTGAATGCTTAAAACAGAGACAGAAAGGCTATTTATTCTAGGACGCAAATAAGTGAGCAGGGAAAGCATGAGGATTTTTGTTATGTGAACTTACATATCAGCAAAAGAATGAACTTTAAAGATTAACTTTGGTTATGAGAGTTTTGCTTTGGTTTTTGTTTTTTTTTTAATTCAGTGATACCATTAGCACATATAACTAGCTAGAAGATATAAGTGACATCTTTTTTATTTAATACATCTTTGTTTGAATTACAATTAGAAGTCTACCCAAAACACAGATTTCATGGTAATTTTACTTCGGTATGCTACCTGCTGGCAAAACAGGCATGCAATTCTATTAACAATTCATAGTGTCGTGGAGGTGTCAAGTCATATTTACAGAGCAGACTAAGGAAGTTTATTGTGACTTAAAACTCTACTGTAAAATTGATTCCATGAAATCCCATGTCCCACAGTCTCTCTGCAGCTGTGTGATGACATCCCTCTGTGTCCCAGCTGGCCTCCCTTGTTGCCCAGGTGCCCACATGTAGGTACATAGTACACAGATTATCTACTGCCAGGATCAGTCACTTCTGTCTAATAGGTTTTATGTATATGCACTCTGCAATGTCTTATTCTTCACAAATTTTCATTTCAGGGAATAAAAAAAAAAATTATAAGAACACTCAAGTCTTTCAAAATAGCTGAACAACTTGGTATTCAGTAAATTACTGGTACAGACAGCTACCTTATTAGAGTTACCTCACTAATATATGCTTATCCTAATGTTCTTGCAGTAGTAACTAAGTTGGTTCAGTAACATTATGCTGTGTAAGACACTGCCTCAGGCTCTACAGCAAGTCCAGAAAGCCCAAGGCAGGCCCCAACTTCACCGACACATAAACAGATTCAGTTGCAGGTGGAAATGCTTTCAAGTTATTTACCTTGAGCATATAATATGTCTCTCCCTAAATAACTAGGATAATACAGCCAATAAAACCTCCAAGCAGAGCCTGCTTACAGGCAAGGATTTTGACAAATTGTGTTCTTCATAATCTCCATGTCTATTCTTTATTGATATGGCTCTCTACTTATTTTTAATAAAACCAAATGTCATTAATTGCAAATTGCAACGTTCTCGCTTCATTTTTTTTTTTAAATCTAACAATGTAAAAAATAAGACTACGACTACTAAAGCATTGTAAGAAGAGTTATATAACTCTGCATTTAACTGATAGAAATAAAGCAAAACTGCAAACTCTACATTTTAGTTGAATATTCATTGTGAGAAATAAATTCCTTTTATCACGACAATTCTGTTCTGTTTATCCATCCTGATATACTCCGTAGTTTTCATATTATGATGTTACTCACCCTTCCATTACTATCCTATTATTAATAAAACAAAATGGTGTTGCATTACCAGAAAGCATCCACCTTTGTAATATATATCCCCTAATGCTCATGAAGTCTTGCTGATATATAATTGAGGACAAACTCTGAGCCCTCTGTGCTGCTACAATCGGATGACCAGAATTCCATACCTTGTTTGTGCCAGCAGCTCTGATATGAGCACCTCTACTTCTGCTTAGGTTCAGTCACAACACTGCAATTTGTGTATCCTATAGACAAGGGGTGCCCACAGCAAGTTGTTCCTCTGCTTCTGTAGTCCAACCAGGTGTTTTCTGTTGGCTTTTTGAGATTCACTGAACATCCGATTTACAAATAATAATGGTCTAATAGTAATCATTGTGAAACCAATGGAAGGATATCAAGTTTCACATGCTGTCTTAGTTCAAGGGAAGAACTAAGATATCTATGTTGGCCAAGAAATAATCCCTCTCCTTTAAATTTAGAAAACAAAACTTTAATTAGAAATATACGTATATATATGAAAAGGATAAGAGTTCTTAACCACAATACAGAGAGAGAGAGAGAGAGAGAGAGAGAAAGAACCAAACAACAACAGTTTGTAATAAACCCCCCAAACTACAAGGCAAACAGTTAAAAGGTCTTTTGGCTACCCCCCAAAAAAGGGGAACTGCAGTTATATTTATGGACAGCAGGTGGCGATGCCACACCCGGCCGGCTGGGCTCTCTCTCAGGGGAATCGCAGGAGCAGTTTCAGGGTCAGCTCCCATGGGGTCGATGACAAAAGCAGCAGAAACCCAGTCTCTGCAGTGTAGAATACAGGCATGCTCTCTTCCTCACAGTAGTCTCTGCAGTGCCCATGGGTCTCCATGGGTGATTGGCGAAGTCAGAGAGCAAAAGACACAATTCAGGTTCCCCAGCGGTGTCGGACCTGGTGTGTCCCCATCCTCCCTCCTCTGTGCCAAGCCGCTGAACTCCTGACCTGAGCAGAAAGCACAGAAACGCTGACCCCTTCCCCCACCCGAGCCAGTCTTCCCTCTCCCTCTGGTCTGGGGAGAGATTGAAACAAAAGGCTCTGGCTAAAGCAGGATATGTGCATTCATTGTGCCCTTTGTTAACCATCTTTACCAACACTAAGGCGTTGGCTCCAAGGTTTTTTGGAAGGAATTCCAACTGAGTTTTGAAATTATAACACATGCACATGTCTTTAAAAATGACTGAACAGATATGAATAATTTACAGACGGCAATGACAAGAGACTGATTCAGGAAGAAGTGCAAAGTAGACAGTGTTATTCAAATCCATAAATAGTTCACCTACAGTTGAGATTGTAGTTTCTCATAGATTATGAACTCTGGAACTCCTCACAAAGCTCAACAGTTCCCCAAGAAAATTATGGAGTAATCATAACCAAAAACTGCACCAGAAAGAAATTACTTCTTTGAGGTAAACATGAGAAGTGTGTGTGTGTATATGCATATATATATGTCTGTGTGTATGTACATATATATATTGTATATATATATATATAGCTTTAGGGTAAATGCAAGCTCAAATACAGTTATTTTTCTGTCCTGTGATATGTTATGAAATCTACAGCCTAAAAGTGGTCTCATCTGCAAACAGAAAGAAAATCTTGATAAATTATTCTTAGGAGATAGCAAAAGGGACATCCTCCTTATAGACCAGCATTTGGAAAATTCATCTGACATGCAAAGTATCCTGGTTCAAGTGCCTTTTCAGGTTCTGAGGACACTTGCCTGGATAGCCATTAGGAGATGAAAGAAACAAGTCCGTTCCCCTCTCTATATAATTATGTGAAGTATAACAAGTAATAAAGCAGTGAATGATAGAATTCCCAACTAGAAAATCCTTTTTCAGATTAACTGCTAGCACGAGATCTTGCAAAGGAAGTGCTCTTGAGATAAAAGAGAAGCAGCATCATGTTCCTCTCACATTTGCAGTGTGTAGGCCCCAGGTCTGTACGAGTCTTGAATAAATCCTTACCTTAATTGGACCCCTCAGGAAAGACAGGTAGAGTATCACTTTACTGTGAATTGCAATAGGATCTGTGAAAAGGTCTGTAAGAGATGTTGGCAGTCTTTATGTGTTCTTGATGGCCCACAGAGACCCAGCTAACTATTGCAGTTCAACATTCTATGCGTTTACCGAGAATGCCTACCTGCCAAATTGTCTTCCCTACTTCCCTCAGACTTTCCAGAGTTTTGTGGATTTTTTATTTTTTTTTTAATACTATAAATACTTAGGGCATGCCTAAGGGTATTGTAACTTTGCTTGAAAAAATGCTTTTACGAACCTAGCTATCTGTTCGTAAACCTCAAGAGTTAGATAAGTTTTAGTATCACCCAAAACCAGACATGCCAGGCACAGGAAGTATCTGTGTAGTGGTTCCAAGGATCTACACTCCAATTTCAACACTATAGTAACCAGTGTATCCATCAGGTGATATCTTTTGTGCTTACTACAGAAAATGCTTTCCTAGGTTCTTGTAGGGTATGAGCAGGGCTGCTAAAATGAGCTGCAGTGAAAAGAGCAGAGCAAGACCAGAGTTTCCTCCCTATGAGCAACATAAGCTTAATTTGTACAAGTAGTTCTAACTAATAAGATGAAGACAATGATGATGACATCAGATATTCTGCTCAGAAGTAAAGAAACACACCCTCTAAAAAGTAATTTCCCTTCTCTTTCTTTTACAAAATGAGATGCTAATTATGTTGGGTGAAAATCTCTCCCTGCTGATAGTAATCTCTCTCTCGTTCTTTTGGGCTCCTGAAGAATCTGTTCCTACCTTACAAATTTTACCTTAGACTCTTTAGATATTTTCCCTGCTTCCAGCATAAATGAAAAGAAAAAAATCCCAGATCTATACATAGTTCTCACTGGGAGGACGAGAAAGGAACTTTGTGCTATGTATGAGAGTCTAAACAGGAATCCCACTTCTGATTATTATCAAAGAACTGTCACTCATTCTTGCAAAACTTGCGGGAAACCTTCCAAAGTAAGCAAGCCTCAATAATTATGTGGCAGGCATTGATCTCCGTCTTTAAACTAATAAAAAAAATCTATATGAAAACTAAAGTAAATAATAATAGACATATAGTCAAACAGCACTAAGTATTTATATACCAACGGTAGAGTAACTCAGCCACAAATCAAGACAGTATGGAAAAAAAAGTTCAGTTTTACACACTGTCCCTATATATTTCAGTCTTTATGCAAGGTCATCAGGCCTGAGCGGTAAAAGACATAATATTCATCTAAGAGGTGAGCAGATGGTGAAAAATATTATTAAAATGCTTGAAAGTGTAACAATAGCCTTGATGACTGAATTATTCTTCCATATACAAGAAGGGTTTAAAACCTGGTGGTAAACCTTCTTTTGGATCACTAGGTTTAATGATAAGATAATTAAGATAAAGTATTAGGTTACCAAGTACAATTAATCTGGTCTGTGACTAATCTGAGGAAGGTAGAGATTTGAGCGACACACATGAAATATATAAAATGAGTGTCTGATTAGGAAGAAAAATATGTGATAAAGTACTTTTGGAAGAATCAGGATACAACTAAAGACAGAATATAGGTATATTGTGCTGGAAGTAAATTCTACATGATGGAAGGTCAATGACAAGTTAGATCAAAACTGAGAGTTCAAATTTGAACTTTTCAGGTCTTGGGAGCGTACAAGGAGCACAGACTCAGGCTGAGCCTACCGTCCTGAACTCAGGAATCCACTGCTTGTTACAACTACCTTACACACTAGTGGTGGAATACCCTGAAATCAGAGGCGTGGTTTTCCTATACAATTTACAAGAACAGCTTGTAAAAAAAGGCAGTAATTCTCACATCCTTGGCACTGTTAATTTTTATGAAAATTCATTCCTCATTTACAGAGGGTCAGATTCCATCACCATTAATATTGACAGAGTTGAAACTGTTTTCTCAGTAATGCTATTAAAAGTCATAGGGATGTGTAAGGGGCAGCAGTCACTTTGGATTAAAGTGACAACCTCTGAAATTAAAGGAGGAGAGAATTTTAGGCTCTCATTAACCATTACATTTAATTAAGGAGATCCTGTAAACATGTGTCTAAAGTCGGTTCTTAATGTAAATACTTTGCAAATCCTAATGATTCCTGTGAACAAACCTACTATATAAAAGAGACAGTAGATGCTACAGTGTTGCAGATTCATACACCCTGTTTGGCATTTCACTTGGGTTTCATATTGTTTGTATAAATAGCTGAGACCCTTGTATTAATACATCAGCTAAAATTAGAAATACAGTAATTTAAATGCAGGGAGAATTTAAATAAAAATCAAAGAATATAAAATAGCCTTAATCTTTATACTGTAGCAGCTTTATCCAAGCTTGTCTCAATAGGCATCATGACATTGCCTAAGAGTTGTATATAACACACATAGGGAACTACTGGAGCTTTTATTTTGCCAGAAACCACAGACATTTGTTGTTATTAGCATATCTGAGGTATACTAACTTTGTGCCTGTAGTGTGAAAAAGACAGGTATTTAAGTAACCATCTGAAAGTATAATTATGGACAATTTGCATACCTTTCATGGTTCTGTCTTTTGTAAAAGGGTGCAGCAACAGTGATTGTATGAATTTCTATCCATTACTCTGCTTTCTGATACTAGGCTTTAAATTATTAAATTGAAAGTGGATATTTGGGTCTGTCAAATATATTCAAGAAAAAAAAAAAAAAGGAGGGTCAAGGCACTTGGGTTCTATGTATACTTTATATCCAACTAACATTTCTGAAAGAGCTTCATTTACAAAGGTTCCACATCTGTAAATTTATGGGGGGAAATGCTTTCTTCCCATTTGACCCTCCCCCCCGCCCCCAAATTCCACCAATTTTCATCTTTGGAACACACTGGCTGACAGAGCAAGATCAACAATTTTCCTGTCTGAAAACACTGTGGACGTTCTCCCTAGGACCCCAGATCTTTTCTCAGATACTTTCTTCAGCACATCTTGTCAGCGAAAGGCTCTGATAGCGAAAAGGATTCACACCAGCTGTGCTTTAAGCTTTCTGAAAAAGGTTTTGAGACATAAAGACATCTGTAGAGGGACGGACAAAAAACTGCCCACATAGTTTTTGTCTGAACCAACAAACAGCAAATGGCAGGACTCAGAAATCAGTGGTCTCCTGGGAAATTTACTGTAAGTTTTAATCCATGAATCAGAGGTATTTAAAAAGGTTTAATTGTAATTGCTTTCATGCAAAAATGCTTTTTAGGGCAAAATAATTTTAACTATATACTTACTATTTCCTATAGAAAATCTGCAAACTTACTTTGGAGAGGTGGGGTGTATTCCAGAACAAAAAATGTACATAAATACCTTAATTTTTTTAAATCTCTTCAAAATTAACACATTTGGTGAAGAAATAATGGAAAAGAAACAAACTTGTTTTGTGCTGAAATTGAATTATAGTAAATTTCAAAATAAAAACATTAAAGTCACTGGAAAGTATTAAGTCAGAAATCATAGTCACTTGAAAGCTACTGAGATGGGGACGTTATAAGAACTTAACAATGAAAATGCTAACTGTGTATTTCTCAAAACTGACTGTAATCTCTTCCTTTTGATTTTTTTGGTTGGTTCTTATTGCTATTCTGTTGGGGTTTTTTCTCTTTAATTGTTCTATTTTAACGACTGAACCACTATTATTCAATGGAATCTATTAGATATATAATGGGAGTGGCTTACAAACCTTTTCTTGCTTTCTACAGCACACCTTAAAGCTTCTGACAACATTATTAGTATGCAATTTAGAGTTTTACCTTTTCTCTGCAAGACAGAATGTATTAGTTCAAACAGATGTGTTCACCTGACTTGATTCGTTCTTCATTGATCTTTAATTCTAGGTGCCCATTAAAATCTAGAATTGAGATAAAGTTATAAAATGGAACACAGTCTATGTAAATCTTACAGGATTTGATGGACCACTTACAGATGGCTGGGCATTTATTGTGACTTACCTCGTTCATGTTGCTCTTCAGCATAACAATATTTAAAAGCAAAAATTAACATTTTTCATTACAAAGCTAAGGCAGTCACAAAAACATTGTCCTAGGAAAGTGTTATTGTGTCAAAGACCAGGTTTCAGAGCCAAGAACACAGCAAAAATCTTTCCTGGATGGTTATTTTCCTTAATGTCTATCAAATAATGTACAGGGCAGACTAAGGGTGATCTCAACTTGAACTAAGTATGAAATACCTATCTATCTGGTATCTACCTATCTATCTATCTAGGTATGGAATTCTATCTTTATGATGTGTCTACTACTGAAATCCTTAGCATCAAAAAAAAAAGTAGATTTTTTAATTAGGAAACTATCTATCATCAGAGAAATCATAGACCCTACAGGTACACATAGTAAAAACTGCCCTAACAAAGCGTGGCTTTTATTTCTCTCAAAGATGATAAATTAATGAGCACAATTCAAACACATCAGTCAGAAGTTTTAAATACACAGCACAAGAGACTTTTTAAAAAAGGGGTATTGCTGCAGTACACACACAAAGGTGTTCTAATCTCCCTGCATGTTCTTCCAGGCCAGTTTTAACCCCACCATAAGATGAAATCAGTTAGTATTATCACAGTGAATTACAAAACAGTAGGATTGTCGTCCACTTAAAAGGTAGTGGAGTACAAGAATTGTTACCAGAAATAATCTAACTTTAGCTGGCTGTCTAAATTAGGCAGGTCAACACATGTCTCACTCGGACTCAAGGGCATGCCCAGGGGTTGATCACCCACACATATGCACCTAAACGTACTTATGTTTGAGTGAAAAGGAGAAAGCACTATTTGAAAACTCATTTTGTGTTCCAATTTAGAATATCTATGCCTCAGACACTGATGACTGAAGTTCTGAAATAGGTTTGGAAGCATAATCCTCCATCTGTATTAGCTTCCATTTGAGAAAGCAGACAGTGGCTGTGCTGTGCAGATCTGGTATATTTTGTTTAACAGGCAAGAACATCTACAAACATCTAAGTTCAAGAAAACCGTGTTTCCTTGACTTGCATCTTTTATGACTTTAAAATGACTAGCTTGTGGCTATTAAGAGGTTGTCCACATTTCACACAAAATGTTAGAAATACTTAATGAGTCCTATGGAAAGCAACGAGGGTTTTTTAATGCAGAATCAGGGAAAAAAAAACAAACAGTGATATGCAGCTTTTGACAAAACCTTCTCTGGGAGCAATTGTATCTGGAGCTACAATAAAAGACTTCTGTTTGCAGTCTAAGCTAACTTTACAAATGTAAGGAAGGGCATCAGCATGTAAACTAATTATGTTTCACTCAACTTTTTAAAAATCAGGCACCAGTTTTACAGATAATTATACTGAGGTACACTGAGAACAACAGTCAAGTGTGGTGGAGAAGGATATTTTAATAGGAGAGATGATTAGAATACAGTAGATGTTTAATCATACAATCTCCTTCAGAAGTCTCTTCTGGCAGGTAATACCTGTAGATTTTACTCTGGATTTATGCCTGTAAATTCCAGGATTAGTTGATAATCTAGAAAGGCAGAAAAGGCAAAAGAATGTACATAAAACTGTACTTGAACCAAATAAGAAACAACACAGCGAATATGGCAAATTTTCCCATGAAAACAGCAAGTGGCTATAGCCTTCAATGTTATGGCTGGCGTATTTTAAAGGTTTTTCTGTCCTAAAAGTAAAACCTTATCTACTCTGGTCAAAACAAGTATATGTTTTATATTGTATATACACATTTACAATATTTAAATCATAATTATATTTATATTAAAGAAGGCACTTTACAAAATGTAAGCATCATTTTTAATAGATTTCAGTGATTTGTAAACCTCAGTTTCACTATGGGTACTTTCCTATGGGATCTCTTGTTTTTCCTCTAGTCTTTGAATCTTTTAAAGCCTCTCTCATTATTTTTGTTGTCTGAAGTTGGGCAATAATGTTACTGTGATTAATTAAGCAAAAAGACATGGAAATGGGGGTGTGGTAATCATCAGATAATAAAGCCCTCTGGGTCTCGCAATGCATGAGGTGCAGCCAGGACCCTTTATCCCCAGAGGTCTGATTATCTCCAGGAAAACTACACCTCCCTGTACTTGCTGTATGGCTATTATGAAATATCTTTACATTTTATAGATAAAGTAAATTACTTTAATCACTGAAAATTGCCAGTGTTGTGAGGTTTCAGCTGTGAGGTTCACAGAGCTTAATCTGCCCATTTCAAGTCTGAAATAACCAATAATTGTTCTAATAAAAGCATCAGTAAATCATTATTTAAATGCTGGGATCATTCCCTCAGAGTGGCAAAGGCACCTTCTGTATGTTTGATGACATGGGGTGCTCGTTTAACCATAACCCTGGAAGTGCAAGCCATAAGGGAAATGCTCTACCAGGGCTATTTAGTGTGTGTAATCAATGTTTTGTTAGAGCATCAAATTATTTTCTGTCATTCTGCAAAGTCCTAGGTCAGCAAACAATAACATCTGCCCAACATCTGAAAAATCTCTTTGGAAAAATTCCAAATGTCTTCAATTTGTCACACTTCCAATCAAGCATTTTTCAGAAAATCTTCAGTGGCTTTTGTTCAAAGGCAAAATATATTTTCCCATTCCTAAATCATTGGAACGCACAAGAAGCATGTTTACTAATTGCAAATATGACGGGGATGTCAGTGACAACTCTATCCTGCCCTCCACATGCTCTGGAATTGTGAACACAGGGCTTTGGCAGAAGCCACGGTCAATCAAAACATGTATCATCCTTACAGCTGCCAGCCCTGGGACCATGATATTCTCCCTTTTGCTTTCCATGGCTGAGCACAGAAGTAGAAATTTCAGAATTACATCACAACTGATTAAAGAGTCACTGACTGACAAAAATATCACTATTTGCAGTGTTCCTTTCAGGAAGGGTATTTCCAGGGGAGAAAAAAAAATAATATTAGTTCCACTGCTATATTATCCTTAGCTGTCATATTACAGTAATATATTTAAAATACATTAACTATTTGGAAAGATTTGCAAGCAGTTACACGGGACTACGGATTTTTGGTAGCCTACTTTCAAGAAGTTTCAGTGACTTAATACACCACAATAAAAACACTATAGGATACAGACATACAGCTAAAGAAGCATTCCTGATTATGTGAGTATTTGGAAAGATGACCTATTTCTGAACTGTGTAAACAAATGAGTTAGAAACACTCCAAGGCCTCTTTGCAGTGCAATGTTCACATACACATACACGCTGAAGACTAATCACCCAGGAACGCAACTAGTTATACTTATTGGACTACCGTATGACAAAGTTTCCACTGGCATGTTAATCTGGATAAGGGTTAGAAACAGAAGCAATATCCTTAGGGGAGATGAAAAGACAGAACTAGGAGGCAGAGGAATATTGCTCCTAATGCTATTTGTTCTACATTTTTAAAGAAATGTTAAAAAGTTGACACATTTCTTGTGACAGGAAAGTAATTTTAGTTCAGAAGGAAAGTGTGTGCTATCAGTAATTCTCCAGAGAAATCTGAGATTATTGTGCCAGAGGCAATTAACCCTGAGTAATAAAAACTTCTAGCAGCCTCAAATGACAACCTGATAGA
The DNA here is from genome assembly GCA_035583185.1 of Anabacerthia variegaticeps. NCBI lineage: Eukaryota > Metazoa > Chordata > Aves > Passeriformes > Furnariidae > Anabacerthia > Anabacerthia variegaticeps. Next base: position 11,952,937 of record JAWWEW010000165.1, on the reverse strand, counting down.
AGAGCAGATATTTCCAAGGGAAAATAGTGACTTGCAAACAAGATATCTTTTTCTTCTGTTCTGGCTTTCAACCCAAGCTTTTAAGATTCCTGCAGTAATTTGTTTACTCAGCTGACTAATGAGAAGAATTAATCAGAAGAGTTTTCATAGGAGAAATATGACCAGTAATGTGAGCAAGAATCATTTAATACAGAAGACCAATGTCATCTGCTTCTGGAAAAAATCCAAATGGAAAGATTGAATCTGGTTACAAGTAAGAGATGAGGAGGAATGCTCTGTGGAAGGCTGCGCTTAACAAAACTAATTGGTAAAAAAACAAATAAGAATATCAGTCCTAGCAATGAAGATGAGATAAACCACAGGGAAAGATGGCGAGGAACCACTGCTCAGAGACTGACAGGGCATCTGTTGGTGGGTGGTAAGCAATTACATGGGGCATTACTTGGCTTTTATTCTAATTACTTTATTATTATTATTTAAATTATTTTTCTTCCTTTCCTTTCTTCTATTAAATTGTCTTTATGTTAACCCCCTGAATTTTGCTTTTTTCCCCCAGTTTTTTTTCCCATCCCACTGGATGTGTGGAAGGAGCAAATGCCTGTGAGCTGCTTAGCAATCTGCTGGGTTGAACTACAACAGTCCTTCCAGCAGAAGAGTTGTATGCTTTGGTGAATACCAAAGAATGAAATATGATGAGGCACAGGGGAAAGAAGACAGTTTTCACAAGAGTATATTTTCCCAAGGAATGCACGTCAATTCCTATAACAGAACAACTAGAAATAATCAGAAGAGGTTGAAGGGACGTATTGAAATTTGCTTCCTACAAGATTTCTGAACAACTGTAATTGCCAACGAGGTCTCCAAGGGAAGGTGTAGTAGGGAACCAGCTCCACAGAGAATGGAACATTCTTTGAAGTTTTGTGCAAAAGGAAAATTTGCAGCTGAATAATCCTCAGATGACAGGACCTAAACACAAGGAATGACATTGATCCTCCATTGTTGGAAGTTTTCAGTATTCTACTGAAAAGTAATATAGACAGAATTTTCCAATGTTTTCCGGAAACATTTCTATGATTGTGTTAGTTTTCTCAAGACAAGAAAAATAAATGTGACACTCCCCACAATTGCTCCCTTTCCTTTTTAATTTTTGGTTGAAATAGTTTCTATGAAGGTTTTGCTATTAGTACCAAAATAATGAAAGCACTACTCTCCTATTTTCTATATCTAAACATCAAAATTATAAGTAGCAAAGCAAAAGCATACCAAAATATTCCATTCTAAAAATAGTAAAATGCTTCTGTAGTTTTACTCTTCCTTAGGGGTAGATAGGCACTTTGTTGGTGGGGTTTGTGTGAATATGTGCCAAACCTGAAATGTAATTTTAAAAACACCATGTACGCAAAAGTGAGATTTTGCTATTAATGTCACTGGAATCATCAAACAACTACAAAACCATTAAAACTGAAATTTTCTGGAAAGCTCAAGTCTACTCTGAAAGAAGCAATATGAAATGATTTTATTACTTCAAGAGAAGATAGTAAGCTTCAATACATCCAAAACAGACAAGAATTACTAAACAAAGAAATATTGAATATTAGGTAAACTCCTAGCCTAATACAGAAATTGAACTCATGTAACATTCATGCAGAATTATTTTACGTAGCTACAGTAAATATGATCAAAGCCTTTAATTGTAAAACAGGCTGAAGCTTCTTGTGAAGAATTTCGGGTAATAAGCAAATATGAAAGCCAACTTGGGGGTTACCCAAAAGGGTGAACAGCCTTTGAGGTACCAAAATTGAAGCCTCTTGTGCTTCAAAATCTATAATATTTAGAAATAAAACAGAGATCTTTGAAAGCATGAAAATCCTGAGGCTTCAAGAATATGTTATTTAGACTGAAGAATATATTACATAAAATGGGAGAGGGCATTATGAATAGAGTCTAACAAGGAAACACAGGATAATGTCTCAACATGCTTTTTGTTCAAAGTTTGTAGGAAATTAGATTACTAATGCACGAGTTACTTTATGTTAAGGTTAGTTTCTCACCCACCCCCTCGTTTATTTTCCTTTGGAAAGCATTCTACCTCTACTCACAAAATTAGATTTTTCTCTTTTATTCAACATGGCTATAGCAGATATGCACTCAGATGCATGACACTTGTATCAAGTTATGCAAAACACTTCTGTTAGTGTGAGTATTCTTTTTCTGACTGCAGAAAGTAGACAATCTAAAGAGGAGCACAACTAAATGATATAACTATTTTTACAGCATCACCAGTTGCCTCAAAGAAGATAATAAGGTAATTTATTATAAGTTGTGACAGCTACCAAATCTCTGGGGTAAGCTAGTATATGTTTGGAAAAAACCCTCGTTTGCTGTGATGGAGAAGAGAAAGATGTGCTCTTGAGAATATTTCCATCATTCGTTTGTGGATCAGTTTTTCAGCTAAGAGTTGGATAGGAAAACTTCACCTCATTTTTATTCTGAAGAAAAACAGGTTGCAATGATACACCATATCTATACCTACTCCTCTTATCAGTCAATGAGAAGATTAAACTACATGCAGTTCATGTCTTCTCTCATGAAGCACAAGGAATTTTTGACATTTTTTCCCTTTAAATGTGACTAAAGTAGAGGTAGTAGACTAGATAAAGACCATCATTGCTAGCAGACTGCATGTGCAACAGTGACTTCTTGAGCACAACAATTTATGGAATATCAGAAGCTCAAACACATACCGTGATGTTTCTTTAAAGGACAAATCATCATCAAAAGAAAGCTCTGAAACTGGTGCCATCACCTCTGAAATATAAATAGGGGAGAAAAAAGCAAAAGGGAAAGATTTCTCCCATAAAATCACAAACCTCATTAGCAAAACAAGACGAGAATCTTTTCGTTGATAAATTCTCACAGGTGTTAAGTCAAACAATTACAGGGATGAAAAGAACCTCAGCAGACCACTTTGTCTAAGACCATGATATGCAGTAGAATCATCTGTACCTAACTAAATATGTACCATCAAATGTTAACTGGTCTTTAAAATCTACAGTTGCATTTCTTCCTTTCAGAAAACCTATTTGCCCACTTATGTATTTGTACAGTGACAAGACTTTTCTTTTTTCCCTGAATGGAAACATTCTCTCTCTATAAACTAAGCCCATTTCCTCTTATCCTTCACCTGACAGCTCTGGCGAGCGATTCAGGACACTTCTGATAACTGTTTAGCCACTGAAATGATACTACCAATATTCCTCTGTTTTTAAACAGCAGAAGACAAAACCAGATCTTTCAGCAATTTATTTAGCTTTAAATTCTTATATTGGAATGTATTTTAACAAAAAGAATTCAAAACAGGTAAATATATTACAAATTAATATATCCTTAATGAAGCTATAGATATACAAAATTATAGCCAAAGGACTTCTTGCTCTGTCATTACAACCACCGTGAACTTTTTCATTGTCTTCACTAGGAATACCATTAATCTAAAGAGAGAAAACAGAGTACAAATCCAGCATGATGTTTATGAATAACAACACATGGGAAAATTCTGGACAAATTTCCTTTGCAAGGCACACCCATTCCTTAACTTCAGAGAGAAGTTGCATTTGGGAGATTAGCAGGATCTGACTGTAAAAGAACTCACTAATCACATACACTAATATTTTAAGAGGTCATTATCTGGCACACAGGCAATATTAATTAAAAAAAATACATAATTCAGTTTTCCTTTACTCGTAATTAATAATTTCATTGCCAAAGCTCTCACAAATTGAGGGAGCCAGCAACAAGAATCATTTTCTGAAGATTATAAAAGTTAATTTCCAATACATTATGTATATCATTCTTTAAATGTCACATCCAAATGCATTTTTTGTGACTGATCTTAATTTTGCATATGCTTTTAAAGGCGTATTCATTAAAAAGTAATCTCAGTAAATTGACGTCAGGACCATATTTCATTTTGTCAATCAAATTCCTGAAATATTTTCAGACAACTTCTTGCACATCAGTAGCTCTACCTGGGAAATGATTGTTTCACTCTCACTTTAACTACACCCTGGAACATCAAAAAAATATTAGGAACTTACTGGGGAGAGATCCTTCACTTAAAGTAAAAATGGAGACTGCTGCTATACTGCACGGCGTTTAAAGCTGCCTTCACCAAAGTCTGAGTTCCAGGCGAAGATCCTCATCAGCTGAGCAGAGCCACAAGAGCCCACGCCTGGTGACAGGACCAGGTTTTCAGGCTTGTTCTTTGTGAGTTAGCAAAGAAAACGACCTTCTCTGCATATACATAAACATTTCCAACTCATTTCTGATTTCAAATTAGACTAAAAATTTAATGAAGTGCAGGTTTTCCTTTAGTTTACTGTGAATTTCATAATGTAATAACATCAGAGGAGTTAATGTACAGCTCTATTAATTGAAAGTAGAGCTTCGGGGGTTGATGGAGCTCTTTAGTTCTTTTCCTCATTTCTTTGTAGAGAATGAACTTTGAATTTTATATATTCATCTCCTGTAGGTTTGTGACACAAAACACTTTTTCTTCATTCTTGTCAAAACTTGATTAGGGAAGAAAGGCTTTTTTTGGCTGGCTTACTCCCTCTCTTTTTTTTTTTTACATATAATGACTCAGATCAGCTAGTCTCTCTGACTATTCTTACAGTGTCACAGCTTTCAGGCTGACATTTATATTCATTTTAGTACCTCCTTCTGGCTAATAAAGAAAATTGGGAAATAAAGTATTTTAATAAAATGTGTATCTGATCGGTTGGTTCTGTGAAGAGATATTAAAAATTAAAATGTTGGAGAAAGGATATAATCAAAACTGAATCACAGTTTAAACATTTTCCCATCAAGATCTGGAGAAATTCAGGAAATTATTTTAGATCCAGTGTCTATTGAAATCAACTGAAATACTACAAGTTATTTCCTTACCTACTGTTGTATCAACCAGTAACTGAAGAAAGATAGTAAGTGGTAATTCTTTCTTCTACCCACCACAGCAATTCACAAAAAGAGGTAGGAGTAAGAAACACCTTACTCCCTTTCACGAAATGTAAAGGGCAATCACCTGAGGTTCACTGAGATACGCGGACCTGTACAGCAGGTACACATGAGTGCACATCACTGCTGTACACAGGTAGGAAGTATTTTGTACCTACCCTTCAAACATTTGCATGTAAATAAGTAAAAAAGTAGGTCCTGCTGGGAAAAAAAAAAAAAAAAAAGGAAGAACAAGCCTGGAACAAATAGCAGAATGCCTATTACAACACAGCCCAGCCTTAATCACTCTGTGACAAATTCTCAGTGGTTGGGGTCAGAATACAGCCTACCACACTCCTGCAACAGCTAATCTGACTGTGAAATAGGAACAACACAAAAACCAGCACTCCCCAGCCTAAAACACCTCTACACCCCTGTCTCTCCTTACATAATCTCTTTACATATCCTCTTTACACATCCTTCCAAATACTTTCTGCATGGGAAGAAAATCCAGCAACTGAACTGGAGGCACAACTTTTCTCCTAGGAAATTTTTTTGTGTCAGGTAAAGCTAGATAGAAGATACCAGACTTTGAAATTACAAACTACATTCATCTCAAGGTTTCCAATCCATCATAAATCTGCTAGTATAACTTAGACAACTTGCAGCGTGGTCTAAAAACCAAATGGAAGTATGAGAAAGACTCCTGTAACCTAAAACAGCAAATTGAGGCCTTTAACAGCAATGAAGCTACAAAGAGATATAACTTGCTAAAACAGACAGATATAAGGTAAAATCAAGTTTTATATATTTTAAGAAGCATGCCCTGCTAAAGAAAGAAACTCTTTTAAACATTTTCTTCAAGTTTAGTATTTTTTTCCCCTAAAATTAAGATGCTGCTTGTTTCAGAAGAGGAATTCTGCCTCCCCTTTTAGGAAAAAATCACACCCACAAATTAAGCCTTTCTCTCCACCCTACAAATACACAGACAGACTTTCTTATAGAAACATATATAAATTTATATAAACCCCCAGAATTTGCATAAAATCTGTCCAAGCTTCTTCATTTCCTCTGAGTACAGAGTAGGGTCATGAAATCTGGGTGCTAAAACCCGTGTCTACCATACAAACAGAAGAGAAGGGGCCTAAGAAAGAGTTAAGTAACTGAGCATTAGGTAAAATTAAGGTACTGTGTTCCAAATTCTATACAAGAGTTCTACAATCAAAACACTGTTTGCCAGATAACTTTTTGGTCTCATCTAAGTCACAGAATAATCCAATAATTCATTGGGACTTGGTGTTTGGAGCTCTGGGTTTGTTCCTTGGTTTTATTAAAACTCACATTCTGGGAAAAGCTCTGTAGCTTCCTTGAAAATTTTAGTACATTTTCATTTTCCTCCAAGAAGGAAAGAATTAAACTCTACCTACATACCTAACTACAGTTTGTACCAAAGATATATGGCTTCTCAGAAAATTGTCCTTACTGAGGTAGAAGAAGAATACTCTAAAAATTAGATTTGTTGTCTGTTAACATCCTATTTTATATTCAATTTTCTTTTGTCACATTCCAAGAAAGCAATTATTTTTGCATGTACAGACACAATGCTCTTTCTGAAGGATACGGTTTCATATCTTTGTCTATCCCTTTTGATTTATTGCCTCAGTGTCAAAATAGGATGACTCTGCCAGCATTTTGAAACATAAAAAGGGTATTTGCTCCACAGAATACAAATGTTAGTTCAAAGAAAATCTTTGCTTGCATTTATGCTTTGAGAAGACAGATTTTAAAATCTTAGAAACCTGTTTAAATTTGGTTTACTTACAGTATCTGTCCATCTGACATTTACCTCATCAGCTCCTGAAGGGCAACAGCACAGAAAACCCACCATTATGTGCTCTAGATTAGTAATGTGCCAATCTAAAAAAAAACCTAAGATATAATAAACAGATATTATATTTTGCTAAATCATCTAAAGTATAAAAATTTAGACCAAACTGATGTAAACTCCCAAGTACTGCAACACACCAGAAGAGCCCAGAGCTTTCTGTTCTGGCTGGAATTCTTTACAGAAGTGATATTGACAGGTGCATAGAAATACCATACGAACATTTTTGCAACTCTTAGCTTTTTTTGTCTCACCAACTGTTATTAATTTTTACTGAGGCAGAAACACAGTCTATTTTTGCTGTTGGAGTGGTGATCTGCTAAAAATCAACACTGTTCCCCTCATCAGTTTTGTTTGCTCAAGACGTTTATACTTTTTGTTTGTAAACACAGCAATGTTAATGGAATTTTCCCACATTCTGTGCTTAGTTTTTGAAGCCAGAAAGAACCGTTCTACAAGAATGGATGAAAACATTTTTTTTTCCTGTTTCTGTGGGACCACAATTTATTCATATTGGGTTGACCAAGAAATTTAAATGAAATAATCTTATTTTCAGCTGAAATCCAGTACTACTGCATATAACAAATCTTCTGGCCTAAAAAAAAAAAAAAAGAAAAAAGACATTAATAAAGTATGATGAATTATTGCAGACTGGCAAGTGCTCTTTAACTCTCCACGAAAGAGAGTAAGAGCTGTGAATAACAAGCAGAACTCACTCATTGAAAATGCCCCATAATTTACAGTGAAAAGTGGTGGGGGTGCAGAGGGGCAGGGGGAGACCACTCAAACATTGACCAAATCCAAAAAATGTTTCAGCTTACTGCAACATCTTTGAATTCCATCTAGACCACTGTCTTTAGAAAATGCTTTGTTTGAAGTGCATTACCTGTATGAAGGGCTTCATCAGTGAACACCATGCGTCAGTGCTTTTTAGTTTGAACCTGTGAATAACAGGTCCTGCGTACATCATCACGCACCCATGCAACGTCCTCATGCTGAAAACACACAGGATTTGTGTTCTTAACCCTGTGATTTGAGAACAATAACTGTTAATGTAACTCAGTTAACTGTATTGCTTTTAATTGAAGATAATCTTGATTACAGCCAAAGGGCACTATTAATACTCTGAAGAAATGACTAAGACTTTAGCATTTGAATGTTGTAGAGAAAATAGAACTAATTAGCCCTAATTTAATTCTAAGATTAAAGAAAATTCTTTTTTTAATTTTTAATTTAAGATAAACTATTTTACTCAGAACAAAGAAAGAATAATAAGTACTTTTTCCAACTGAAAGGCATTTTTTACTTTTGCATTATTTCATTAATATGGGAATATGGGAATCATGACCCCATTAAAGATCAAATAATAAGCATTTAATTATTGACAGCAAATAAATTTTTAATAAAGATACAAGGGTTTTGCTGTATAAAAGAAAGAAAACAAAGTACCTCTGACCCAGAAATTCTTAGAGGATCTCACACCACTATATAATCTATAACCTAATTTTAAAAGGATAGGTTCACAAAGGGACGTGTAATTTTTCTTTCTTCTGTACCACAGAATGAGGTACTGTAAGTATAACATCTGTGAAAATGCTCCCCAGAAGTACCCCGGTTCTATCTTAATCATGCACTTAAACTAAATAATACATTGAATATGTCATAACCAGGAGGACAGTCATGATAAAAAGTGATTTAACCCCTTTTTACTCTACAAAATAATACTTTCTTTTCTTTACCTTGGGACTAGTTGTCATTTATAATTTCTGACCAAGGGAGACATAATGGATTTACAATGAAACCCTGATGCTTTTCCTAGGAACATGAAGATGCAGAAAATAAGCACCCATTACATTAGCAGACAAAAAGATGTTTTCACTGGAACTCTGAGCCTCACTCTGATGCTGGCAAATAAATGGACTGTTTGCAGGTTCTGAAAGCATCATTTCTGGCTAATCACAATTCTTCAAGGTAAAAATAAAATGAACTTTTTCTGAACCTTCTAATGCATCACAAAAAAAAAAAAGAAAAAAGAAAAAAAGAAAAAAGAAGGAAAAAAAAAGAATCAACATGACTTTTTCCAGCTTTGCATTCACATTCACAAGGGACCCAAAACCAAGAGCACCAATCCAACCAGTCACTACCAAATATTCAGATTAGTTTCCTAAAATGAAAAGACATACCTACCTAACACAAAGGGGAGAAAAAAAAATTATTTGGGAACTTATTACTGTAAGAAATTCTTTTTTACTCTTTTCCCAAATTGCTTCTTTTGCCACTGGTAAGTCTCATCAGAACATCACATCAAGGAGGAAAGAAAGTCTTAAAAATGTAAATAGTAGAAGAAAAAGAAGAGCTGTCAGAAGACAAAATATTTACTAAATTATGGAATCTATTTAGTCTTTTCATAGTTTAAGTGAAATAGCATATTCTTGACAGATGAGCAAATTTCAAAAGATTATATGTTGAGATTCAGTTTGAATAACCCACGTACTAGCTGAGTTTCACGAATTTGCAAAAGTGGGTTGAAGTTCTCCCAAGCACTGCTTTTCTTCAGATTCTCCAGATTTTCAGAAGAAACATAATATATAAATAGGGAGAAGTGAGTCACATGAACAAAAAAAATACCTCCTCACCAATTCAGTCTAAGTTAGTTTATGAAACATATGATCTGAGATATTAGGAAGAAATTCTTCACTCTGAGGGTGGTGAGGCCCTGGAACAAGTTGCCGAGAGATGTTGTGGATTCCCACTCCTGAAGGAGTTCACAGCCAGGTTGGATGGAGCTCTGAACAACCTGGTCTAGTGGTGGGGTTGGCAGGGGGGTTGAAACATGATGAACTTTAAGGTCCCTTCTAACCCCGGTCATTCTATGACCCTGTGATCTAGGAGGTCTCTTAGTTGTCCCATCCCCACAGTGCTGGTAGGAAACTGGCAGCAGTCACACGCAGGTAGCAGTCATGGAAATACTCTTCATTTTGTGTCTAGCATTTAGATGATGGCAATGTGAAGCAATACACCTCATTAATCTTCATGTCACAAACAAAGTAAAAAGTCTGCAAAGGAAAGTACTTTTTATGCAATGTATTTCTCATACAGTACCTACAAACTTCTGCATGGTCAGATTTACAGTAGCATAGCCAGGACAGACTTGCTCTCAGCCTGCCTGCCAACATAAACACCAAAATGGTGGAATTATGAATATCACTTTCAAGGATACCCAGAACATTTATGAGTAAAAGCAAAGATTTTAAAAGAAATATGATTGCTTGGGAAAAACAGACAGAAAACTGGAAATGCCTGAGTCTCCCTATTGTAAAATTTTGTCAGTTCTTGTGAAACATCTGGTGCAGGCCACTGCAGGGTGCTCAAGGACAGGGTAATTGCTACTCTGTGATTTGGACCAAGCCTGAAGGACCATTTAAAGATAATTTTTAGGGTGAGTTTTCTCAATCTCCTAGACCAGGCAAAGAGCAACTTGGCAACATCTGCTTTATTGGGAACAAAATTAAGCCCCTAGTAATCACTTTTGAAAACCCTCCATAATGAAAATTTCAAGCCGCCATTGTTATCATCTACTAATGTTGTAAAAATCACTTTGGTTTTCATGCTTCTTCTCATGCAGTATGGATTTTCATCATGTAAAATATAATATATGATGCCTTTGGCTGCTTTGGCTTTGATGCAAATGCAGTCTGTGCATATTTACAGTAAGAAGATTGTTATGCAGGCAGTTTCTCAGCCTGTTTGCCAGGGTATGCACATTGAGAAAGCACCTCCAGTATTAAGGCTTCCTAGTAATGTTAGAATTAATATAAATCGTGAATCCAAAATAAAGCAGCAATAAACTGAGTGTCTATGATGATTTGAGGCTATTAAAGCAAATATTCAAAGGTAATGTCTATAGGTGGAAGTCAAAGTCTACCCAGATATGCATATGGAGTACAATGAAAGTCTTTACCTGCAGAACATCATAAGAACTTTTCAGTATTTGAACAGTCTACACAGAAAAGAAGCACCACTACACAAAGCCTCTTCAGAACATGACCTGACTGCTGCCAAACACCAGAGAGAAAGATGCAGTATGGATCAATATATAGCCCTAAGAGCCTCAAAGTGGTGAGATGTTTCATATCCAGATCTACTCATGTTAAAATACATGGGTAATGGCAATAATGGAAACAGAAAGCTCCCATGTTTGATGACAAGCTAATAGCCCTATAAATTAAGATACCAACTAGATGAACTCAATTTTTCAAAACAACTATGACAAGATGTTTTAGCATTAATGGAACATTTGAGATTCCTTTCCCCCAAAAGTATGCAAACACTCAAAAATACTGACCCAAAGTCATATCCACTGCTAATCGCTGGAGGACTTTAGTCTGCAGTAGCTCAGATACGCATTTACTCTAAGAATAAAGACTAGAGAAGTATCAGATTGTGGAAGAAGCACCTGTGGGGGACTGCAGACCCAGGACATCGAATCCAGCATCAAAGGAAGATGATTTTAATGAATGGCTGGAGTTGTCTGCCACCAAATAGACACTGTCAGAATCACTATCTACCTCTTGCCATAGAGCTTCTGTTTTTTAAAGTTTTTCTACTGTTAGGATGTTATAGTTAGGGTAAATATGTATTAGATAGATAATTATTACTATTTCGTTACTTTTGTATGTTCAATTGTTTTGATTGGTTATGGGGAACCCAGTTCCTGCCTCTGATTGGTTCATGTACCCCTAAAACCTCATTGGCTTGCCGGTGGTGCAATGTGGTACCCCTATATAAGGCTAGCCACCCCTAGTTTCCCTATATTGGTTGTAAACCCTCCTTCCCTTTCCCTTTTATGTCACGGTTTCGCCCCTTCTTTCCCTTTTATGTTGCACTCCGTCTTAACCCCTTCCTTATCTCCTCCCCAGTTCCAGAACCTTCCATCCCACCCTATATGAGTCTCATGCTCCCCTAATAAAGTGTTCACTCCTCTTCCTACCCCACGCTGGTGTGGACCGTTTCCTCTTACCCTCGGCGGACCGCGACATCAGATGGGTATACTATAAGTCTAAGGACGTGAATCTATTTAATAGAATGTCTTTGTAACCAGTCCACGATTATTTTAGTCACATCATTTAGCACCAGTATGGTGTTAGAGCCTGACCTGCCCTAAAGGTTTACTGTGGTTTAATCCTAGCTGGCAGTTAAGCCCCATGCAGCCACTTGGTCACCCCCTCTTTCCATTTCTCCCCCCAAGCTGGGATGGGGAGAAGAATCAGAGGGAGGTAAAATCAGTGGGTTGAGATAAGAACAGTACAACAACAACAAAATGAAAAAGATAAAGAGGAGTCAACACCAAGAAAGAGAAGTGACGCACAGTGCAATTGCTCACCATCTGCTGACTGATGCTCATCCCATCCATCCCTGAGCACTGACTGATGCCTCCTGGCCAACTCCGCCCAGTTTATTTATTGAGCATGACCTTCTGTGGTGTGGCATGGTATGGAATATCCCTGTGGCCAATTTGGGTCAGCTGTCCTGGCCATCCTCCTTCCCAGCTTCTTGTGCACCTGCTCATTGGCAGAGCATGAGAAAGTGAAAAGTTGTTCACTTAGAGAAAGAACTCCTTAGCAACAAATAAAGCATCAGTGCATTTCATTTTCATGGCAAACCGATGAAACAGCACCCTGCCAGCTACGAAGTAGAAAATTAACTTTACCCCGGCTGAAGGTAAGACAGGGTCTCATGCTCTCGAAAATGCAGTGTATCAGTCTCAAAAACACCACACAAAAGTCCATGCATAAAATACTTATTTTACTATTATTAGCCTTATTAAGACCATCAATATATGCACATTATATTTTCATGGAAAAGTATCCATACCAACCTCTGGTAGTACTGCTAAAAAAAAAAAAAAAAAAAAAAGAGACAAAGACAAATGATCAATGTTTCTTGCAAGTGGGGCAAAATTTAGTGAAGTCAAAACACCAGTCCTGGTCTGGTCCAAGGCATATTTGATTTCTTTTCACAGATCTGTGTAGATTCTTTCCTTCTAGTCACGTTCTCCCTGGTACATGAGCTTCTCAAAACCATTTATGAATCTGCAGTAATTTTAAATACTAATGAGGCCCTCTTTTGCTTAGCTCTGAAAGTTTCTCAACAATGCAGGAGATCATCTAGAAAACATATTTGATTCTGTCCATTTACAACTCATACTTACCAATATGAAGAAGAGCAGTCCATTCCTCAGACACTTCCACACTTCAACTTTCAGGGATGAACAGTACATAGCTAACTTCAGTTCAGGCTCATCTGAATTTCCTAACTTGATGGAGAAGACATCAAAAACATCTCATGTGGGATGCAGGAAAAGCACTGTGCCATCTATTGCCTTAACCAGCCTCTGACAGACCCTTGCAGTGAAGTGTGGTTATTGAATAGCGTGACTAAAAATTAAGGGTTTGCTCATAGCTAGATAAACTCAATGAAAATTGGAACTTTGGAGGTGATATTAGCAGCATGTTTTGAATATTTCTTAATGTTAGCAGTCCATTTTCTAAAAAAGAATCTTGTCAAATTCTGTAATTCAGTGATATCTTTTATCAAGGAATTCTGCCAGGAAACCGAGTGAAAGTATTTCTTTTTATCAGTTTTGAGTTACTTCCTTTTTATTCTGTTGCATATTTTCTTGTTTTAGCATTAGGAAAAGTTGTGTAGTGTTCCTGTTCTACCTTCTCTATAACAATCATTTCTTTTCATTCTTTTATCATATATCTTTATTTTTTCATTTTGCTTTGAAATAAAAAGTCATAGTATTTTCCATCTCTTTTCATATTATTCTTGTTTCATAACCCCAATTCTTGTTTCTCCTTTCAAGACATTGTTTATTTCTTCCACATCTTTTGAAGCTACTGTGCCAGTAGAACTGAATATTTATTCTAGAAAAAAAAAAAAAAAAAAGAAAAAAACCAACCAACCAAACAAAAAAACCCCAGATTTTTCTTGAAGGTATTAGAGTAGGATGTTATTTTTTATCACCAACCTATTCTTTGCACAAGCTAACATATTCTTCTCCCTGGTAAAAAAAAATCCTTCAAATCCACTGTCTTCCAATACTGCCCTTCAAGAAACTATATAAACCAAATTTTTATTGCTCTCCAAGCCTTTTTCCGTAAAAATGATCAAATAATCACAGAGTAAGACGTTAACTAGAGCAAGGAAAATGCTTGATTAACGCCCTTGGCAAACAATCAATTTCTATTAGTTTATGGGCTGGAGTTTGAATTACAGATACCAAACTGTTGTCAAGCCCTATGAATCATTTCAGGAGTTTTTATCATTATTTCTAGGAGTCTAAGCATCAACCATGAATAAACTTTGGTCTTTCAAGTAGACTGATGTCTAGCTGGTTTGGGACAGGGTAGAAGACTCTCACCATTTTCTTCAGCAATCAAAAAAAACCAACTATTTAAGAATGTTAATCTAATAATGTGCTGCACCCTTTACTTCTGCCTGATGGTTTAATTATTAGTAACTCAGTGCAGTTCATTAGGGACCTATTGTGCTGCTGTTGGCAAAACAGAAATGTCACTGCATGTTAAATAATTAAAAGCAGTAAAACAAACATTATCTTTTGAGTCCTGGATTTATAAATTGCTGTTAAGCATTCAAACCTTTAATCAATAACTACTTATCTATTTTGTTTTAGCTAATAATGAGTATAAACTCTTTCATACTACTCTAATTCTGATTTGATGATTTCCCAATTTTTCCTACAGTAACTATAGACATTTTGGTTCATTTTGGTTTTACAGCCAGGTATCCAATCCTAGCATTAGCTAGGCTATGTTTCCCCAAGCTAATCACTATTTTTTCCCTTTTCTGGAGTGTTCAGTGTTTCTGTGGGACTGAATCCTGCACTCTGCACTCAGCAGAAGATCTGTATGGGCCATGTCTCGGTCCTGCAGCGCAGGAACTGGTTCAGATTCAGCCCCAAGCAAATTGCAAACTTGTAAACTTTCAGGAAGAAGCTGCAGTGAAAAGTTACTGAACTGTCTTATGTTGTTTATGTGAAATAAAGTAATGGTCTTTCTGGGTCCAATTTCCAAAAATTTTGAGAGGATTAGTTCCTACTTATTAACAATGGGGCCCTGGTGTTGAGCTAAATCTGCGCACTCAGTCCTCAGCTCCTACAGCCCAATTTGTTACACCACATCTCACATTTTATCACAAGCTAAGACTGAACAAAGGTACAGTCTGACTAAGAAAGCTTTGCTAAAAGGCAGATTTTTTTTTAGACTGGAATAATCACAGTAGGAATTGTTTTGTAACTGTATATTGTCATTCTGATTTTTCATCTTTTTGGTTCTATTACATTATGGCAGTCCTGTCAAGAAGTTTTACCAGCCTCAGTCAGAAGTAGAGAAAGTGCATAATGAAAAATAAAAGGCAGAGTACATCTAACTTTTAAAAATGATTACTGCTGACATGAAAAAATGACAAGTAGAGAATAATACCTCAGCTTCTGACTTTGTCACAGCTTGGGAGAAACTTTAAGAACCACTGAGAGTCACTTTCATATTACTACTTTAGAACAGAGTTGAGCACTTGTGGGCTAAATTCTGAAAGGAAACAAACAATTAAATCAGCTGTAGGAATTTATATTGCCATATTGGCAAAGCCAGAGCTAAAGCACCACCTTTAACTTTCCCTTTAACTTTTCCCGTAACTTTTATCCTTAACTTTCACAAGTGCCTTTAACCAAATCAGGCAGAATGCTGCCATCCAACAGCTAATCCCCATGCAGAATAGTTACTCAAATCCTTGAAAACAGGGTACTTAAATTAGCCTGAAGAGCATCTGCCTTACATATTTGTTGTAGGTTGTACAGAAAACTGTTATAAATCAGTTCCCTTTGAGCAAAAGGCAGGTTAACTGTGTTAAGAAAAGGCAGATGTGATCACAGGGACACAGCAGCGCAAACATGGGAAGAGAAAAAAGCACTTCAGATGCTAATACGAGGGCCAGTGAGTGCCTGACCTGAACAGTTCTCTCTAGGAGAGTTTAGAAGCGGAGAATAACAAACGAAAAACAGAAAAATGTAAGGTCTGTGGAGGAAAATGCAGTCTCCTTGCACTTATTAGTTTAAGAACAAAGTATTTTAATACACCAGAGTGACAAAAATCATTTATTTAAATAATCCATTGCAAGCTAGTCTTCACAGCTACTTCTACGCTCTGTGCTACTTTGTTGTCCTCTAGTAGGTCTCTTACAACATTGACTTCTGAGTTGCTTGTTTCTGTTCAGCAGACACAAAGCACCATCCATTTACCCCAAAGCAGAGCTATATGTGACACAAATAGGTAACACACAACTACAAGTACACCACTCCTGGCCTTAGCTGGCTACCTATTACAGTGCCTTTTGCCGTACAGTACCTCAGACTAACCAGTTTTGCTCTTCCGGTATCTTCAGTCTAGCTTGCACACAATTGATTATGTGTATAACCATTTCAGCCAGTGAACACAGGAAGACAAATGCTTCATATTAAAAGGAAAAAAACTCAACTGAAGCCTAAAATCAAATGCCAGTAGGTATGACCATTTTCTTCAGGGGAAAAAAAAAAAAAAACAAACCAAAAAAACCCACAAAACAAAATGCAAGAAGCCAAAGAAAAACAACAACTGAATATGCACTAAAGAGACCATCAAGTTGAGAGAGCCCTGACAAAATATACGTCAGCACTGGCTGTTACACAGTCTTTATGATACATAACAATAGTACAGGTCCCTAACAGTGACAAAAAAAAAAACAAAGTAATTTCTTATGCCTGGTTTTCAACACACAACTAAAATCAACAAGTTTCTCATTTTCATTTTATATAATGGTTCAGTGGGTAATAAATGCATCCTCAATCAGTTTGTCTTCAAGGCAAAGCTTGCTTTTTGTTTGTTTATTTCTATGTAGGTATGCAGGCCCACAGCACAGACAGCCAAGGCCTCCAAACGCTACCAGAAAGGAAATTGTGCATTTAAAAAAAACCCAAACAGTGAGTGGGAAAGAAGGAACACCCCAGGGAAGGCAGAAGGATTCTCTCATGCAAGATTTCTCTCATGCAAGACTCTAAATGAAAATAAACAGTGGCTTATACAGGTGGGAGATGGGCAAGGAGAAGGGAAAAATCAGGTTGAAACTGTATGTCAGCTTCCAAAATGTCACCAAGCAGTAATTAAAACTGTAGCAGAGAGCAAATTATGGGGAAAAAAATGTGTCACGTAGGCATTTCATAATTTCTTCAACACCTTAGTCGCGTATGTTCTTCTGGGCTGGTGCAATCTGCATATTTTGCAATCTGAATGAACTATTTTTAGAAGACCAACCAGATTGCTGTCTGCAGAGTAAACATCAGTTGGAGTCCAAGATCTAAGCCAAAGCAATTCATTCACTGTTCACTTGACAGAACACCACAATGCCAACAGGAGAATCTTTTCCTCTTGTTTGTGGTGTGGGAGTTTTAAGTGGTATTTTTTAGGCAATCATTTTCATAGGCTCCAGCTGGTGGTTCATGTCTTCCTTGTCCCTTCCACTCCATAGGCTCAACCACACTGTCCCCAGGTGCGCATTATTCCCCGTGAATTTCCCTTTTTGTATTTGCTGATCATGATGGATCCTTGAGCAAATTCATTCTTTGCTTTTAGATATTTGCATTTTCACCATGTTTGGTTTAGTGCTGACATAAGAAGAGAGCTATGGAAAAAAAAGAGAATATGAAGAGACAGGTATTAACTTCTCAGCATGAATAAAAGCAGCTACAGATCTAAATGCATTTTCAGACATAAGCAATTTCAAAGGAAAGTTAAAGGAGATGAGTATTCGGGGAATTTTATCCATATATGTGTGTATATGTGCTTATTTATACATAGACATATATTTTTAAGGCTAGAAAATTCAAAGTATAAAATAGTATTTGAAATTCTTTCAAGTATAAAAAGTGAAAAATTCTCTACTCAGGTACATAAGAAACCTCAACTTACCCTGTCTCCTTACTACAAAGTAAGCATAGAGATTTTCAAAACACTTCATGGGCATGCAATAAAAGACCAAATTAGAGTGATTTTATAAAATATGGGGGTTTCACCTCATATTGATAATTAGGCAAGACTAAAGTTCCAGCTTACTTCACCTGCAGACAAAAAATTGTTGTATGTTTAGACTACAGATTATTCTTCTTTCTTGAGTCTCACATTGTTGGAGTGCATTTGTATGTGAAAAACTAACTATAGTAAGTGTTTTTTGGCTATGGTGGACCATCAAACTATATGAGTGATGAGTAGGTGTCACCAGACAGTGGTGTTAATCAACATTCTGATTTTTGTTTTATTAAAAACTTAAAATACAAATGCAACTTTTGCCTGGGAAAAAAACCACTTTCATCTTTGGTCTGTCTGAATGCACAGACCTGTCAAATCAGGGGGAAGGTCAGCTCTGCTAGAGCAGTTCCTGAGAGAGAGAGAAGCTTTCTCCCCAGTGAGGTCTGAGAGCTTTGGAGGAAAGGAGCTGTGCTTACACCTACCCCTGGTTCTGGAGTGCAAGTATAAACAAAACAGGTTTACTTTGCAATATAAATATAATTTGAATATTTTTTTCAACGTCAGTCTCTAATGCTAGAAACTGCCAGAGGGGGAACATTATTGTTGGCAGCAAGACAGTATTGGCAAAAGAAAAACAAATAATTTCTTTACTTTTTTTTTTTTTAAATGTCTTTGATTTCATTATAGCACTAAGGAGACATAATATTGATAAGAAAACAGAAAGGGAAAAATGACACATATCTCAAGTTGTTGCTGCAATTAATGGCCTAAACTACGAAGCAGTAATCAGAATTTGTTCATTTTGTCTCTCACAGTTTTTCTTTTTCCTTGAATCTATACATTTTTCTACATCATGTCACATACTGAAAGGTCATTCCATGCCTGGTCTTCCAACTTGCATTGTCAATTCAAAAGTGTGGCGACACTTGCAAAACTTTCAGTTTCATGATTCTCCTGGTAAGAAGAGAAAGGTATTAGCTTTGCAAACAGCCTTGAAACAGGAAAAATTAAAAACTGCTGACCCAAATCTCTTTGGAGCACAGTGCCCCTACGTGTATTGTTTGTACTGCAGAATAACAGAAGTAATAGAATTCAAGAACTAAACAGAAAAACTTTTTACAACACAAAAAGTAAACATCAGAACGGGGTGGAATAAGTTATATGGTGATGTTACACAGCAGCTCCAAGCACAGCATAAGTACATGCATTCAAAATGGGAATGAATTTGGGCTTCGAATAAAGGATAAGAAGCAAAAAACTGACCTGAATAGCATTTAATGGGAAGGGGTTGGAAATCAATAACTAACGCTGTCTTTTCTTCTACAGACTATGGCTCTCTCTTACGTGTTTGCATATACTTGGATTTCAAAAAGAAATAAGGCTCCAAGGTGAACATTTCTATAATATATCTTTATATATTTATTATATTTTATACATATAAATTAATTTTTGTACATACTTTAAAACTGCTATCCCATTTTCTTTTGTTCACTTGCCATGGAGTCAGCTCTACAAAGCCCAGGGTGGCTGACTGGTAAGGACAGCCACACAGCCTTTGCTTCATTGTTTTTCTGCCTATGCCACAGTCCTGCAAAACCAGAGAGGCTTACTGGTACTGCCCCGGCAGGAAAGCTGAAGGCAAGGGGGCAGCAGTAACTCTTTGTATTAATATGCTGAAGACAAAAAATGCAAAGTCATTGGAATTTTCTACAGAATGAAAACAGAATCTATTTAGCCAATAATCCGTGGACTAGGATATATATATATTTCCCTGAATTCAGAAAAGTAATTCATTACATGAATTGAGTTTTCTTAGCAACGACATTCTACCAATTTCTGTAATTACTTTAATATCTATGATAAATTGGTTCATAAATGCTTATGCAGCTACTAATTACTAGACTTGCTTTTTCAAAACTAGGTTCATGATAATCCCCATTAAAATTTTGATTGGGATACTTTCATACCCTCTCTTACTTAAATATTTCACTTCCAAGTTTTGCTCAATGAAAACTGCTTATGGCATTGTCTCTTCCTCTTTATTCAATGACGTCATTGTGTAGGTACAATGGGGACTCCACATTTCCTAAATATACACAGCTTGAAGGGTTTCTGGTGGTATCTGGGATACAGAGGACAGCTGTGGACAAAAATGAGTTCCTGTTTAATTATGGAATTATTCTTAAGTCAGCATACAGCCACATCTCCTTAAGCATCTTGCAGAAACAGTGTTCCAGACTAGTTTTTTAACACCACACTTCAGGGGTTAACTAAAACCCCCGAACTAAGATAGAGATAACAATAAAGCAAAAGACTTAAGAGCAAAGCCCAGCTCACTGATTATCTCTTCATGAGCAGGTAATCCAAGCTCATAATATATTTAAGAAATGAACAACCTCACGAACGGATGCAAGTAAAGCAGCATGAGCACAGAAAAATAAAGGTCTGTAAGGTTAAGCTAGACATAAGCCTATGGTAAAACTACTGCAACATTTAGGTTTTATTCTGTGTTAGAAATTCTGACACTAATACGTAACTTCAAATGGCATGTTCCTACTCTGTTTTAAACAGTTAGGCATAAGCATTCAACTATTTGAGAGGCAAAGTAGAATATGTCAATTAAAGCTAATGAGAGCTGTGTGTTTTTTCAGCTACACGTGCTGCTAAAAATGTACTTCTTGGCCCATAGCTTTAAAGTAAGGAAAAAAAAATCCCATTCTGAAATTTAAAGGCAAAAAGGTTCAAGTTTCAGATATTTTCACTGAGTGCAAAAAAAAAAAAAGGAAAAAGAAAAAGAAATTATAGTGCAGTTGTTACAGGCAGTATAAACTGCTACATAAAGACAAATCAGGCCTGCAGTAAAAGATCTAAACACCAAATAACCATTGATGTGTCAAGTTTCTTACAATGATATATAAAACGAATCAAGGCATTTGCATGGATAGAATATAGTGGACATAACTCACAGCTAAATCTTGCAACTCGCAAAGTTTCCAACTGCTCTGCATCATCTAAGCAACAGTATCGCTCTAAAGAGAGAATCTGAAACCATCTGTGTTTGTTAATATGGCCTTAAGTGTTAAATTTGCCGTTGCTTACTTGAGCTATGTCAAGACTGTTTAAATAAAAGCTGTGACTTGCTAAATCCTGTCCCTAGCTAATTAAAACCACGGGTTTGAAGAATGTTGCTTAATTCATTCCCTTTACTTACTGTTCACTGTTGATGCAGTTACTAAAGAACTGCACAATACAGGACACATATTCAGGGCTGCAAATACAGCAACAACGAATAAAGAAATGAAAATGTGAATTTGATAGAATTCTTAGAGTACAAAACAATCAAATATACTTCTGTGATTAAAGAGCAGGGGGGCTTTATAAAAAAAAAGAAAAAAATATTGATTTGTAAAGAATTCTATTTTTTAATTATTAGCATTAGTAAATATAAATCAGACAAATGCAGGTTAACACCTCCGACAGACGCTTTATTAGAAACGGTTTTCAATGCCAGAAGATTGACAAAATCAACCAATTAAAATTAAGACAAAATTGCAAACTCTATTCCAGGGGGAATTCAAGTCACTTATTAAGTAAGGCATAAAGCAGCTTCTTAATATGGCAGATCCTTTCTTCTAATTAGAATTTGAGGTAATCCAGAATCAGTGCTATGGCTTTGTGTTCCCTTGCATCTTTGGTGGACACTTTGTCACTTGTCTGTTTCAGTTATGGGCTGGTTGCAATGAGAATTGGTTTATTACAGTGAGGAAAACATTTTCCTGAAGTCCAACATGTTCAAAAGAAGCCAATAACTTTTAGTGCAACCAGGGCAAGATACTACTCATTCAGGTGATCCTGCCTGTAAAGCTCATGTAGAAGGAACTTCTAAGGACTAATGAAGTTTAGATCTGGAGGCCAGCTTCATCACTCTGATTCCTCTCTGTCCATCAGGCAGCTTTCTTATGCAGCTGTAACAAATTATCTATGAGCATTATCTACCAGTTGTTGAAGAATGCTTGATGACTGTGCTTCAGAGTAAAGCTCTTTAAGTCAAAAGAGCTAAAAAACATATTCTGGTTCTGTCAGAGTACACAGCACTTTGACAAGAACCACATATATCATGCAGACATAATGTGTAAAAGGGAAGGAAATATACTGGGTTATATACTCATATGAGCCAGGAACTTCTTAATGTAAAAATTTTTCACCTTCCCAGAGGCAATGGATTCTTGGCTCATCCAAAATACCTGAGACAATTATCACTCACAATCCATGTCCCTGAAGCTTTTTCTTTAGCAAGAAGCAGCTTGTGCAACCAAGTAGCATTCTACTTCTGCAGCAAACACTAGGAATAGAGGTAATACTTCACATCTTAGCAAAAACATGGTATAATGGTTATAACATGGTTACTGGAAGAAGCCTCAGCTCTCCTTGGATTGCCTCTGTGATCTCTAAGCAACATCTTTAACCCCTCTTTCTCTCTATTTTTCTCTTCTGTGCTGCCAACTTGCAAATGGCAGATTTTTAAAGTCAAAAATAGGTTTGTATTGTGAAATAGTCTAAGTGCACAAGGACTCAGCCATAGGCTCAGTTACAAAATAAACGAGTAGCAAATAACATTTATTGAGAGTAATCAAGCTGTGAAATACGAGTAGTACTCTTCAGTCTGTGACATTTTAGGTTCAAAGGAATATTTCTCCATCCTAAAGTAGGAAGCTCACCATTGCCACTGAATGGACACAGGGACTGCAGGAACATAGACTTCATCACCAATCCTCCTTGAAAAGAAAAAAACATTCTCATTTACAGAAGACCTAAATTCACTCTAAATTTAACAAAATTACCTCAGATTTGCAGTTGTGTGATCAAGAGTAAGTTATGAATTATAGTTCAGTCTATTTCTGAGCTTGACCCCAGCCTGATATCCCCATACATCAATACAATACACAGATGCTTTAACACAAAACCTGACCTGATATTTTTCAATACAGTACTATGTCTATTATATTTCACTTCATTAGCATTAATAAATTGAGCAATGTTTCAGAAAATAATAAAAGTCAATCTTATTTCTTATTAGTGACCTCTTAAGGAACAAGTACCAATGACAGCCTCATAGCTTTAGTAAAAACCATCCAAAGTAATTATTTGCAGACTACCAGGACAATTTTATACATATTTTTAATGAGGCAATTCCTGAGATAGTGAGTCACTTAAGAGTTAGAGAACTACTGTGGCGACTCCAAAATGTACTTTTTTTCTTAGGTTGAACTCAGCAACGCTGTGCCTGTCTATACATCCACTATAGCTCATGGAATTACATCTCCTTGAAACAGGGCTAAATCAGAGCTCACATATCTATGATAAGTTAAACATTGCTAAAGTTAGGCTGCTCACAAGGGGAAGAACACAGCCCTTAAGACATAGATCTTCCATAGTTTATTTATCATTAACAGAAAGTGCTTTATAGCACTGCATAGAGGTTGCCATAAAACAACGTTTTAAGGCTCTCTCAACCATATTTCAGCCATAAATGTCCTATAGATACAGGAAGGAAAACTACCAAGGTTCGGTACTATCATCTTTATTTCAGATGACCTCACTATTGTGTTCTCTATAAAGAAAAAATATTAAACATTAACATAGCCTGAATCCTAAATTGATACAGGTTTACTACTTATATCTAGATCTAAATGGCCTTACTTGCGGAGTAATTATTTTTCTACAAAAATATTGTTGACAGCCTCATTAACAGTGATCAGACCAGAATAAATGTTACTACTTCTACTAAAAATGCGACTTCTCTGGCAGAGTATGCCATATATTAGTACACATCCATCAGCAATTCAGTTTTCAGTGAAGTTTTATAATGAATGGCATATTAAAAACCAAGGCACAAATTAATGAAAATTCAGTCATTGCACTACATGTTACAAAGCTTAAACAGCTGAAACAGCTATGCTGTTAATCCAGAAATTTCTATTCCCCTTATACATCACTTCTCACTAGTCCTGTTTGTCAGTATGGTTCCATAACACAAAAATATTATTACAAGCTGCACTATTGCAGCTCATAATGATTCTTATAAAAATCCAAAGGAGACAGTAGAAAAAATAACATTACTTATTGTTTCATTATTTTTTTTTAAAATGAGATGCATATGTTTGATGCCAAAATGTGTTTCTGCTTAACTTGTAGCTCTGTACATCCTAAATCTGAAACACCCCAAGTCAATTTCTAATGTCTTGTGTCAGAGTATGGCAATAGCAAGAGTTCTCACTTCTCAACCTATTCTACTGCATTATTCTACTAGAACAGCACAGAATTTGTCCAGCTCACTGGAATATTCTCTGATAAACAGCACGTGATTTGTGAAGGTGGTCAGCTTTACTTGAATACAACAGATTTAAATCGTTAAACTTGCTTTCTTACATTGGCAGTAATTCTGTTTGCAAGTGTCACATTTCAGTACACAGCAGTATTGACCTGAAAATGGTTTCCCATCATACAGTGCTTTAGAAAGTACTTACCCATATCTGCTCTGGAAAGTCCATTTTGCCCGGTAAACATAATGATTGCAGAAGATTAGAACTAAAAAAAAAAAGTTGTTTTAGGGTTCTTTTTAAAACTGTGAAAACATTTAATTCTTTTAATGTGTTTTTCCCTTTTTTGGTCCTCTGGAAGGTACATATTTAATGTCTTCTAGTTTTAACTACTACTGGGGAGTGTTTCAGTACAGCTGGAAAGGGCACATGGCTACAGTCACTGTGTGGCTGCACCACAGCAAAACCGTGAACATTGCTCTATAAATAGCATCACAGCTCTGTGCATCTTTGCAATCAGCTTCCAGGAATTTGCCTAAAAACCAGAACAGCTCTAGGTCTTACTGCTGTAACAGGCCCCCAGATTATGATTTCATTTTCTTTTGGCTGTTACTGTTTTCCAAATGGATAACACAGAAATCAATTACAGAAAGCTTCCTTCTTGAGCATGAAAGAGGTCTTAGAGAAATATGCAAGCTCCAGCGACAGTACATTCTTATTATTCACCTTGATACAGCTTTTATACATTGTGCTCATCATAGTTCAATGGTACCTGACAAAACTAATGCTAGTTTTCATCTAACACTAGCTTGTGATGTTAAGTAAGGAACTGTGTGTGTGAACGTGCTTTTAAGCACTACAGTGCACCAAAGAATGAGCTGTTTTCAGCTAACATTGAGCCACTAATGATTTTAATGAGAGTGCCTTCTGGATTCATATTTTTTTCATAAAATACATCACACTAAAACAAAATCAATGAGAAACATTAATTAGGGCCTTTTTAGACGCCTTCTGTGGTGTTGTTTTTCTTTTGAGAAGCACCAGATGAAGAATGCTGTGCTTTATTTAAGCTAAGTTGTTTGACATTTAGATGAGAGAAAAAAGAGAAAAATACTAACAAACACAGGAACAATTTTTGACAGCTCTTTGTCATGCAAGAGAGAAAAAAGGGGACCGACTGTGAGATACTACTTTGAAGCCCTGGAAATTTGTAATGAAAAATTTAAGATACAAGAGAGGAAGAAAGATGAGCTATTCATTTGGTTCTGCATATATTAACACTTGTAATTCAAACTAAAGGTTTGCTATGTGTTTTCATAATTTTGACTCTAATAAATATCTTGGAGAATTGCTTTGATATTCTAAGATCATGCGTGTAGCTTGCATCCATTAAGAAAAATGGGGAACAATCATCATCAGCCCTCTTGGCGCTAATGAGAAGGTCATTGCTCTTTAATTATCACAGACATGAAACCAAAATATTTCAAAGGGTTTGTGGAATACAGTGGCTATGGGCAAAGCTGTGTATCTGTTTATAAGTCTGTCTGTCCCAGAGCAAGTCAAGTGGGACGTGTATCTTCCATTCTGTAGCCTTTCTGCTTTTGTGTATATTTAATTTACAAGTTTGTATCACTGTTTCTTGCACATCAGATTAATCTGGGATATTTAGACCAACTATTAGCAGGGGCTGAGTAGGAGGGAGGAGGGCAGGGAGAGGCGGAGAAAAAGGGGTAGAGATGTGAGAATAGTAAAATGTTCCTCATCAGGAGGTATTGTGAAATAAGTACTACTTTGTTGTGTGACCTTATTTCCCACAGTAGGGGTGTTATGAAGAAAGAGAAACGGTGAGGTGTTGCAGGAAAATATTAGCAAATTAAAAACTTCTGTTTGGCATTGGTTGTGATCTCACTCATATTTCCACCCTTGCAGAGGAAGTGACTACAAGGGGAACAGACAGAGCTGAAGCAAAGCAAGAGCTGAAATCAAAAGTGACTTTTTTTCCTGTTGGTTCTGAATTCCCCAAACAATTTCCTCCTTCTGTGGTACAGAACTAAACCAAATCCTCACACCTAATATGTTTATGCCAAACACATTATATAGGTCCATTAGCTAAAATTTTTATTATTTCAGGATTAAACAGACTATTTTATCTTCAGCAATCGGCGAGCACTTTTCAAGCAAGTTTTGCACTTTTCATGCAAGAGAAAGACTGAAGAGTAGAAAGGGAAATTTTCTGTCTGTGAGGAAGAAAGAGGAAAGAGGAAGATCCACCTTTGGCATACAACTTCCATTTTGTTTTATACAGTTTGGAATATCACTACCTTCTCTCTTTTTGTTTAATTTTCACCTTTGGGAGCAGTCATATTACCAAAGGCAGGGTTGAAATGTGTGTGGGAAGGGGAGGAGTGAAGAGAAAGTATTCAGAAGGCCGGCAATCAAGCCTCAATGTCCACTAGATGCTTTGTTTAAATGGAGAATCATGACAAATATACAAAATTAGCTTGCAAACCTAAAATTCACAGATCTTTCTCATCATTAAGGGAGTTTCTCTTCATCAGCTTTGGAAGACTGACACCGAATTTCCAATACAAACTGACTTACAGATTTTGGATCTCTAAATATTCATTAATGAAATGTGATGTGAACATTCAAACAAAGTAATACAATGGCAAATCTATGAGAGAAGAAAAGCTTACCTTCCTGCAGCAACTCTCATCTTGAAAGGCAGCTTCGGTGGAGTTGCATTAGGCAAGGAGGGAATGATTTTCCAAATTATTTCTCATAGAGATTCCAACTATTTCTCTTCACAGAATTTGATCTTTCTGGGGAAAAACAAATTCCCTTTTCTCTCCCTGCTAAATATCAGGCCAGAAAAACTTCTGGGGAATATCAATGAAATTCCAAGATCAAAAATAACCACCACTCTATTTTTTCAGTCTTTTATAATGCTTTACTTGCAGAAAGCAAGAGCAAAACTTAAATCCAAGAGGACCGCGTACAAAGCCACTATGGAGTGGTATCTGCACGAATTCTATCTATTCGTCTAGTAATGGTAACAAAAAGCACTGGAACTGGTAGATACCCTGAAACCAGGTAAAGTGGCTTAATCCCCAAAGAAGTCATGTCACCAAGCAAGGAATTCTGCTCGCGCCGCACCCCCCCCCCCCCAAAAAAAAAAAAAACCAGCCCTATTCAAAACTAACATAAACATTGTCATAGGAGGTTCCCCTGGAGATCTACATACACAACATTGTACAAAAAGATCAGACTGTCTTTTTCAATGAAAGACTTGGGCAATCATTTCCAGGGTAACTAAAGCAGGTGACTTGATGTGGTCAAAGCCAAAGCATAGCTGATATCTGAACTGAAACATGCAGCTGAATACCCAGATCAAGAAACATTTTCTGATCTTTGTCCTACCCATTCCCCTAAGAATCTGCTTTGCAAAGTAAAGAAATCTGTTGCACGAGTCAGATGGTGACCACAGTGTACCCGCCCCCCCCCCCAAGTGCTTCAGATGCTATCAAGGTTCCCCTCTGACCAGACTTCATTGCAAAAGCAAAGTGGAGTTAAACAGAAGCCATGCTGGCTGTGTCAGCTCACTCCCACAGCTGGACACCAGCTGATCTAGTGATTGCAGTGATCCTTTCATTAGCCTGGAGAGCTGTCACTGCTTTCTCCCTTCCCCATTAACAAAAAACCCTCAACTCAATTCGAGAGGAGCACAAAACCTCTGGTATCTCATCCGAAAGTGGGTGTCATTAGCTGGTACTCCCATGACTGGTATTTATAACCTCATTCATTCTCACCTGCCTTTCTAACTGGACAGTTTTAAAATGAACATTTTGGGACAGCAAAAACACACCGTTTAGTCAGTGGATAAAATCTTTAGTGTTATGTCAGAAAAGAACCTGACCCTCTGTATGTAAGGGTATTGCCTATGAGAGGGACTCAGAGACCATTTGCTAATGACAGCCTTGCTCAAGAAGAAAGAGGGGCATGAGTTGAATTTCAGAAGCTGATATTCCTCATCAATAACTGTGTCCAGAATTCCACGTGCCCCAACTAGACTGAGAGAAACACTGTATATAACACAGCCTTAGTTGTTTTCTCTCCTGTAAAAAGCAAGGGGAAATTTGCAAGTATGGTCAGGGAAGATAAACATAAGTCTGGAATCTTCTAAGTACATTAGAAAATAGAACAATGATTTTCTAGAATTACAAAAAAAAAAAAAAAAGTCAAAACCAAATAGTTTAGCTCTTGTGATCCTTGGCCTCTCTCTTTTGTACAGTCTTAAGGAGAATGGTAATATGCAGGTTCAAGCTGCTATCACAAAACAAGTAAATAGGAAGTGCTCACACCTGGAGAGAGACAATTTTCATCTGTAAATCAAGCAGCACAAAAAGCACCAGGGGGCAAGTTTCCTGTTTCAAAGTATTATGCTGCTAGAAATATTTAACATGTTCCCAAATACTTCTCATCCACAGTATTTTCTATCCTTAAAACACAACACAATGCTTTTACTTCTTGGTACTATATTTTTTTAATTTTATTTGTCTCTAGTTCAATATTTGTCTCTACAGCTCAATATCCAGAAGTATATATAGCTACATAAATAGCAATTAATTTATCCAAATCATTCTTAATTAAATTGTCTTCTTTCTTTATTTTGACTACCCTTTGTATCTCTGTATCTTTGGCATCTTAAATGTTTTGTCAAATGTTTTTTCCTCTTGATCATTAAGGTATAAAGTAAATTGAATTAGTCCTAAAACTAATCCTTGTGGCACTTCATTTTTCTCTACCTCCTCATATCCTGAACTGATTTAACTCACAAGTACCTTTTTGCCTTTAGTATGAATGCACTTTTTAAAAAAAATCATTACTTCATGTAGGAGGTCCCTTCACAATACTTACAAAACTTACAGTAATTAGAAAAGCCCTTTATGCAGCCTTGTATCAAAACATTCTGAAAGGAAATGAAAACAGAAGAATGCTAACAACATTACAGGATGAAAGATTATACAGCCATTTTTACCAGGGCAAGATATACGTGCTTTTGACAGCCAGTGGGGGAAATTTGTTATTATTTTAATCTCTTAATGATGGAAATGCCTCACGCTCAACAAATAACTTACTACTCGTTTTATATTGCCTCAAAGCATCTCTCTCCTTCTGCCACTTAATACGAGCTGTTCTTCTCCTTCACCCCTGTATCACATACAACCCTGAAAGCAACATCTACTATTGGAAAAGAAGGCTGTCTAAGCTTTGCCTTGGTTTGTGGTTTGTTTGTTTGTGGGTTTTTTGTTTGGTATTTTTTGTTTGTTTGGCTGGTTTTTTTTGTGGACTCCTCATTTCACTGTTCTTAATAGCAAAAATTCCAATGATGAAACAGAGAGGTCATCTCTGCTCATCTGCTCAGTTCACCTCCATTACTCTCACAGGAACCAAGTACGTTGGTAGAGACATTCATGGAAGCAACAGCATGCTGCCAGAACTGAGCTAGTAGAAGAGGAAAACAGATAGAAAAATATCACAGGTACAGAGAAACTAAACCAACCTGGAAGTACAGAGAACTGCAGAGAAAAGGTACAGCTTTCAGCAGTTACAGGGCTCTGATTAAGTGTATCTGAAAATCCAAGCGATGAGATCCAATCTGCCCTCTGGGAATAGCTCTATACATTGAAGGCAGAGATTGTTCCATTATTGCCCACTCTCAGTGTTAACCACTGTGTGAAGTAGACAAACACCTCAGTTAAAGAAATTCAGCTCTTACTCGATAGGTATCATGAAATAAAACTACATATACCTATTTAGAAACAGAAACACTCTGAAGGTTCATGAAAATAACACTGTTGGAGCTGTAAGGCAATGGAAAACCTGAGCATGAGGCAATGAATTCCTAGACGGACAGGGGCCTAAGGGGCCAAACCCTGCACCAATTAATTTCATGCCATTGGCTTCAATAGGGCCATATCCAATAATGATAAGTGATACTCCTGGTGTGGTTGTTTTTATGTTGTGTTAATACAGTGTTAAGCCAGTTGTTTAAAACTGCTTTGCTGTAATTAAGTAATGGCTGTTACTGTTACATGTGTTTATTAGTAAAAAATAGTAAAGAACTGTTGCTTTTCTGTTCTTTATACGTGGCCTTAGGGACTCTAGCTTTTGTACTCCTCAAAGTTCCCTTTCATTACTGAACTAAACTTGCCAATAAAATACTATGGGGGATCAAGGAGTTTATTTTTTTGCAGTGGGGTGGGAGTTCAGCTGAACCTGAACATCACCAGAACAGCAGCTGCTGGTTTCTTGGAATGGGAAAGGCGAGCCACACAGGGAGGGCCTTCTGTGCTGCTCTCCCCTCTCCTTCACTTTGCAACATCACCTCGACACAAGAGGTGTGTAGGTGGATGCTGCAGTTTTCCTCCCGCTTTGTTTCTCTTCAAGAACAGTAAACACAGCTGGAGTAGCTGTGACCGATAGAATGAAATCTGTAACGCAAAAAGCATGGGGCTTTCTTAAGGCAACGCTCACAAGTATTAGGAAAGTGATCACGAACACAAATCTGAATCCACTTCTGTCCTGTATTTGTTAGACTAGTCAAATGAGGCCTGATTTTCCATTATGACATACCTTATATACTCCTTAGCAGCAGTGTGAGGTTGGCAACATACAAAAGCTTTACACTCACCATAGACAGGGAAAACATGGAGAATCTTCCTGAAATTCCAGCTGAATGGAATGGTGGTTGTTCAAAGAGTGTCTTACGACTACTGCATCATAAAAAAATACCCCAACAACTTATCCCCCACGAAGAATAACTTTATAGATTGCCATGAAACATTCAAGGACCTAAGAAAGGAAGTTCACTCCTCTTTTTTCCAACTTCTTCTAACCACTAAGCAATATAAAGGTGAACTTCTACAGCAAGTAGGTATCCTAAAACAAGATAACATCATCAATAAAATCAACATGTGTCAAGGGGAATAGTCTGTACATTTAATTTATATTCTGCATCATCTTTTACTTTTCCTATAAATGTTTCCTATCACTTCAATTTGGATGTATCTCACCATAAGGAGAACTTCACTAAGTTTTGAATAAAAGTCTGTCAAAGACAAGATATACCTTGGCATTTTTATCAAGCTGAGTAAGACACGATAGTTACAAGACACTAAGATGATTTTTCTGGTCAAGACTAGCTTTCAGGAAATCATTGTCCCATGGTACTACAGCTCCAGTACTTTAAAGACATTTTGGTCATGTATTTTAGTTGAAATGCTGCCAATAAGTAAATCCTTTGCTTGTCTGACTTTAAAAATTCAGGAGGCAATAGTCTTGAAGATTCTTGTTAAACTGTTTTCTTTCTCCTCAACTCCTTACTTGAAGCATATTTTTAATTATGCATCATTGCCCACACATAAATTCATTTATGTATATTAATTTTTGCTCCACTTAGCAGAGTGGTCACTTAATTAAATGTCTTCAGTTGTTTTAATGAAAAGAAAAAAACCAGCTTTAACAGAATGTGTAATACTATACATTTAAACATACTATTTGTTGCCTTTATTTCAGTCCATTTGTAACACTGATACTAGGACATTTGTGGAACCGATATTAAAAAGTAATATACTTTTCTGAAGCCCCCAGACTGTTTAGCAGATTTTTAAATTGAAATCAAAATTATACAGATTTTTCATTCTGATAATTTTACCAATTCACTAATTCTTTAATCTTTACAGGTCATTGAACAGTTTCACATTAATGAGATGTAGTTAAGAACAAATTTTACAGTTTTTCTTTTTTCTCTCCTTTTTTTTTTTTTTTTTTGAAAAATGTTGCATATCATTTGCAAATTAGAAAGAACTTGTTCCATTTATGGTACATTTATTTAAAATAATCGAATGCATGAGAGCCAGCTGAACACTGTGTGCAATGATGCTTTAAAACAAATTACCATTTATTTATAAGGAAGAAATAGACTTTTAAAAAGCTCACAGACTTCATTTCATTATTAATGGTGTTCTCCATGCAAAACTGATTTCTTTCAATAAGATACAGAAACAAGAGAAAACACAAGGAAAAACCAGAAGAGAAAGCCTTTTTCAGGGACATGCATGTTTTACATATTAGAAATTTGTAAAACATAAGCAAAAATTGATGACACCTGAGGTGCATGTATGAGGAATTTCAGTGGAAACTTCTCTGCAGATGCTAGACAGTCTCAAACAACATGGTAGATACTGTCTTTAAAAAGAAGTTGAATTACTCTTCGTCAGAATTTAAAAAACTTCACTTTGTTCCAGCACAATGTATTCAAGAAACCCTGCTAACATCAGATGCCTGAAAGACTCAATATTTCAAAATTATTGTACACTGTAATTTCATCCTGTGGAACCAACGAAAGGTAATTACTTTGGCTCAAGTATGTTAAATTACTATTATTCTAGTCAAAATTGAATAGACTGTCTTTCTAAATGGTAAGTTAACCACCTCAGGTTTCTTGGGCCAGGTTTGATGCCAGGCACATATACACACCACCTATCAAAGTCAGCACTCGTTGCTGGCCAAGAGGCCCATTGTTATTCAGTCAAGAAAAATTAACTTGCTGAACATTAAAGTTACATGTCTTAGCTGAATATTTTGATTGCTGTTCAACTGTTCTCTGAACTTGCTTGTAAATATCTGCAAACTGTGCTTTTGACTGCCACTAGAAGTCGACTGAAAAGCATTTCAAACTGTTTATAAACAGCTTTTTTATTACAGAAGAGCAGCAGTCAGTAATAAAGATATTTTAAGTAGTAGGTAGCAAGGCTTATTTTCTTTTTATAAAAAGAATAATTGAAAACTATAATTCCATGAGACTGTTATAATTTTAACATGTTCATTCCCTTGCACTTTAGGTCTCTCTCTTATTAGCTGGAATCTGACTTGTAGCTCCAGATAAAGGAGTCATACAAATTCTCTGTCAATTTTAACAGAGGTACAGAGGGAAACATAAAAAATATTTTTTAATCAATGTTTGAAAAAGCAAAAAATATTTTGGGTTTAAAGACACATGAACTGTTTGACAATAATAAGTATGCACCTGATAATTCCAGAAAACTTCTTCCTATAGAGGGATGACATACATAAAGCCCAAAACTACTCTTAC
Organism: Anabacerthia variegaticeps; assembly: GCA_035583185.1. NCBI lineage: Eukaryota > Metazoa > Chordata > Aves > Passeriformes > Furnariidae > Anabacerthia > Anabacerthia variegaticeps. Next base: position 11,919,499 of record JAWWEW010000165.1, on the reverse strand, counting down.
TAATTAGGCTGTGTTAACAGCAGCAATATCAATGCCTGACTGCAAAGTCCTGTCTGGCCAATGACCTGACAACAATTCCAAATGACTCATTAGTGATCTTCACTTCAGGAGGTGCTTTGTAAAAATCTGAACTAATTCCCTCTTCTTTCACTGAAACGGCTATTTGCATGATTCCTGAAATACTAAAATTTAAGTTTCTCTGTAGCTGCCAGCTATTGTCATTGATGAGATTCGAAGGTTTCTTTCTTCTAATAAGCTTCCTAACAGAATTTCTTAGCAAAGGAAAAACACAAAGAAAGTTACAGATCCCGGGGCCCATTTCCAGCTCTGCAATCATTTCCTCCAATGACCTTGCTTTGCAACTATTCTGATTTTTGACTTTCGCAGCCTTGGGGAGTGACATGGTCTCTGCATAAGTTCTACTTACTCATTTTAATACTGCCTTCCCACAGTGAAGAGCCACTGAGGTGTGGTAGCTCCTCTGATTCTTCATTCCTGCACTGTCTCACTACCAAATTGGGCAAAACCAACACGCACAGGGTCAGTCTGCCAACCCTCACCAGGCCAGACTCAGACAGTAACAGAGCAGTATGCAGTGGCAAGCTGTCCTGACAGCATATCTCAGGATTCAGAGTAGACCATCGGGAACAGTATCTCTTCTTCCCTTCATTGCTATTCTTTGCTTTCATTTCTCTAAACATAGAAAGAAGGCAAAGAAATTGCAGAGCTCTGGGTGAAGAGATAAAAAACAAAGATGGAGATGAGAAGAAAGTGTTCATGGGAGAAGGCTTTGGAAAATTTAACTTCCTCGCTACTACCTGAATCTAGACAATGTAAAGAAGAGAGAGGACATGATTACTTTCATCCTCTGTTAGACATAAGAAGAAGACACGCTGCCCCGCCCCATCCAAAAGTTAATGGTCTGCCTTCAAGCACACCACCTTCTGAAAGCCCCATACTTAATGAACTAATACTTATGACCTATGTCACAATTAAGCCATTTCTAAGATGTTTCTTCCATTTTTGGGGGGTGAACTCTCAGTATGGGATTTACACCCTTTTCTTCATGTACTGCCTAATGCAAAGTATTCAATGAAACCACTATAAATAAGGTTTTGTCCAAAAATCTTATTTCAGATGAGTTGTAGCTAAGTTATAAAGGTTTCTGACCAGTCAATGTGATTAAAACCAAAGTACATCAACTTGAATTTAAATAGCTCATATAACAGTACTTCAAAACAGGGTTAGGCTTGTGACGAGAGTTACAATTTGTAAAGACATGACTTAAATTACTATACCTCCAGCACCAAAATAATGTGACTTTTTATGTCAGTTTTTGTCTTACATGTTTAAAGTATAACACTCATACAACATTGAAAAAAATCCTTGCATTCAAACCTGATGTTAGTATGGATGCATAATTGCAGTAATATCAATAAAGTCTTCATGTCTTTTCATGCATATTGTGAGCTCTCTAAATTAACTCTGACCCCTTCCTATCATCCCACACTTATCCTTAAGTACTCTCTCCATTTCTCTCTCGCTTTCAGGGACACGTTTTCAGAGTGCTGCTATACTCAGACATTCACAACAACAAATATTTCCTTCAATTTGCAGTTTTCTTGACAAAGTGCTGCCTTCCTGACCAGAAACACACGGTTCTAGTTTTTGGAAGCTAGGGCCTAGTACATCCATTCACCTAGCTCTGCCCACAAGAGCACAACTCTGGAGTGACAGGCTAAGCAACCAGCTACAAGAAAAGGAAAACTTTTTTAAAACTTTTTAAAAAAGTTTCTTGACAAAAATGGAAGGTACATGAGCATTCTCACACAGAAAAGGAAGGAAAATAAATTATTCAACATGCTTTTTCAGAAGAGATTAGGGACTGGTCATTGGACAAGACTAATCAAAATTAGAGAATTCAATCACTGATATCCAAGTAAGAACTAGGAGTCACTGACAGGAGCCTAGGATGAGAACATTGCAGTGACCATAATATCTAGTAAACAGTTAATTACACCACAGAAAAAATAGTGTGAGAAAAAGATTTTTCTGCAACTGAGTATCCAACGAAAGAGTTCAAACCGCTCAAAACAAAATATCTATAGCAAAAATTAATCCATCAGGGGACCTTTTTACTGTGTGTCTTACATCAGTCTGTAAAACAATGCATTAATTTTCAGATCAGATGTGCATTTTAAAATTTGCAACTTATTTTATCATTCTCCATTTGTAGAGACTGGTATTAGCAGGCAGTCATACATATGAAAATGGATATACAACAGAAGCACACAGTAATTTGGAAGAGACCTCTGAAAGACCTGTGCTCCAAACATTCCACTAAATTCAGAGCCAAAGACAAGGTTAGAGACAACTTCAAAAGTTACATCAGGTTTCTTAGGACCTTTGTTCAGTTGCATTCTGATCACCTCCACAGAGATTTCACAGCCTCTCTGGGCTCCTGCACCAATGTTCCAACAACTTCAGTGACATCAAAAACTTCCTTGATATCAAAAAAGTACTTTGTATGTTGTAACTTTTGTCCATCACTCCTTTTCATTTTGCTGGGCACAATAAAAAAGTCTGCTACCTTCTTCATAACTTACTAAACTATTGAAGATGGCAGTATGACTCATCTTCTGTTCCCCAGATTGAAGGAACTCTCAAGGCACTCATTGTACCTCATGTGCTTCAGCCTCCACAGTGATTTTGGCAGACATCTGCTGGACATGCCTCTCTGCCACGGTCTACCAGCAAGCCCCACACTGGAGACAGCACTTAAAGTACCATCTCCCCTTCTCCAGAGAGGAACACTCACCTCCCTCAGCCTGCTGTCTGCTCTCTTGCCAATACAGCAGTAGGTCGCTGACCTTTCTTGACACAAGTGACTCTGACTGGATTTGCCAAGGCCCCAGGTGCTTTCCCACAGAAGTGCATCCTCATCAGTCTGCAATCCCAGGTGCGGGACTTTGTATTCAGGCTACATTGAACTTCATGAGATTCCTGTCACCCCAGATCTCCAGCAAGTCAAGGTAGCTCTGGATTGCTGGACTTGCTTTCCAACAGTGTCACCTGTGAACTGAGTGCAAGTACACTCTATCCCACGTCCAGCTCAGTAAAAAAAGATATTAAACCACCTTGACCCGAGTATTAACTCATGAAGAATGACACTAGCTGGACCCTGAACCTTTAATCCTTTCAGCCTCCTGGTGCAGCCAGTTTCCTACACACCTTAGAACTCACCCAGGCAGTCCATATCTCAGTAAAACCTAATAAAATCTTTAAATATTACATTGCATATGTAATTTGGAATTCTTTCAAGTAGACAGACATAGATTTGCCAAACTGAGAAGAGGGGACTAAGCTACTCCTGTCAAGGCAGGGGAGCAATGACAAGAGGCCAGAAGCTTTGGAGATCCCAGGGGAGAGCCTATCCTTGTGCCAGATCTGCTGCCAGGAGTGGGTGCAGCTGCCACCTGCCAGCAATAACCATGGAGCACAGCATGTTCTTAACTTCTCCAGCAACATCAGCCTGCCGGAGCCTTCCGGGGCCGCGTGCCAGCAAGGCCATTTTGCCGCCCACGCAACTCTTTCTTGCACTGTGACTGTACTCAGCCTAGATACTATTCTTGGTTCAACTTTCCAGCCAAGCAGTCTGCAGCTATAAAGTGCAAACTGTATGCATGTCAAACAAGTTCTTAAAATTTGACAACATAAGCAAGCATTAAAATTGTGATGTGCATAAATTTGTTTTTCTTTAAGCATGCATAAAGAGAGAAAATCCTATTTATGTTATTTTTCAGGTAAAATAATGGTAGTGCCTTCTTGTGACTTAAGAGAACCATACCACTTTACCAAATGCTTAAATAACCAAAGTACTTGCATGTATTGATCCTTCTTTTTTTCCCTCCAGATATTAGTTATTGCAGCGTTTTGGGACAACTGAAAAATATGTTTCCAGTCATTTGCCATCAAAAGCTTATACTCCACTTTCTAAGACCCACACTAGTGCCTTTTTTCCCGTAAGGAAAGGCACTAGAGATCTTCCATGTCCCTTTTGTGAAATCTGTGTGCTTCTGCTTCACTTCTCAATCCAACTTTACATGCACATCTGTCCTATTTTAGCAGTAGGCATCTATACGAAACACAGAGAAAAAAATAAAAAAAATAAGAGTAACATATGATACTTGGTTTTAAACTAAGTTTAAGACATGAATAAAAATTGTTTTTCTGCTAAGCTTGAAAGAGACCCCTTCATAACCACTCTTTACAGATTACAGAGGATAGGATCCAGACAACTTTTAAACAAGAGGTTGTAGATACCAACTTTATTTCTCAAGTGGCGAAACCAGACATATTAAGTCAGCTAGAACAAGAAAGAGAGATGCCTTCCATGTCCCAACAAACCTATTATCATGAGGGCTGTGAATATTACGTGTTCAATGTTCTATGTGAAAGAATGAACAGCAAAAGCTTTCAAAATTTAGTCATCTGTAAATGCATAGTGTTCTTTGAACTTAAGATGTAAGTTCCCCTGAAAGCTGGCTTTTTAAAAAGTTAGAGAACAATATTTGAAAAAAAAAAGGAACAGCAGGTATAAAAATTCTATATTTTTAGAGCACATTCAAAAATTAATACATCATAATCTTGTTAAAATGAGATTTTTCAGTCTAATTCTAGTTGCACTTATTTGATGTTTAAGGATGATCTGCCTATTCTTCCTGCTCTAAGTTCTGTATAATTCAAAAAGCAAATGTTGATCGGTCCCAGTTCTAACACTGTTACCTTGAATTTCTGTATATTTGCTATTTCCTCCAGAATGGCTTATTTTGAAAACAGCACTAATTTCCAAAGTAATAAAAGCACAAAACTTCATGGTTGGAGAGAAAGGCTGGAAAGCATTAACTAAATACACTGATAACATTTTGAGAATATATTTCAGTTGAAATAAATTATCTTTCCCACAGAAGTTATTCCAAAGCAAAATGGTTTTTGTTTGATGATAGAGCAACCACACAGGGTTAGCATTTAGCAAATGACACGCCATTTCACATTTTCTGCAAAACTTTTTCAGTTCTTTATTCTCATGAAGATTAGACCTAAGCCTTCCAGACTACACTGGGAAATAAAGGTGTTTAGCATGTTTAGACCCATATTTTTTATTTATTTTTTTTAATCCCCCAAGATTTCTCAGAGGTGGTGGGCAATTATGGGCGGATCTACGTATAAATAATTTTGGCCATTTCCTGGGCTGGCAGGCAGCTTTCATGTCAAAAATGGCTGTTGTTCCTGAACATTTCTGTTCTACAAGGGCCACAGCAGGGATACTGAGGTGGGTTAGGGCACATGGTCCTCTCTTTACTGCAGCAAGATCATTTGCTGCCCTCATCCTTTCCCTCCATACAGAATCAGCGAGTCCAGCACCTAAGTGTTCTTGCCCAGTCCCTCTCATAGCAGGGCTCACCCTGGTCCTTGGTCTGCACAGTAATTTTATTTCCACTGCCCTGAGAAGCCACAAGCTAAAGCTGAGCACAACTCCCCATGTGCAAGAGCTTGCAGCTGACTGCCCTGGGAAGTACCTTATTGAGGAGCTCTGCAAGAGGAGACTTTTACAATGGGATTTTGGTGCTCATTCAGTCTTACTGTGCATAATGAGTGAATTACTATACTTGCCTCGCTGAGGATAAATAATGCATCTCTTTCTGAAGCAAAATATGCTGCGGGTTAAGTTTTCCCTCCTTAGTTACACTGGCAGCCTGAGTACATGGAAATATGCCAGAGTCAAAGTGGACAGTAATAAAGTCAATGGCATTTTATCAGATATCATAGCTAGGGGCAGAATATGATCCAATGTGTACATTTTGAATAGAATTTTTTCAGAGAAATAAAACAAAACCAGTTTATTTTCCTTGATAATATTCAATCCATGCATTACAACTCACAAGAGACCAATAAATGATTGTTACTGGAAACTTTGAAAAATCATTGCAAAAAAAAACATTTACACAAGTTTATGAAGGCTTCTGAAGTATGGCTGATATGTTCAGGTCCAAAAGGGCTGTAAAGTATCAGGATATTACACAGAGTAATGTTGATGGGTTTTACTCTATTTACATTGAATGCAATTTAGTTTACTTTTTGCATATGTGAAAGGTTAATTCTATACTGAAAAATGTTTTGATTCCACTCTAGTGAATTTCTTATAGAAACACAAAAGATTACTTGGATTAATAACAAGAGTAATAAAAATAGTTCCCATTTTATAATGCAAAGATAAACATATGTATTTGTAATGGGAAAATATGTTTTGTGGAAAAGATGTAAAATTCAGATCTTGGCACCGAGACTCAGAGAAAGTAAAAGTAGTCCTGAATGGTCACCCAAAACTGGTTTTAGCCTATATTTGTTTATAGCAAAAGTATTTTTCTTAGGTCATTTCTGGTTTAAGTCTGCTACTGAAAATAATTAGATATGCTTAATAATTAAAGGAGGGCTACAGCAAGATTTTAATCATAATGTGGTGCATCTCAGTGCAGCATTTCATCAATATTTGAGCCAAGTTTGCTGAGTTCATAAACCCTTAAGTAAAAGTGGGTCAAGTCTAGAATGAACTCAGATTTATTTACGACATTGCATTTAAAAAAAAGGAGCATCTTGTTATCTTCAGAAGGTTCAAAAACTAAATAATAGTCTCAATATTATAAATCAATCGAATACACTCTTATGGAAAAATTTTATATGTTCTGTCTAACCAACTTTGAAGAGAATATAGACAAAGAATCAGGCAGAAAAACACAGACCAAAGAAGTGGGACTAAAAATCAGGCTAAGTCATGATTGCAGTCAAAAATACAGTTGCAGAAGGAAAGCTTGAAACACTTGGATTTTTTTTTTCTTTTTTTTAGAGGAAAAACAGGGAGATAAGGGAAGGAAAATGATAGAGCTACTGCGCTGAACACACAATCTAAGGGATTTCAGGTGTTCTTGTGTCCCCTATCACTGTGTGAGAACAAAGATTGCAAAAATACTCTTTCAAGGTGTAACACTTTTTAAAGTATAACTTCTTTAAGTTGCTCCTTTTGTTTGAACTACAAATGTAGAATTCATTGTTATCATTAAAACATTTATTCATCTAGGGAAAACACAAGTGATAACACTGAAAACTTAAGAATGTAAACCACTGTGATTAGCACAAAAACTAACTAAAGAGCTTAACCTGATTAAAGACAAAATAAAACTCATCTTTTGGGTAGGTTGCCCTTTGTACCAAATAGTATCACTACTATTATTTATGCTATTAAATTTATCCATTATTAATTCAGTGGTTTTATTACCCCATTGTGCTACTACATTTCCAGTTGCTTTCATTTAAGACTTATTTTAGTCTTTATTGCCAAAAATTGCTCTGAGATCAATAATGTGCAAAGACTCTGTGTGTTCTTCAACTCACAGGCTTCCAAGAGAGAGGCCTGCAGAAAAGGAGAAGACACTTCATTCATGACTGCTAGACCTATCTCCTTGCTTTGGAGCTATCAATAAGCTCCTTAAAAAATAAGATATTATAGCCAGATAATTCTAGTGATAATTGATCTTTATCACTGCATACCACCACAGAAGCCTGGATACCATCTAGGAGCTTCACTAAAGTATTTGCATAAATCATCACCATGGAGCCCCTCTAGGCATTTGTTGGGTTTGAAGTAACTAAGATGCAACAAATCCTCTTTGGCTAATAGTCAAGAGACAGCAACTGACACCAATCGATGTCTGCAACTGAATCAGATGCAACATACTTCTCCAAAAGCCTGGAAAAATACAAGGTGGAGATAGGGAAAGAAAGCAGGAATGGCATTGAGAACATGAAAGAGAATATGTTTGCTGAAAATATTAGAAGGGGATGTAAAATATATGTGAGAATGCCAAAATAGTATGGATTAACCAGAGGATGCCAGAGGAAATCAGAATTCAGTTTCTGTGCTCATATAATCATTTATTCCTTTTTCTCTATCTTCCTCTGATGGATCAGAGATTGACCACAGCCACAAAGGTTAGGTAAAGGTGGACAGCTCTTAGACAACACTGAATAATAATTTTCCTAAACACATAGCTCAAGGTATGAGAAAGAGTAAATTAAAAGCCTCTGCTATTCCAAGAAGATTAGATCACCAATCCGCTTCTCTTCTCTTCAGATTCTAGATGTTAATCGTGTTTTAGCCACTTTCTTGTCTGCTTCGTTCACTGTGGGTATGACACATTGTATATTGGGTGTGGAGAATGGAGGTACTTGAAACAATAGCAACAAGAAGCATTAAGGATTTGAATTCCAGTTTGCACTCATGTCCTTCTGTTGCCTTGAATACACTTGCAGTGTAAAAGCTCATATGTCTTGGGTTTAAGTATGAATGTTAGAGAATTCAGACTTACCAAGAATAAACCTGGAGCAGGCAATTTTTCACAAAACCTTACATTGCTGTTGTTTCTGTCAAAGACATTGCCTCCAAGAACACAAAGCCTACCAAACATTTTTAAGTTCCTCCAAACACAACAGGGGTCTGCTACAGTCTAAACTAAAAAAAAAAAAAAAAAAAAGGAAAAAAAAAACCAAGAACCAACCAAACAAAAAAAACCTGAGGAAGTATTTTTGAGACCTGTTTATCTGGGTGCCTCATAAACCATTTGATTAAAAGAAGCTGGACACCACATTCACAGATACAATCAATGCAGACATGAACATGTTGTAAGCCCATCCCTCTGCTACAGAAAGGAAGCTTAGTCACAGTTCCAGGACACCTCTGGGGAAAGGAAGAGCGCCTAGCAGCTCTGCCTGTCACTAGGCTTCAAACTGCCAGTCCAGCCTATGGCATTTTGCAAACATTACTCAACCAGGTTCTATATTTACAAGAAGATACATCAAAGCAGTTGACTGAAGCCACTCACTGCAAATGCTGAGCTTTGACTTGAGAGTCTCTTTCTTACGACCTGGCCTACCATAATCTGTCCTGCTGTGGGGGGAAGCCTCTCCTGGAGAGAGGTTTCTGGTCAGCTGAGACAGTCACTGCAACTGACACTCACATGGCAGATGAGTCAGCTCAGGTGGACAACTTGGAACTTGCAGAAATGGCTCACACTGAAACATACCCAATAGCTAAACTCCACATCTGTGATGTGCATGAACCTAGTAATCTTCCAAACTGCACGCGTCTCTGTGGGAACAGAAGGAAGGCACTCAACTTGAAAGATTTTTGAGGGGAGAGAAAAAAAAATTAAACACACTTACTTCTGTGATCAGCTTCATCCAACAAAGCTATCGTCACAAGAAGAAAAAAAGCCAGGGAGTTATTTCCCTTCAAAATATTAAATTTAGATGAACCTTGACGTTTTTAGGTGAGAAACCAAACTCTAGCTCCAGGTAATAGCATATATGCTATGTATGTCACTAATGAAATACACACAACAACTAAGACACATTAGTTAAGAGAGGCCCATTAGTCATTTGTGTGTTTACAACACACTTGCTGCTTGAACAGAGCTTCTCTGACTTGATGAAGTATATACAGAGTACCATTGTGGTTTTTCCACAGAACACTAGCTGGTATCGAGAAAATGCAAATACCGCATAGTGCTCTGAGATCCAAACTCAGAGAGTACAAACTGAATTGTTTGAAAAGACATATGGCATCCCAAGTGTAACAGATAGTTGAATCTCAAGGGGGAACCATTGTTCATTCATCTGGACCAAGTGACATTCTTTATGCAAGAATAATTCCTGATTAAAGGGTGAGTTTTAATGGAAACTAATTAGGCAACCTCTTTAGCCTGGGCATAATGATCAAATGAGCTGTCACACAGTACCTGATACAATGATCTCACTTGGTACAAGATTTTATTCCTTAGCAATTACACTCCCACGTTGCACTGCATGTGTTTATTGCCTGGAGCACACATGTCAAATTAAAGAGCAGCTTATGCACCTGATATTTAATTATTGCCTAGCACTACAGACAACCGGGAAATGTCAAAGCGAGCAGTCCTGCACTGGAGCAACTAAAACGGATATCTTCCCTGGCAAAGGAAAAAATGGAGATAAAATATGTATGGATGATTCAGTTGTCTTACAATTCACAGTTACAAAAAAATGGCCTCCCAAACCTTAAATAATTTACCATCGTGCTCAATGCAGAGAATACTCCCTAAGCAGAAGAGTACGTGAAACAGGTTCACCAGCTCACATGATTATTTGTATTAGATGTATTTTTGCATGATTAAAGTGTTTACAAGAAAGTGATGAAATTTGAGCTGGTTTATACCAACTTCAAATATCAAAGGGATCATTTATTTATTCAGGTATGGACTAATTCACAGGTGTTAAAAGAAACATTCATTTCTACAACTCTGTTATCCTGCAGTTAACTTAAAGTCATCCTTAGCTTACTGGAAATTTTCCTAAATTCCTTCATAGCCAAATCACCTCCTTAATCCTAGCTGTAATAAGGCTGAAATGAAAAGCCAGCAATACTAAAGGACATACAAGCAAAGTGTTTCCAGCAAATTGAGACATGCTAATCAAAAAAGAAAGTTTTATGGCTGTAATGGAGGTGCTGACAATAAGGCAAGGAAAAATCCATAGCGCCCAAAGTTTTGAGTGCAATTTTTAATAAAGAAAAAATGTGCACAATACAAAATAGTTTCTCTCAGTCATTGATCGGTAATGGAACACCCAAATAGAGATACGATGGTATCCTGTGGCTAAGAAAGTTGTGTGTGTATCTTGGACCATTCTACTCCAAAGAAAGGAATCTAATTACCCGTAATCTTAATTGCACAGTCTAATACCAAAAAGGCTTAATAAGAGCGCTTTTGTATTTACAAAACTGCACAGCTTGTGAAAGAACCCTCAAAACATTTGGCAGGAATCCCAGCCGAGGTATGACTGACTGGAACCTCTAATGACTACAACATGTAAACAAGTGTTTTGTTTCGACTGATAATCATTAACTTCCAGTGTCAGACTTATCCCACAAGGTTTTGTTCACTCCTTCACCAGGCTGCTTTACAAAGGCATCTGGTGCTAAGGGAAAGGGCGAGGAGGGGGGGAGGCAGAAAGTGCAGAGTGCTATACAGTGTTGTCACTCTTAAACTAAAGTGGCAGTAGGCAAATGAAAGGGTCATGAGGTAAATGCTTCTAATAAGGAGCAAGCTGCTGTGATAATTCCCACCATTCTTTGATGGTCCCTCTTACTGTGTGACTTAGTGACATAATGTGCTAGACCTCCTGGTTATTTTATTTTATTTTTTAATGAAGAAAAGTAATTTGAAACGGAGCTTCTACAGCTCTAAAATCCATAAAATACACACCAAAAATACATAAAATTCTTAGGCATCAGTTTCATGCCACGGTAGCTTTCAAAATTAAACATGTGGAAAAAAAGAAAGAAAATGGAAATTTGCTTTCCCTTACTTCTATAGTCCTGGAACAATCCGCCTCTAAGTGCTGCATGAAAATAAAAGACAGAGAAGCAGTTTAATACAAGTCCTATAAGGACAAATCTGGTTGCATGCATAACAGAAGGGAAGTATCTCAGAAATTACACAAACTGCCCTGGTTAGCTCTGCTTTGGAAAGGTGCTCAGCAGCAGTAATTTTAAAAGTAAATTTCAAATGTCCAGATCCTCAGCTAAAACAACTGTGCTAAAATGTAGACACCATGGAGAAGCCATGGATAGCTCATCATTCATTCTCTTTACTATTAAAGTACTTCCCATTCAAGTAATTTTATGTAGAAACACTGAAGAAATTGTGAAAAAATATGTTTATTATGTATAGTGTTTAGTAAAACTTTTTGGTCTATAAAGAAAACACTGAATAGCCCACATTTAGATTCTCAACCCTTTCTCAGCTTGAGAAGTGCAACTAATTTGGTAATTTTAAACCACACAGTTTAAAACAGCAGGAGTAGCTTACAGATTGCAGATCTAGTACTTCTGTGGCTAACTGTGAGTAAAAGGTCATTTGTTAGGTCCATTTAGCTATCGATACCACAGAGACTAGTTTCAAAGGTTTACACTTATTTCATGCCCTGCCAGGATCCTGCCTGTGAAACAAGCATTTCCTGATCAGTTTTAGCAGAGCACGGAGGAGCGGACTGCGCACAGCTCTCACGACTGCATGAAGGAATTTATGCATGCAACTCTCCAGCAGCTTTGATATATAACCCCGCAGAATCAGGTAGGAGCTGTGAATCAGCCTGGTTAAATTTATTTTAAAAACACTTGGCAAAGCAAGTTTGCAATTGTTTAATTTTCATTATAACTGCTGCCTCACAAGATAATGAGCACTCATAACAGTGTTTTATATAAAAGCACATTATGTCTTTACACAGCACACACAAATGGCCAGTGATTATTAACAATGTTAAAATGTCAGTAGAACCAAGCCAGCATAACGATGTAGATTTAGATGCCATAAAAGCCGCAAATGACTGTTACATTGTTTTAAGGAAGCATCTTAGAAATGCTCTTACAAACAGAGGAAAAGGAATATTTGTTATGAGGAACAGAAATTTATGATGAAATGTCAATCAAATTTGACTTCACGACAAGCATTAGGCACAAGAAGCAGTTAAGCTCATCACTGCTGCCACTAGTACTCTGAGTTTTAGGATAAGAGACAAAATGCTCCATAAATAATTTTTGCTTTTACCTTTGACTTGAATTTTTTTCCCCTTGCCGTTCCAGGATTTCAGTGTTTTGGAATGCTTTGAGAAAACATTGAAAACTTCAGAGAGTCCAAATCTGCACATTTGCCACTGATTTATGATCAGAAGAAAAGGTCCAGCATTTAAATGAAAGTCTAGCAAAGAGTAAGAGGTCTAGACAGGATAATCACTATCTAAATTATTACAAATATTTTAGAGGCTTTTAGCCTCAAAATGTCACTCACAGCATCATCTTAGACACAAGTGGATTCATTGTGGAGTAAATTAGTATGGTAAGAAGTCTGAATCACAAAAGATTCATGTTAGGCTATTATTGGTTATTTTCACCAATTCTCCAAAGTTGTTCATGCAAATTTGGAATTATTCAACTCAGTAGGTTAAGTTTAGGTTAGCTTTATTTTTTAAATTACAAAGAAAGAAGAATTGTGGGGTGAGGTTTTGGGGATATTTTGCTGTTTGGTGTGAATTTTGCTTTGGTTTGGGTTTTTTGGGGTTTCATTTTTACTTTGTTTTTAAGTTACTGCTATGTGGCAAAGAATACAGCATCATGACAAATTTGTTAGAATTACTGTGTGTCTCCATGTAACTACAAAGCTCTACAAATTCATGTAAGTTAAATAATTTTTAATTTTAGCTTGTTCAGTTGCCAGGCCACATGCTGTATTTCATTTCATACATTAACAAAAGGTGTTCAAGAGCAAATGAATTGTGAATGCTAATGTTTCCCCCACTAAAGGTATGTATTTATAAACATAAACCTTCAACCTCTTTATTAACTGTGAATATAAACACAAATGTGAAACCAAGCATTTTAGACTGTCCTGATCCACATAATCCATTGTCAATAATACTTTTTTTTCATTTCCAACTATTATCATTTTATCTTACAGAGACAGTAGCCATTCAAATGCGATATTCAATAAACACTTGTATCTCCCTCTCATTAACCACAGGCCTAATTTTCCCCCCTCAGTTATTATAAATCAAATACTTTAGAAACTGAGTAAGATAGCTCAAAGAATAGATTGGTACATCTGTATAACTAATATAATATAGATTTTTGAACCAGACAGACAGGGGAAATTTAAAACATGACTTTAAAATATTAATTTTTCATTGCGCTCATTGAGCACTCAATTGTGAGCTTAGTTTAAGGCAGTAAATTAGTCTTCCTTTAACATGCATTAGAATAGATATTGTTTTTCAAAAGTTGGAAATCTATCATTTGCCTTGTCAGCTCTAACATTTAGCAGGTTTGTAATAAACACACACAGGCAACAAAAGCCTGAACATTAACAGAAACGCTAAGAGGGCTATTAACTAGGCCACATTAGTACAATGTGATCAAAGACAAGACATCAGTACCCTTAGGGCAAAAACACATTTCAGGTCAAACTTTACACTCATGCACAAACATATGTGTACGACTATATATACACACACAAACAGGCACACAAAAAGGAGTATATATCAGACAAACCCTGCCTTTATGCTAACTATTAAAAAAAAAAAAGGCATCAAAGTAACTATTTGCTCTGGCTGCTTCATTTATTTGCACTGTAAATTGTTAGAGATCAGATTTTAAAGCTCGTTTGGTTTTTGATCTGTTCAAACCCAAACCATTGTCTCGTACTGCATATACCGATGGGCTGGCACCACCTTATGGCAGCCATCAGAAATGCAGAATGGACTTCTGGCAGATGCAAGAAGAAAAATTAGCAACACCTAAACATACTAAAAGAAAAGAAGCAGCGAGCATTTTCTCAAAAATAATCAACAGCTATTTATTCAGAAACTAGTTGGTTGTTCTTAATCATGTTTTAGATTGGCTCAACAGGTGTTATTCTTGCAAAGAGTTTAGTGCTGTCCAAAATTCATAGCAAAAAAAGTTAGTTAGTAAGTGAATGCTGTATTAGGTTTTCGTGTTTGTTTTTTTTTTTTTTAATACTCTTTAATAATCACACAGTCATTATCACATCAGAACTCATAAACAGGTGAGAATTATTGCTAGGCCTTCTGTGACTGGAAATCTCACCTACAGTGCATAACTACAGAGTAAAGGGTAAAAGTGAATCAATTCCAGCAACTAGGGAAAGAGAAATAGGTGGCTTCAAAGCAGAAAAGAAAAAATGTCTTTAATGATTTCTTAGCCACAGCAAATGTCTTTCAAGCCTTACTTGGTCCATGATAGATATTATGGAGAATTAAAAAAAAAAAAAAAAAAAACCACAGAAAAAAAGAGGCAAAACAAAAAAACTTCATAACTCCAAACCCCTATACCCACCCCTCAATCAAACATAAGACAGTAAAAAATTCCCCTGGCTCCTCCATTCCTCAAACAAGATACCAAATATTACAGTCTGCAGCCTCAGGAAAGCTGTCCGCTCCCAGTGCAGTGCTAATGTCACAACTTAATCCCCAGACATCTCGTTCAGTCAAAGCATTTGTCAATTCCAAATTAGATTCCCAGCATATGGAATTCCAACAAAATGCAAAGGCAATATAAGAAGCCCAAAAAACTTGTTCAAAAATCCTTGGAAAGAACTCAGTTTCTTTTTCTCAGAGAAGCTGCTAAAAACCTAGTTGGTATTGCAAGTTTAATTCTAAGCTGACTTATGCTCTGGTGTGTAGTTTGGTCTTTACTGCTTTACTTATGAAGGCTGAGCTTTATCAAGTGTGAAAATAATTTTCTGCTGCTCCCAGAAAACAATAAAAGAAAGCAAACAGCATTTAGGCTTCTCCTTTTTTTGTTTAAACATATAAATAGGAAACGTGAAAAGGATGAACTGATGAGGCATAATATTTAATTGACTGATTGCTGACTATAAGGCTTTGCACGAAACTGACTGTAACAAACAACTCAAAATTTAAGACATCCCGGATCTCACAAAGATAGAGCACCTGCAGAATTCCACAGAAAGGAACAGTCCTTTCAGAGGAGAAATTAAGTCTGAAATGCCATCATGGACTCAAAATGCTGTGGTAGCTTCATCTAATTTTAGATAAACTGGATTTTTCAAATGTAAAATGAAGTGAATGAAATAATGCATAAAGTTTACTTACTCCTGTGTAATCTAATTCCATTTAAAGCTGTCATGACTTGCCTGGACAATTTCATTACTTCCATGTACTTCTGCAAGAACTATCTAAGCATCTACAGCTTGTACCATTGAATATTCCTATATTTAAGGAGAGAAAAATGAAATGATGACTAATGTATGTGTATATTGCAGGTATTCCTGCAACAATTATAAACTCTTAATTATGACATAACCTGAAATCCTCACATTTCAGACTCAACAGTGCCAGTCTAACAGAGAGAAAACAACCTATGCTTAGACAGATTGTTCTGGACACCTTGGTGCTACAAAAGGAAATATTTACCCAATTATTTTTCTGCAGTTCAGCACGAAGAGCTAAATCATAGATTCTAGACCACAGCTTCCTCTAAGAAGAATGATTTTGCAGCAGATTTTAGAAAGCCACCAAACACCTGTGCTCATGAGAATAGCACTTGTATTTCTACAAAAGCTTCCTTGGGAGATAATCAAGTTTCTTCAATAAATTAAGACACAAACAGTACTCCGAAAGTGAGCAAATATCACTACGTACACTTTACAGATAGAATAGTAGTGCACATTTAATATTTTGTCTGGACAAGTCTGAAGCATCTCGTGTCTTGCTCCCTGAAACATCCTTTCCCTTTTCTTTATTCTCTAGGCAGTAACTGTGCTAATGATGGAGGTTCATGTAATTCATTGAGACAATGGAAAAGGCACAGAATGTGTTCTTTATACGGTGGATTTTAACTCAGAAGACATTATTTGTCAGAAATTCCATGGCTTCAAAAGGAAAACTAACAGCAACAGCAAAACTTGCACCACTAAATATAATAGTATAATTTATATGTTATTTTCACAAGGATAAGCTGTTTTCTAAGGACAAGACAAAATAATCAACTCTATAGAAGCAGCTTGAGTAGTCTAAATATGTCCCAGTTAAAATTTTTAATGAAGCTGCAGAGTGAATGCAAATCTTCAAGTCCCAGAGCTGGTGTAGCACCATGTAATTTCTAAGTAACACTGCCTGCGAAGTCCCCCAGCAGCACACTGCAATTCCTGCTAAAGAACGGAGTACCCTTGTAGCGCATTAGTGGTCTACACAGCAGCATTCAATCAGTTCCTTTAATCCGAGGAGTGCCTTTTTACTTTGTGAGGCATCTAACTCTACTGGGGGGATTTGAACTGGAGGCCTTTGGATCCAAAAACAGCAACATTACTAACGCAAGCGAGGGCAAATCTCCAGTACCTTTCAGCGGAGTCTTAAGAGGCCTGTAAAAACGGTGAGAGTCTCTCCCTTGCAGGGATACTTGTTATAAGGGGTAAACTACTCAGCCAGGTTTAACAGAAACGAATGGCAGGGGAGAAAAACCCACACAGGAAAAAGCGATGCTAAATTATAGAGGAACAGTAGCATATATGTTGCATTCATTCCAGGTCAGAGTTCACAAGGAATTAAATCCTGGCAGAGCCTGAGTGCTTTCAGCTACCATCGGGCCAAATCCTCCCATCTTTAATGCTTCCTTGCAAAACTGCCAGTGACTCCCAAATTATTTTTCCCCACTTAGAAGAATACCTGGAGTGCCAAAGTGAGAGTAAGACATGACAGAACTATTCTGGCTTACAGACAGAGGTTTCTTCACATATCTTCTCCCCCTTAAAGAACCAGGAAATTCAGATGCATAACGGAACAAGCCAAAAGGAGAATAAATATTTCTGATGAAAACTCGAGGCAAAAGTTGATCTGTTTCCCTGCTTACTAGCAGCACAGTTTCCCCACTGCTGAAAGACTTGTAGAGCTTGCACACTCCTTCCCTGGAAAGTGCTGCTCCCTCCCCCACCTTCCTGCTGCGGTCCTGTTCCAGGTGAGATCAGCAGCTCTGAACTCCAGCACACTGGGCTGACGGGAAAGCTGAAAAGCTTTCCTGGGGTTTTTGGCTCACGACCTCTAACTTTTTGGGATGATGCCAAAGTACAGCTCTTTCTTGGCTTGTTGGCTCAGCAGCCCTAACAGACTGAACTGAAGCACATGTCTCCAAAGGACAATTACTCATTTATGCACAATGAGCATACAACCTTATAACAACCAGGACAAATACAGCACTTCAGGGTCAGGCACCAGTTTTGGATAAACACAAAGTGAATAACATAGAGTGCATGTCATTTAGATGTTTTTGAGCAAGTCAACAAAAAGCACGTGCTTTCACAGAAAAGGAAATCCTACCCCCATTTGACATAACACAACAAATATGGCTCCATTGTGGTGTTTTTCTGCATGGAATTTGTCACATTAAAAGGAAGAAATTTTCACTAGCATACAGAGCTCTCCAAGAGATTGCCCTGGTTCAGAGAACCTAGTTCATGCACTGGCAGACAGCAGGATGGCTCTTCATAACCCCTCTGAAAATGTTGCACAATAAATAGGGAGCTCTTGGATCCAAAATTTATGCAGTAATATAAAATATTAACTCCAGCCAGGGTGTGCAGCCTTTGCCAAGGCGTGATTTGTGTTAGGTGATTTTGGCAGCCTGCATACAAAGATTTCAATGGAAACCTGGGCAACTGAAAATTAAGTGCAAAAAAATTATATAGGCTAACATATACCTTCAAACCCTTGTGCAGCAGAAGAGTTCAACCAGGTAGCTGTTATTCTAAAGGCAAGGAGGTACATTTAAAAGCAGCTTTAAAGCTTTATATAAGGAAATTGTGATACAGGAGATACCATGAAATCTCACCTGGCTAACATTCTAAAAAGCAAAACCAAAGAAGGGAAAAGTCAGTGGACATAGGAAACTAAGATAAAAATATGTAGCTCTGACACTTCAGTTAATTTCTGTGTTCGTTATTCATTAAGTCTTTTGTCTGCATCTACTGATAAAAAGCTTTAATCTCTACACTTCAATTCCAAGTCTCCATGAATGACAACTTAAGGCATTTTATTTATCCTGTATTTTTAAAAATGTGGTAATTAAAATAATCTGTTTTACACTTATTAAAAATAAATTATTGCATATTTTAATGTTTTTCCTCCCTGCAACGTTTTCTTAATTAGTTATTTAAACTGTGTTGAAAATCCCAAGCCAATACATTTCAATATTCATTTTTCTATTTTAATTTTTCACACAAGAAGAAAAGTTTTCCTCTTTAAGCTGAAAATTCAATTTAAAAAGCAGATTAAAAACTCATTGGTGTTATTTTACATCATTCACAGAAAGCTTTTTTTTTCTTTAATATTTATTAATGACGACATTCTTGCATGTACACATTATCTTACATCTATTAACATCTTTCATCTGAAAGAATCTTGAAGAGCTCTAACAAACAGACACTTTTGTAATTACGATGAGGGACTGATTCACTACTCAAACCCAAACCTCTCTGCAACAGAAATCCTCCAGCTGTTTAAAAGTCCACAGCAATGCTATGAAAAGCCTCAAAGAGCACCGTAGTGTACATCAGCGGAATTTGGTGCAACATAGTGTCATTCCCTCTTCTCCCAATCAATACAACAATGAAACTCATAAAGTAAACAAATCAACTGTCAGGGCAAATTTGTGAAGTCTAATTACTTCAGTCGAACTCTAAGATATCAGGCCTCATATCCCTAAATAAAGAATTAGCAAACTGCATATTCCCAAACTAGAGGCAGCTACACATATTTTACATACTTTAGTAGTACACACCTTCAGTTATGTTGAGGTTTTACTCTCTGAAGAGCACTGTCACAAAGCCTACCACTGGACTACTTCAGTATTAGCAAAGAATTACCAAAAGTATAACCAAAACCATACCAAAAGCATACCAGACAAGATCCTCAACAGAAGTAAGCAGGTTCTAGGTGTGTGCCATGGCCACAGAGTCATGCTAGAGCAGAGGCTTTCAGTCCAACAAAGCACTACAAATCAAAGAGGGTCTGATGCACAGACTCAATTCAATCTCTACTGGTGCTTGGTGGACCAAGAGTCCAACTGGACAAGCTTCATACGGGCTGAAAACTTGAATTAATGTATTGCAAAACAGTCATGATGATCTATGGAATTTTTTGGTTAGGTAGCTCTTTTTTAAGCCTCTTTCTGTACTTTAAATATAGATTGATGCCAACAAAATATTTTTCTATCATGCATATACAAATATATGTAGTTTGAATTCAATTGTAATTACAGACTTTTTGAAAAAAAAAGCTTTATTGGAAGAAAGAGGCATAATTTGAGCTCTGTTGGAACTGAAGCAATCATTGCACAGTGGGGTATGGTAACAGGAATGAACTCAGAAAGCTTATGCCATCCTGAGTTTGGCTGGAGTGGAGTTAATTTTCTTACAACTATAACCTATAGTAATAAGTGTTCAGGGTGGCATGTGTTTTCTACAACACTCAAAGAACACATGTTTTCCATAATTCCTAGGCTTCTATCTATTGTACTATTAGAACAGCCCCTGTGTCTTTTTGTTTCCATGATATTGGTAGTGACCACAATATCTCTAGTTGGCCAGCCTCTTTCTATGCTTTCAAATAGATGCCCACCCAAAATTCGGGCGGTTTGTTGTTGTTTGGGTTTGATTTTGATTTGTATGTGGCTTTTTGCCCATTCACCTATTCCACTGTTTGTGCTAGGGCAGACTGGTGTTTTATTCATGTAGGAAATAAGAAGGTGAAATATGAAAGCACTGCCTTGGCATAGGGTATTTCCCAATTGCCAGCATCATTTTTATTGCCTGCACTGTCTAGTGCTTCCCTAATAAATATTGTCTTGCTCTTTCATGCTAATCACATAACATAGTGGGTAGTGTACACTACTCTGTCTTCATCTGGCTCAATCTCCAGTGTTTGACTGGTACAGTATCTTTCCATGTAGAAGCCAGTTTAGATCAGGACAATATGCCACAACAAAAGATGAAACTTCTATCTAATTGGTGAGAATGACATTCCAGTGATATATAAATTAAAATTTTTTTCAGTTCCAACGTCTCTTTCCCAATTTTCATAGAATTGTTTAGGTTGGAAAAGACCTTTAAGATCACCAAGTCCAAGCACAACACTACCAAAGCCACCATTAAACCATGTCCCTAAGTGCCACATCCACATGTCTTTTAAATACCTCCAGAGGTGGTGACCAGTCTCTGAAAGCAGCAGTTTTTTAAAATCCACTTTGGAAAAAAAACCCCAAAAAACAGAAAATCCAGTACATGTACACATTGGATGCATGTATCTATAGCAATGAAAACTCCACATCAATGTGATACTCTACATTTCAGCAACAGGAAAACTGGATCTATACAGGTACGAATCTCTCATTAGGAGTGAAGGGGACTTTAGTCTAATCACCCAGAAAGTAACTGCTGTCACCTACCGTATCCTGATTAGGTAATCACAGCAATTCTCTTTGCCCATGCTTTGAGCACACAGAAGAGCTATCTTTCCTGATTCCCAGGCTAGGGGTTAAAGGGCACAGCAAAAGAACCCTGGTTAAAATTTTGTCCAACTTGGAAAGGAATACTTCCATATAATTTGCCAAAAGTACATGTTGAACTAAACTGGAACAAAAAATGAAATAATGGGTTTATACGTTTATTATATTGTCCAATAACCAATGTTTTCTCAATCATCAGCCTTATTTCCCTTCAAAAATGCATCAGATTCTTCTTCATTCCTAGAAATTTTCTTTCCCTGCAGTTCCAGTGTGATGGTCAAGCCACAGGGACATGACAGAGCACATTATATGTTTAAAGTGGAACAGCATGCCCAAACCAATGGTTGTTCTACTTTATATGTTCAATATAAACTGGCCATTCCTACTTTTAGCTCCAACGTAATCCTCAATAATCTTGCAAATTTCTATCTACCTCAAACGTAGTACTCTGTAAAAAGAAATAGTAGCTAAAAGACCTGCATTAGAACTGGACCCAACATTTCACTCCAATGCTGAAGATCTGGATTTTAAGTTTTAATATCTGCACTGTGACTGTCTACTTTAGTAATTCTGTAAATTGACAGCTATGAACGAGAGCAGAGATCTGCAGATTCCATCGCTGTATCAAAACCAAATATATCAACTGTCATCATAATGTCTTTATTCATGAGAGGTGGGAGTATATATGTGCACATTGATATTCTATACACTGCATACAAATTCTCATTCTATAGGAATTACACTGTTGCAAAGCAGAGCTAGGAAAGCTCTACACTAAGGCTATATCCCTGTGGAAATACTGCATGAAAAGGCTTTTTAGTTTTAAAGATAAATTAAATTTTTTGTATAATTGAGTCACACTTTTCATGTAGCACTCAGCCTAGGGATGTCTGCAGGAGAAAAGAACAATATCTCACTAAATCCCTTTTAGGATCATTAAATTTAGATCACAAAACTCTCACAGGCATGCAATTCCAAACATGTCACAGAAACAAAAGGAACAACAACAAAAAATGACAAGTCTCTCTTACATTATTTTCCTTCTTTACAACGTTGTTTAAGGTAGCAAAGTGTTAATGAATTCAGTACAATGTATCATGCATTGTGTTAGAACTTTTATATTGTTGAAAAATTGTCATATTTGGCTAGGCAGCTGCATGGAGAAAAAAAGCTCTGACAATATCTAATTGAGTCTATTTTTACTGTCTTTCAGATAACATTGTTAGAATTATGTACTGTACATATTTCTTATTTTTAGTTTCATACTCCCTTCCCCCTCTTCACAACCCTTCTCTGCAACAGTATTTTACTACTGCTGATATAAATCCAGGTCATTTTCACAAAAGAAGAGTGAGTCCTATTCTGTAATATTGAAATGGGGTTAGGCTGTTATGTAAATGACTATTAATAACGGAGTATTTGGGACATGTGCCTCTTAAAAGCTGGTCCTTCTTTAGAACACTGACTGGGACACAAAAGCTTCAAGCTCCCTTTCCTACTTTATCATATGCTTCCTGGACATTTTTGAGCTAAACATTTCATATCTAGCTTGCTCCTTTCTGTGAAATGGGAATAGCAGAATATTTAATTTGGTGTTTTGTTTTTTTTTTTTTTTTCCTTTTGAAACAAAGAATGCCTCTTCTTTGTACATATAATATTAAGTGTAACTGCTCCAACTCATACACAAAATTTCTGATATTGCCATGGAATACTTTTAGGGTTTTCACAACAAATTTACATTCCTCATCCTGCTGATTTGGATCATGCTTCTGAGTTGGAAGGGATCCACAAAGATCATCAAGTCCAACTCTTAAGTGAATGGCCCATAAGAGCATTGAACCCACAACCTTGGCACTGTCAGTCAGCCCCCTGCCCTAACTACCCATCCATTCAGGCTATTCTCAGCTTTTTCAACTGTGATTTTTTTCATCAGTTTTCCAACCTTCACAGGCTCGTAGGAAAATCAGATAGGTAGGTTAGTCACAGAGACAGAATAATTTTCTCCAAGGACAGAGAAAGCATGTCTTGTGCCTCATCCTTTGCAGTAGTCTGGTTCCTCAATAGGTTAAGCGAGTTGCAAGACACTAAACGGGACTGTCAGGAGCACAAATTTCAGACTGTCAGAAAGCCTCTTAAAAGGACCTGGGAATGCTCACACCAAGCAGCACCACCACTGCAGAAGTACAGGTGAAGAAAGTCACTCTTCTGCACAGCCAGACAAGAGGATGGGACCTTCAACTTCTGTAAATGTACATACCATATCCTGCTTCCATGCACAGTGAACTATATAAAGAAAGCTGGGCAGATGTGTCTCAGGTCGCTAGACAGAAATGCATTCATTTAAAATTACTACTACTTAGGATTAATCACTTAAAAGAAATCCCACAACTTAAAAACAACAAGAAACTCTACACCAATACTACCCCATCCCCCACAAAGGTTGTTTTTTAATTATTTTATACTTAGAAGCTCAAGGTGCAGACTTCTGGGAACAGGATCCTTAATGAAAATTTCAACCAGTCATGAGCCAAGAGAGTATTTTGCTGTACGTACATTGGGAACAATATCAATAACTGGGCTTCACTATGCTTTGGAGGAAAACATTCTATTGAGAAACACCAGAATTATTTCAGAGATGAGGTGCAGTAGAAGACAGTAAGTAAACAGGACTGTCAAGATGGGAAATCAAACCACCTCACCAAAATTAATCACTGCTCAACTTGCTTACTTTGAGTTTCTGCAAATTCTTTAGTTAGGTCCTATTAGCACCACCAAGATTTTTTTCCCAAAAAGTAGAGGAAAACTGTCTCCTCTTGACCTTTGAAAAATATACATTCATGTGGGTAAGTTGAAACACTGAGAAAGAAGTGAAAACTCCAGAAACTGAAACTAATTTCAGTTGAAACTAGTGTATGTAATTGAAAGAAAAAATATTTATTTTGTCTGTTACTTTTTTCCTCCCAACAACAGAATAAGCAAGATATCATTTTGCAGAAGACTGACAAACACATATTCTCTATACTTTTCCTTTGTCCCTTACCTTCTAAATCCATCTCTTTAAAAACATATTTTATTCTTTTTCTGCATGACACCTCACATTCTCATCATAGAAACCTAATCCTGAAACATTGTTCTCAGTGATTCAAGCTCGTGTAAGCTTTTACATGCCCATGGGGACACTGATTTTTAGAGAAAGAGGAGGAAAAAAGGGGCAATGAAAATAGAACTTGGAAAGCCTGGCAGTCTCAGGGAAGAATAGTTGGGATCTAATGAGGAGCTGTACCTGTGAAACCTAATGGGCAGAACAGAATTAGCCGTTCAGGGTGACTTACTCAAAATAGTTCTTAGAGAAGGTTTAACAGCAAAAGTGCCCCAAACCAATATAAAGTGCAGCTGTAGATACAAGTAACAAATGCATGAGTTAGTAGACCTGCTTCTCTGTTGCAGGTGCCCAGAGGCTATGGTCAGACATCCAGGATATGAAAATGGATACACCATATAATCAAGACCATAATGCCCACGGCATTCACTTCCATTTAGCCTGCAGGTTCCTGAAAGTACAGGGAAAAGTCTACTAGATTATGGGACCTGGCATTATATATGTATTGCCAAAGAGAGCAAAATTCTCTAGTAAAATAACACCACTTTTCATTTTTCATGAGTTCCCTGATTTACAGTGCATAACATACTGGTTTGAACAGATGGATTTAGGAATCGATTGGTTTGTGCACAATGTCTTTTGTTATTAAAAAAAAAAAAATCAGTATAATTTTCATGTGTGGATCTACACAAAAGTTCAAAATGGAATGTCACCAACTTTGTAGGCTGAACTATAATAACCTTAATAAAGATTCTGCCCATGTATCTCTGCTAGTTCCCAGTAGAGGTGAGGACTGGGTCTCACACAAAATGTTTTTCTTTAAAAAAAAGCTAATTAAATCTGCTTGACTACTACTATTTACTGTCTAGTGTTACTATGTGACTGCATATAAAATAGCAACTGCTAATGATAAAACCCTAGAAACACTTAGTAAAGGAGATTTCCACTTTCTGAATACAAGATGAGCTGCAGTCTAATGATTGGAATGACATTTATTATTAATCATACATTTCTGGAAAGAAATGGCTATATTGAGAGGGTTTGGGGCAACATTCAGTCTGACCCTTACCTGTCTACTGTTTGTATTCAAGATTTTGGTTTAACATGGGAAAATAAGTATAATATTATGGCCATTTTTTGTTCAGTCCCAAGCTATACGCAGGATAACCTCACGCACAAACCCCTTGCAGAGGCACAGAACCCGAGAGTTCTACCCGGACTGTCAGCTCCTGGCCTCACAGATCTACACTTCATACAAGGCCTTCCAGAAGAGGTTAAACCTCTGTCTTGGAAATTGTAACTTTGGATCTCAGGGCTCATGGAAGGCAGTTCTAGTCCCCCACTGCTCTGACAGTTTTGCTCCTGATTTTCAACCTTCATGTACTCATGGCCAACTCAGACCTTTTTTTCCCCAATTGTTCACTGTTCTTGCATCCTCACTTCCTCTGTATAGTCTGCTTTCTCTGCTGTTCAGTTTTGCTCTCTCTCTCCCTTCCTTCCTGTTTCCCTGCTGTCCTTGAGAGTTGCTTGGGTAAATTACTGTTTGCAAGGACCTACTTGACAACAAATTATTCATTTCCATTTTGCACAATTATGCAAGTAATTTATTTAAGCATCCTGTTGAATGTGTGTACATATAACACACACAATTGTTACTAGTAACTGAATTATCAAACAGCTCAACATGACACAAGCCAAAACAGAGACTTCATTTTTGTGTCAGTAAGAACACTTACAGTCCCTAAGGCAGGAAAATATTTTTTGATCTTAGTTCTGTTTATAGCAAAGTCTGTTTTCAGAGTGGTTCTGCAGGACATTTCCTACTACAGTGGAGTCACAGAAGCAAGACTTTTCCCTGAAATCTCCCTGCTTCTGGCAATTGTCAAAGAAAATACACTGATCTAAACACACCATTCATTGACTCCAGCCTGTTTCATGCAAGCAGATCTTACTATTGAGTTGCAATATTGGACCAAAATTTAGGTTTGAGGACAAATTTCTGCAGTGTCAGTCCCACACCATCCTTCATTTTGAGAACTACCTTTAATAAAATTAGCAGAGACTGACAGTACGTTCTTCTCACTCAAGTAAATACTGAAAAATCGCTACAAGGAAACAGGAACATCCATAAAGTGGCAAAGTTTCAAAGAAACATATGTAACAGGATGTAACCATATATCTATTGTGTTCCCTGTTTATAATCCAGGAGACTAACTGGTAGGACATGAAAGATGTACTAAAAAGCAAACTCAACTTTAAAACATCTGAAGCAAAGTTGAACTTCTTAAGCCAATGTTCAATCAATCTTGAAAATATGAGGAAAATCAAGCCTTGTGCACCGTTTGAGGCTTTATCACATTTACACCTTTAATATTTAAAATTATGCAGTTGCTGCAAGGCCTCCCTCTATATCTTTTGGAAAGTCTAATAGAAAACTTTTATTAAAGGAGACTATAATCTTGTCTGTGGAGCCAAATAATTTACTCATATCCCATTTAAGAAAGCTCTTACTTTACAGGTCAGCTCTGCTTGTCATATATGCCCATTTCATAAAGGGCTATAACTCCTGCCAGCTAGGCTAGAGGATGAGATGCAACAGAATAGAGATTGGCCTGATAACTTGGGGGAAGTGAGTTCATCTGGCAGTGCCATCTGATTAATAAAGCATATGTTTTGCATTTTGAGACTGACTTCATTTCTCTTTCTCTTTACATTTCACAGTCCACTACAGCCAAGTTCCTTTTTCTTTTTTTGCTCTTCCCTCCATTCACCTTTTGCTCTTCCCATGTACAACTCTTCTCTTAACACTCTGTATACTCTGTATTATTCACGTCCTTCCCTGACACATGCTATCTCACTGGAGATCCACCTCCTTTTCTCTACTTCTCTGTCTTTAAAGCAATGCCCACATGAGTCCCTTCTTCAAAGAGCATCTCATTCCTACCATGTCCTGAAGGGCTTCTAGCCTGATAACCACCTTTTATCACACACACAGATCACACAGAGCAAAAGTCACCCTCTGGATTGCACTCTGATCCCCTCCACACCAGGCCTCTGAATATTCTCACTATTGGGGTGTCCTATGCATTGTGAAGGCATCAGCAAGCCCTTTGCTCCTGCAGGCCATATCCTTTCCTACCAGAACAGAGAGAAAATATGTCACTGCTACTTTGGTTCACCACTGATTTCCCAGACATGGAGCCAGAAACCCACTCTAATTGTGTTCTTGAACCAGAGGTCTTACAATCCACATAAGGGATTCCCAAATCACACTGCTCAACGGGAGTTTTGGAGTGTGTTTATTAAAAACTGGGACTATTTCCATGTAGAAAATCCCAAGAAAAGGAAAAACTAACCTCCTTCCACTGATCCCCCAATTCTGCTCCCACTGAAGTGAGAACAGCCTTCAGGCTCAGGTCATCATGCCTGATGCCCCCAAAGATCATTAACCAAATGCAGATTATGGCTGTTTTACCATTCTCTCTTTCAATATCTCCTCTTCTCACTAGGAGATAAGTCAAGCAGAGAATCTTCCCCAATTATTGATTTCAGAACCCTAAATGTTTTGAAATAATGTCTTTGCCTTTCAAGCCCAGGAGTGTCGGAGGCCATGACATACAAAAAGTAAAAAAAAAAAAAAAAACTGGCAACAAAGAACATGTTTTTTGAAAGCATTCCCTCAGCAATTCAGAATTGATCTGCAGAGTGTGTTCCACTTGTGTTTGCTTTTCACAGCCATTAGAGCAAGAAAGCTCTATTTGCACTCATGCTCTGCCAAAGGGCTGGGAGACTGCAGACTGTGGCCTCACCAGCTGTGCACACCCCAGCTCATACTGCAGCCTGGCAGAGTTCAGTGCCACTGCACAGAAATGGGCAAAGTCTGGGCAAAAGACCCATCCTCATCAAAGGGAAAAAGTTTTAAAAAGATCAGTGATAGCCACACTCAAAATTGTCCCCTCATACATCAGCTAAGGAATTTTATTGCAAAACTAGTCAGAAAGCGCAGACAGCAATGTCCCTAATTTCTTTCTTTCAATCCTTAGAGAATGAGTTTCTTGCAGGGATCACTGCATGCCGCACCATGAGGAACAATCGTCTTCCCCTAAGCTTTCCTCTTCCTTACTCACCATTCAGTTATTCCGTACTCAGCAGCCAGAAACCCCTGGCTACCTTCAAAGCAATGAATCTGGGAAGAAAAGAAAGCTGTCATTTAGCCTGATCTGACATTAGGGAATTTCCTTAGGTCAGGACCATACTTTATCTGGTAAGAAAAAAAGAGGAAAAGGCAGCTGAATGTTTCCTTACATATTTCCTTATATCTATGTATACCTGGTAACTCAAACAAAAAATTACAATATGCACATCTGCCCCAAGGCAAGTAAGGGAACAAGCATCTGTTTGACCTTTCATCAAGGCCAGCTCAAATTGCTTCATCATGTCTACAGCCATGCACTCAACCACAGAAAAAAAGTTATTGCAGAAAAACACTTATTTATCCCAATGATCTCCTGTAAAATTCACATTTTCAGGGTAATCTGAAAGACTGTCATAATTTTATTTATTTGCTTCCTATCATAGACGCTGTTTCAACGGACCTTCCACAAGTGAAAAAAAAACCAAACAAGGAATCCTTTCTCTGTCACAGGGCAGGCAAGTTCCTCACTGCTGGAATGCAAGACCCCAAACTTCTTTGGCATATCTCCCACACATTGAGACAAAACAGTACAGGAAGGAATAGCTGTTTGACCTCTCTTCCTACTGACAATAAGCACAACAAACAGATGGGATGTATCTCTGTAGTAAGAAGAGCAGACAAATTCTCTGATTTATTTAATGCTATCAGAGGCTGGAAGCATTCTGTGACTTAGAAGGCCCCCTACAAACTCAGGCTTTTGTGAGGAGATTATTTTATCACCGTGGAAAGAAATGCATTTAGAGATGTTGCCCTGAGACTTAGGAAAAGTGTCGGTTTACAATCATCTTCAGGAAGTTAGAATCAAAAAGAACTTACGGTTTTTGAGGAGACACAAAAGTTCAGTTTCTCAGACTCAATTTCACTACTTTACGATTTTTTTAGAAGAAAAGCACATAGATTTTAATTTTTTTAAAAATAGATGCTTCTCTAACTAGTAGTCCAAGACTCTAAGGCAGGAATATTTGACAGCACATTCTTTCTCATCTTTGCTCTGCCAAGATCTTTATACCCTCCTCATGGTACATCAGAGATCTTCACCCTAACAGCTGCCATCCTTTTTCAGCAACCAGTACTGGCCCATCAGCCAATATGGGAAATTCTTTCCTGATCTCAAATAGGTATCATGATCGTCAGTATCACATGTGACATCTATGCATTCTGCTGCATAATCTGTCACACAGAATCAAGTCTGTTATAGTATTTCTGAAAATACTGCATAGATTTTAGCCAATCCATTCAAACTATTACTGCACATTTTTCTTTAAGTGTCCCCTTTGTTAGCCTAAAAAACTTTAATATATGACGAAGAATAAAAGGCAATTTTAAACAGATCAAATTCAAGTTTTGCACCTACTCACAAAGCTACTCATTTTTACTGAAAAATGAGTCATCATTAAAATTCCATGGAACAACTGCATTACCAATATCTTTAATGGAACTTCAGAAGACGCTTTTTTTCAGCTGAGCCAGCCTTAGGCTTAGCCTGTGTTATCAGCTCTAAGAAGACAAACCAGAAACCAGTTAAACAAACCTGAGTTTAAGTTTTCTTTCTGAGAAGTTGTGGCTGTGCAGAAAAATCTTTTTAATACTTTTGCACTACCATCATAATTATTACAGATGTTCCCTCAGAACTACAGCAACACAAGTATAATTTTCACCATGTCAAAAATACAATATTGTACTTCCTACTCATCTTCTGGCTACAACAAGACCACAAAAGGACAGGAAAAATGAAAAGAAAAAAAAATATGGGAACTTTCTCCTTGGGAAAAGGCTGGAATTTCAAGTCTTGGCACTATTTATGCATGCTATGATTTCTTATGCACAGTCTCTATAGCATGAAAAAGCCTACATCAAATATGACCATCTTCTGAAGATTCTGTGTGGGTTTCAAAAAATCACTTTGCACATTCCAGTGCTAGTAGGTACCCACACTGAGTTATGAATAACTCCTAACATGTCTCAAAGCCAGCAAGCCTCTGGCACTACTTTAGGATATTCCTGG
The DNA here is from genome assembly GCA_035583185.1 of Anabacerthia variegaticeps. Taxonomy (NCBI): domain Eukaryota; kingdom Metazoa; phylum Chordata; class Aves; order Passeriformes; family Furnariidae; genus Anabacerthia; species Anabacerthia variegaticeps. The sequence continues at coordinate 11,889,018 of JAWWEW010000165.1, read as the reverse complement.
CAAGAGTTTTCCTACAACTGTCATATTAGACTCAGGTAGCATTTTGGAAAAGGATAGTCTACCTATAAGCAATCTTTTTTTTAAGAAGGGTTCACCCAAAGAACTCTTCTTTATATATCTAGATATGCAAATAGGGTTTTAATCTTAGATTCCTCTGAAAACAAGGCTGATGCAATCACATTTGTTTATCTGTTTTTCAGCAAATCTTCCCACATCAGCACATTTGCAAGTAGAACTGGTATCAAAGATATGTTGAGTGAAAACAGGCTGTCAATAGAAGGAAAACTCCAGGCCAGGCTTGTGCACTTGCTGGTCCCTAGAAAGATTTACACTTGGAAGACCAAACTAATTTTCTCCTTTTGAAAAAACAAGATGATAACCATAGGGTAAAGGCAGGAGATCCTTCCAAGTCATGGGAAAAAGCTAGATTTCACCATCAAGCATTGTATTTCCACTGAAAACCAGTCCACAATTGCTCTTGTGCTCCTGGAGTTATTTGCTTTTGCCTTTCATGCTGTTCTTAATATCAATGTAGTTCAGCAACATTAGAGCTCAGAGATCAGAAATAGTCTGTTCTGGTTGTACTTGTGCATGTCTGTAAACTTTCAAAGCTACTTCATTTTCTTTGTTGTTCCCATTTGAAAAGACAATTTGCATCAGATTCAGCAAACAAGCAAGCTGGGCACACAGGTTCTACACATCAACCTCATTCATTACACAGGCCTCTGGGAAAGAACCTACACCTTCTAGTTCCTTTATGCGTACACATTTTCTGAAGATTTATTTTTATGTAACATATTTCAGTGACACTACAAGTGGACAATGCTCTCAGGCACATGGTGTGATTTTTGGGGGGTCCTGTGCCGGGCCAGGAGTTGGATTTGATGATCCTTCCAACTCAGCATATTCTATAATTCTATGACCCTCTTTTTTCTCAATCAAAGTAGTAAAATCAGTATGATTTGACATACAGAAACAAGGCCTAAGCCCATTTTCTTGGAGCCTAGAGCTTTAGTTCACTCTTAAATCTAGTTTAGAGCTCCAAAAATACATCTATATTTGCAGTGTGTTCTCATTTGGCAGATAAGTGATAAAAACTCTCCATTTTCTTGATGCTTTCAGCTGATGGTAGGCAGATTTTACATGGCTTTCTTCATCTGATTCTTACTTTAAATATATATATATCTCCAGGAATGAATGAGAGCATTACCCTCCACAAATTCTGTACTTTATGCTATTTACTACTGGATAGCCCTGGAACATTTGCAGCTGGCTTCACTGTGTTTTGTACAATGTAGCTCTTTATCATGTTTTTTATCAAAGAACTGTGGTTTAGCACAAAATGAGGCAGTGCCGCATTGAAACTGTGATGTGGCTCAGGTTACCAGATTGCGTTTTTGATGATTTGGTATTAAAGTGCTGAACACAGATTGAAAAATCAACATTTAAGAAATGCAACTGAGAAAAAGCACTAAATAGAGACTGAATAAATGATAACATTATGGAGATCTTGCTTTACTTTCTATATCAAAACAAGTAGCTTTGAATCAATACAAGTGAATCTCCCTATTATTTTCTTTCTGAGGCAAATCTTATACTAAACTTTTGCTAGCAGAAAGTCAGGGGTGTAAGGACATGGGATTTGCAACCAACACAGCTGTGCTGGCAAAAGGCCCTAGCATAGATGTGGTTTTACCGGCAAAATTGAACTTTTGCCAGCATAGCTAATTTCTCTCTTGGGAGTTAGTTTTGCCAGTACAGCTGCGTCCAGACTAAGGATCACTGGTGTGATAGACTTTTACAGCTCTACCATCACTGACTTTCAAGCAAAGGCATGCTCTCAATCTCAGCATTATGGTGATTTGTCAACATGTGTCCATCTTGGTCTCTCTGATGTTGCAACCGTGACAATCTAACAAGAAAACAACCAAACAAATAAAAAAGTTACCTGGCTCCTCCAACACTGCTTCCGGTGTCCTGCAGCTCAGTCCTTTCCTTCCCTTTCTTTCTTGTCCTGACTGTGTGCTGTGCTGCCACACAACACCAAGCTGAACTTAAAAAGAAACTTGAAGTGTCCTGCTACTCCCTCTCTTTTGGCAAACTCAAACATATCTCATTCTCCCCACTCTCTTTACTCTCCACAAAGCCTTTATTCTTCTGGGCTCAGCTGATATCTATGCTAATAATCGTTATCAGCTGCAGTGCCATCACCTGGTTATGGTGATAGCACAGTTGCCCATTTCTCACCCCAAAGGACTTCTGCACGATGCTAGTTCTGATATGCTGCTGAAGCTGTGCTTGAAAGTGTTGGTCTACTACCACCTACATTCACATATCAGCTTCTGTCTTCTCAAGCATTATTGGCTCTAGCTCTCTTTCAAACTAGGTTCTCTTCTTTTTCTGTGGGAAACAATTTCTGCTGCTGTACCAGATACCAGGCAGGACTGCTCCCCCTGCACATTTAAGACAGCATTCTGCTCTAGTCATAGATGATGCAGAATACAATTGCCCACCCATGCCTCTTTGTCTGCAAAAAATCTGAAGATTGCTCCACATCGGTGTCTGCTGAACAGTGTTTTGATTTCTTAATAACTCCTCTGTCCTTAACCTTCAGTTAAAACAAATAAACAAACAAACAAAAAAACCCAACCAAACAAAGAACAAAAAAAACCCAAAACAAAAATAAAACCTCACCACCATGGTACTCTTCCTGCTGGTAAGGAAAAGAGACCAATCATAAAATACAGAATTATTTTACATCAGAACAAGTCAAAAGAGTAGGAATATTCTGTTTTCTACCACTGCTAAGAGCACACTCCAGTGAAAATGGGAAACTCTCTTAAACAGAGACAATTTCAGCATTTAGAGCATTTGACAGCAAAAAACAATGACACTGTTAAAATATTGACCATTTTTCCTTGGAAGATTGTTTTTAATGCTTCTTTATACAGCTGTTTATATATAAACAACCTCAAAATACACTACATTTTAAAAGACTGTTATGTTCTTTCTTGTAATTTAAACACTCCCATCTAAATCTGTCATTTAAGCTGAACTTTTAATGATTAGAACACTATGAAATTACAAGTCTCAGCACCATTTGAAGATGCCTGCTTTTGGGTTTGCTTTCCTATAAAAACACAAACACAGAGGCAGCAATTAAATTCCAACAGCACACCTTGTTCTGTGTCAGCCACCATCAAGAGCAGCATAGCCAGCGTTTCCAAAGAGGCTCTGTACTCAGCAGCTTCAGAGGTAGTCTGCAAATATGCACAAGAGATTGCTTTGTTAAAGTCCCTCAACACAGCAAATTAGTGCCTTGATTACTGATGTCCTCAAATGAATGAATGCAACAAGTTGTATTGAGAAAGAATAAAAGTCTTTTTTGAAAAATATATTATGTGTATCAACCAATTAATAAATGGCAATTCAGAAAAAAATTTTTTTCCCTCCTATCCCAAATACATTATTGTAGGTAATATACAAAAATATTCCTTAAGAGAGAAAATTAAACCCAAGAAATCTCCCATCAGAAGATGCAGAATTCAGCTCTGCTGCACATCATCTTGCATCCTTTTTGACACGGGTACAGAGATGAAAGAATAATGCTTGCCCTGACCATGCGATTTTTATCATCATGACTAGGATAATCTCCCAGGAGATGAGCAATGTGTTCACACATGAACTGGATGTGAACTGGCAGGGGAGCAAGCCCTTCAGTAAAGTTATACTTATCCTGAAAGGCAGCTGGATGTACCATTCTGCACGGGGATCCCTAATGCATGGAAGCCTTTACCCATCTCCTGGGACCTTATATGGTAGAATTGTGGGATCTTAGAAAACACCTTTCCATGGGCCTACAGCTTAGTAGCTCCCTGCACAGATGGCAATTATTTTTAGTATTGTCTTTGAGGAAACTGACTTTCCTTAGTCATTATCCAGAGGTGTAATTTAGGGTTATGCATTCTGCCTTGAAGATCAAGTGCCTGCAAACTGGTTGTTGCAATGGAATTTTGTATGTCCAAATCTTTAGTGGGTCTTTCCAGTGATTGTATTGTTAGATTTTTGTTTATTATTATAGTCACCTGCCTCTCCCAAATGGCTAACACATAGTCTTGGCCTTAGCTCTGCCTTTCTGCAGTATTTTGTCAGAGAAGCTCCAGAGCTATATAATACTCAAACAAAAGCAATAAAAGAGCACAAGAAGCAAACCTGTGATACTTCCAATTGTTTATTATTTAACACTGGCATTGAATAATCTTTATGTGTTTTGGAGGATATTGACTAATTTGCTAAACACACAAATAGCTAGTTGATTATCAATGAAGCTTACAGTGGGTTTAGATTTTAGGACAAGCATGTAAGACTGCCACACTGTACAGGTGAATCTGGCCTTTAAAATATAAATCTGTTTTCCTTTACTGGATTTGTTTTCTGAGTGCATGCAAAATGGGGTTAGACCAAAGCCAGTACCCCTATTTGATTTGGGGGGTTTAATATGTGTTTTTAAAAAAATACTATCAAGTGGTGGTTGTGCAGCCATGAAGATTTTAAAACCAAGAGCAGTTCAAATAATCTACCAGCAAAACCACTATGTGCTATGTGTAGCCTGTACCCTGGAGCTCTTACAGCCAAATGTGATGCTGTGTTTCCTTTAGCCCCAGGAGAAGAGCAGTACTTGCCTAGGACACTGAGAGAGTCAAAGAGGTTCAGCTTGGGAATCCTCCACCTGAGCTCTTCAGGCTACTGGCCCGGGCTGAGTTGTGGACAGCTTGGCTTTGTCACAGTTTATCACACTTTTTCTCCAGATTTAGTGAAGATACACAAGTGTTACTAAGTAATAATTATTGAGAGTTTTAAATGCTCCAAGTTATGCATTGCTGAAACACTGAGACAGAGGAACACTAAAGAAATTAAGACATTGAATTACCAATTCTTAGAAATTTATTTCTAACTTATAGAAAAGATACTGTATCTCCAGAGAGGATATTCTGCCTTTTCTGGGGAGCTTTTTTGTATGAAATGAAAAGTTGGATTCTTGCCTCAAGTCCAAAAGAACACTCCAGTGTAACCACTGGGATGCAATAAGTACATCACCTTGCTTTTGTCAGCCTTGTGAAAACACACCCTTGATTACATACAACTTGTCCCATGGGCCAGGTAAGGACAGGACTGTGGTTCAGACCAGCAAACAGCGACAGATTTTCTCCTAAATCTAGAACTTTCTACATGCATTCGGGAGAGATTGTCACACACAGACACCCCCAGTACCAACCATATATTTTCTGAGTGCCCTAACTTTACAGGCTGCAGATTCAACTTCTCCTGAGCTTTGCATTTCTCAGCTATTGTCAATTTGCATCACAAGCATAAAGTTATTTAATATACAAAAGCTTTAATGCTCTTCCCACATCATATAACAACACATGTTTATCTGAGTGCTAAATAAAAGCTTTCAGAACTTTAAACTGACTTTATGAATTGTATGTACCATAAAATAAACATTAGAGTATAATAATATTCTGTAATTTGGAAAACAGCAACAGAAACCATAGAAGACAAAAGAACAAATGCTTGAATAATCTGCTGCATGTCAGAAACATTAAATTAATTTATGCAATAATGTAAGCACAGTGATGTTAAGGTAATATGGAGGACATAAATTATACATTATTATTGTCAGTTCTAGCACTTATCTTAGTGGTATGTCAAAATAAATCCTGATATGTTAATATTTATAGAAATGAACAACAAATGTTACAGCTCAGGGATTCATCTGTGATATTTTTATATACAATTTGCATTCACACATATGGGTGTCATTGTCTTTTCTGTAATTTGAGAGGTAAGCATCATGCAATTCATTTCTAATGCGTTTTACATTACCATGAAAGCACATTATGCTTCCTCCACTAACGCTTTTCAAATAGATGGCCTGCAATGATTTAGAGATTGCACAAAACGACTCAGCAAATGGGTGACAATCTACCTGCAGAATCTGCAGTAACAATAGGTTACCAGTGAGCAAAGTGCATAGCTTGCTAATGACAGAATGTCTCCACAGAGTAAATACATCCAAAATTTCTTCATCTTCTTCACCCTAAAATCTGAGGATCTGAGGATCTTTTACCATTCCCGTTTTCATTCAACAGATCAGTTTCTAGATTCAGGTAAATAGACACAACTAGACTTGGAATTTGAAGCTGACAGGAGAAGTTTCCAGAAAAACAATACAAGAGAAGATCCTCCCTGCAAGATTAAGTACACTCACAGTTGCTGCTACCTCAGAAGCAAGAAACATACATTCTTCCCTCAGCAAGAGACCGTAATTCCTCCCCTGAGTAAGGGTAGGTTAAGGATTTTGGCTTTGTGCCATGTCTTCTGGGTTCTGGGAACCATGCTTTGGATAAAAAGGTGGCTGTAGAGTTCATATATTGCTGAGTCTACAAGTAAGGCTACTGTTTCTAATTACCCAAGATCGTTTTGCTGTTTTCCAGGGAAGAAGTGTGAAAATAACTTATATTCCCTGATTCAGCAGTAAAAGACTTAGTCTGAGCCTTATATTTGTGTTCTGCTTATGGAAGGACTGCCACGTCAAAATGATTTGGCTGAGTTTGGTGATCTCTTTTTCCAATTGTCTCATACACAGCTGAAGTTTGTTGCCTCAAAGTTCATCTGTCAGGATTTTCAGCATGGAAGTGTCTAAGTTCATACTTTTGTATTTTTATTAACACAATTACTTGTCTTTTAAGAAACTTAACTCTCCGCAGTACCAACCATTATGCTCCATCTTATCTTTTGAAAAAGCTCATTTAACAAAACAGCTTCATGTTTTTCTTTTAGTTTCCCTACCAAGGTGTATTTCTAGGGTCTAATTACAAGTCTCTGAAAATCAACAGAAACATTCATTTCGATGCTACCATAGCCATTTGAATCCAGAGGACAAATAGAAAAACTTAAAACCAAAGCTATGAAAAACATTGACTATTGTAAGCTGTGGCCTAACACACAGCCAAGCTCCACTTGGCACTGCATGAGCATACAAGAAGTTACAAGACAAAATATAGGGAAGTCTCAGAGACCAGTTTCTGATCAACATACTGTAAAATTATCTTAACACTTGAGAGAAAAAAAAGGGCTGCATAACCATAAATTGAGAACATAAATTGTCCTGTAAGCCCTTTGTGAAACACGACAACATGAACTAAAAGTCCTCCTTGCTTTCTTCTTTCAACAGGAAACAAAAACCCCAAACTCACTGACCACATTTTCACAGAATCTGTGTACAATTCAGGAGAGTGAAAAACAACACAAGTGTAAACTTTTCACATATGAAACCCATGCCTGAAAAAACTCCATACCAGTACCAACATTACACTACATATACGGAAAGTACATAAGTAAAGCTTAGTATTTGGGTCTGATTTATTACTTATCTTTTGTTTCTAATATTTTCTGTTCCACAGAAGTATAGGATTCTCTTCTGTCACTGAAATGAAACTCCTGTCATCACTGCAGTGAAATGAAATACTATAAAAGGCTGCTTGAAATTTCTGGAAACAGAGAGGAAATAGACTTGGGGTAAACACGGGAAAAGCTTCTAAGCATGCAACTTTACAATAGCATCCACTCCCTATGGGATAGGTCTTCAGCTGCAATAAATGTTATCACTTCACTGAAATCAGTGAATCAGCAATCAATATCAATTGAGGATTTGTCCCACTCACTTCAAAGGGTGTACTTACAGTGTACATATATAAAGCAAATATATAAACCTTTCAAACATTGGGGACTTTAAAATGTAAGCACACCAAATCCTGAAGTCTCTACTTAATATTTTAAACTACTTTTATTCAGAAATCTCTCATTGGAATCAATCAGGACAAGTAATAAGCAGAGTACTAAAAGTTTTCTCAGAGTAACATATTGCATATGAGAGTCTTTCATGTCAAAGTTCCTTAGCAGAAGAAGGTGTTTAGTTTCATGTAAATTTGTACTCTGGAACCGATTTTTTTTTTTCTTTCTATTTCTTTGGCTTAGAAAAGAAAGAGATTCTTTTATATTATTTATCATAACTTTCCCAAAGTAGATGAAGCAGAGAAGAGAGAATAAAAACAGGAGGAAAGTTGGAAGTAAATATGTGTAGACAGTATGCATTTTGACTGACTCTGTACCAAAAGGGAAAAATATGAACGACAGGGAAAAAAAATGATTTGTAAAACAGTTAATATGTTTTGCAAACATTATGCATTTTTCAACTTTATAGAACAGAAATTATGTCAAATATTTTATGGTGTTCCATAAACTATTTTTCCACTTTCCAATCAGTTCTTATACACGTAGCCTTATAGATTTTATCTTTATTTTTAGTACAATTTTAGAAAAATATAAGATAATGTTCAAGTCGTATAATGTCAGTCCTTCCTTCTCAAGCATTTATAAATCCTGATAAGGGGAATGGGAGTCTTAATTATAAAGGCATATTGTATATTCCCTCCATTTTCTTCCTCACTTGGTTTCACCCAGACTTCCGTTTTATGTATTTGCATGAACTGTTCAAAGTTACTGGAAAATTCCCTTAATAGGCATACAGCAAAACAGAGTACCTGTCACTTGCCAGCTACAAAGGAGGGAGGAAAAGGTGCAACTTTATTGTGCTGATAGGGCTAAAGCTGCCTCTGTCTCCTAGATTTAAAGGACCCTTTAGAACATGGTCACTAGTGCACATTTCATCTTGCTGCCTAGGGAGGTTTAAGTGGCTGCCTGATCTTTGTTGCTTTTTTATGTGATTTTGTTTGAGTTTGCTATCATTTCACTGCAAAGTAATTTTTGGATGACTTTTTCCCCCCTGTAATGTCTCTAGGTTTGTTTATTGCTCAGTGTTGCATAGTAATGGCTTTCTTGTTGCCTCTGGCTCTGTTCATCACATTCTTTCCCTACTTTGTCTTCTGTATCTTCCTTAACTCCCTTTTGTCATTTTCTCACATGCGACCTTTCTTCTTGTCTAAAAAAAGTGTGCATGTTCAAGTAGCCCGGAGTGTCCAACAGCACTCTTTTCCAAAAGATAACAGGTCACATCTTCAGCATTTAGCCAGAGCACCAGCAGGACCCCCCAGGCAATGCTCCTGCATGGAGAAAATCTTTAACTGGCACTGAGCCACTAAATCAATATATATGGTGTGGGCTTTTCTTACCCATGAAATACAGAATATGTTTGGTGTGTAAATGTCCTGACTGGACAATCCTGGTGCAGTATCATTCCTGGAACAGCTCTACAGGCCATCAGCCAACCATGAGTTAACACAGTCCAGATATTAACCTAAATTATACTGGCCATCAGGAAATGGCTATGGGATTTGGAATGGGCAAGCACGCATAAACCCATTGCTGTTTCAGCAATTCCAGTTTCTAAAAGCATTTACTTCTGCCTCCCTATGTGCAACCATCACAAAATTGTTCTTTGGTTAGATAGACTGCTCTATCCCTAGAAAAATTTGTTCCTTTTTCTCTCCATGGAATAAACTGCCACGATTTTCTATTATCAAGTATAATTTTCACTAAATCACCTCTTAGATCTCTTCAAGCTCTGACTGTGCTGGGCACCAGCTACCTTGTCTAGACAAAAGAGGTTTAACACTACAATATCCCTAGCAGGACACAGAACCACATGTGTGGTTAAAGGTTCAGAAGCCAAAGGGAACCAGAGAAGGTGTAATACCCAGCTACAAACAAGCTCCCCTATACACAGATAGTACCTACTGTAATGCAAAATCTGTATTTAGTGAGTTCTAAAGCGACATATCCCTTTGTGAAAGAGAGCAACAACATGCTTCTCAACTTTAGGATCTATTTATACTTTTCTACAATGCTCACAACACTGCCCTGTGATTTTGTTGACTCAAATCAGCTTTCATATAAGTATGGTATAAATATGAACCAGCCCTAATGCCACTGGTAACTAAAAAAAAAAAAAAAAGGACCTAAAGTTAAAACAGAAACACAAGTTCACATTGAGATTATTTTATTCCAGTAGAGAACCAGTACACCTAGACATGTCATGTGTACCTGTAGCCCTCTCTCTTCTTCCTGTCTTTCACAGGCATTAGATTTGGTAGTAAACACACACACACCAGACTTTCTCAGGGTCGTACGGGATGGGAAGGGGGTGGTGACATATCCTGGGGGTGCTGAGAGCAGCCAGGCAGGGTTGTGTATGTCAGCACCAGCTGTTCTCTGCAAAGAATGTGTGTTATCATGCAAAACAGGATGCATCTTTTCTGCATTAGACTGGTAAAGCTTTGCAACTTTGTCAACCCTTTTAGTATTCAACAAATTCTTTTAAGCATATGACTTTTAGTAAGTTAATCCATTCATTGTCTGGAACTGTGCAAAGTGACATAAAAGCACAATGAAGCCTAATTAAACTTGTTCTGTGAAAGCTAATTTGTCAAACCCAGAAGCATAGTTCATAGATAAATGCTAATATTTGAAAGTCAAATTAAAGTTGAAAAGGTTTGTAATAACAGTTAATTAACTCTTGTTTTGTTTTCCTCTCACAAACTTGAACCAGCTGAAATATTGCTCAGTTCATCTTTAACATTTTGGACCACAAAGATAAAATTCAAAGCTTTGAGATAAGTCTTTGATGTTGGTATTCTCTACAGATTATATATTATTTTAAGATCTCTTTGTTTAAAAATTCATTTTTATTATCCCTGCATGAAATGCATGGCAATTCCCCAAATAACTAACCATCAGGGCAATTAACATCTTCGATCGACACCATATTCCTGATAATTAATACAGACTTTGTACCTCCCCTGTGATAGCTGCAAGGGTTTGATTTTTCAGAGCAACTGTTCATTTACAGAATCAGTTTCATCCTAATGAAAATGGATTGTGAAACTTTAATGAACAAGACTTTGCTGTCATAATAATAAAGACTTTGAAACAACACGAAGACCTACATAACAAGCATCTTGCTACACTTGTGTTGCTACACTATATCAAACCAATTAAGCCATACAACGAATATTAACACCAATGTTTTTATAAACTATATGACATCAGATAAACTCACAAAAGCAAGCATTATTTTGCTTTGACAACTTCTGGCATTATGGCTTAATAAACTAGCATCTCTAGAGCAAGATGGCTTGGTCTGCTCTCCTCACTTTGGTTTAACACAGGTAAGCAAAAGTCTGGAAAACCAATTTACATACAGAGCTAGTGTATTTCCTGTGACAGGTAAGGGATTGTCTTTCCTGTTTGCTTCCACCAGCTTAGGAAGTACACATAAAAGCAAACAACTATGAAAACAATCTGCCCAAAGAATGCTGGCCCTGGCATGAATCTAAGTACCTATGCCAGCCCCTTGCAGGTTAAATTAACAGGTAGGCTATCCTGGAAGGGTTTGCTGCTTCAACACTAATCTTGGATAGCCTTGCCAAGAATTCCCTGCCAGCAAAGGGTTGAAGGGTTTTCAGCTAGGTAACTAGAACAAAAACAGAGAAGGAGGGAGAGAGCAGGAGAGAGACAACCACTGCCCGCAGCATGGGGCCTTGGCACGCCAGGATGCTTCAGTTTCCCCAGCTGGCAGCACAAGGCCAGGAAGGTGACAAGGTCCCAGATTAGCACTGAGGGCTCCACAGTCCTATTTCCAGTGCTGCACTGCACCAGGCTTTGGCTGCCTGTGCCCAGGCACACCGCCGCTGGCCCTGCCATGGGAAGAGCAACAGCATCATCCCCCCCAGACCCACCTGGCCTGTGGGGCTCTGGTTGACTCCAGTGAGTCCCGTGGGCACAGACCCACCCAGCCGGGGTCCAGGGGGCTGCCTTGACTGTGGAGCAGCCCCAGGCTACCCCACCACCCCACTGTGAATGGGGCCATTTGAGGGAAAGAACAGCCTCCCCTCAGACCCTGGCATGGACAGTCTCTAACACCAAACTGAGGCGTCTTATCTGGAATGAGGCCATTGGGCTGAGGTTCGGCCTGAAAACCAACAAAACAACCAACCACCTGCTGAAAAAATAAAATACCTGGGAGCAGGGAGGGTTAATAATTTCATCTGCTCAACCAAGATGCCAACATTTCCCTACAGCTCACCTCACCACTGTGCAGGGCTCCCTGGAAAGCTCAGAAAGGAATTTCATTCAATGTCTAATATCTTGGCAAAAAGTCTTTCAAAGTTGTGATCTGAGCTGTAATACGCTCATAGTTTTCCTTTGGCTAAATCCCCTCAGACATGGAAATGGCTGATTGTTCCCATTTTAAAAAAATGGTGTACGGGAGAGAAGGGATAGAGTCATTAGTAAATAAATGAATGGGATGATTTTAAAAAAGAATAATTTGCTCAATCAAGAATAATTTGAACAGCATCTAAGTAGTCATGGAAAATCATAAACTATTACCCTATATAGTGCTCTGTTGACTATTAAATGCCTCCTTTTTCACACCACTGGCCTGAATGAATAACTTGGCAGCACAAAATTAGCCAGGTGGCAAAATGTGCTTGTGTCAGCTATTGGCCACACAAAACAGCAAATAGCAAAGCTCATTTTGCAATGTCACATTAACTCCTTCAACACTGGGGGCACATATTTTATATCTGCTCTTTGGAAGTACCTGGGAGCAGGCCAAAAGAGAGCTGCTTGCTCCCTGCAGCACAGGTGGCCCCGCTCTTGCTGCACTCTTCACAGTCGCAGGTTGAGGTGAACTTTGTGGTTGTTTCCATATGTGGCATCTGAGATCATACTGAAGGAGCTTCTCTGTAACATCTGTGTCAGTTTAACATCCCAGTTAGAAAAAACTGTATTCTTAGATGCTTTCTACCAAAAGCGATTTTATGCACAACTTCCTTTACCTCTTTACATTATCATCCTATTTACCAATTCTTCCGTTCTCGTACTGCCATTATTTCGTGTTTATCTTCAGCTTACAAGTGACCTTCGGGAAACTGATGTAAACAGCACGAAGCAGAATGTTAGAGGACTAAACTTAACTATATTATGTTCCTAGTATCTTCAATGGAAATACCTCAGGGATTAATGTGGAGTTTTATTTACACAGCATAAATAAAATATTATATATGACAAAAGGACATTTATCTCATTGATGTCAGCAGGATTCTTTTAATAGATTTCACAGAATTTATCAAGAGCAACCAATGACCTTTTTCATTCTAGAGGTTAATACAGGAGAACAAAACATGTTCTTTTACAATTAGCAGTCTCTCTCTGTTACAGAAACTCACCTTCCCATTGCACACCTAATGGTAGATCTCTAAAGTTAAGACTGGGCCTGGTTTTTGTTAACAGAAAATTTATTTTACCTTAGTATGTAATATTTCCCTGAAGTACCATGGAATTCATTATGAAAATAAAGGCAGTATTTAATAATTAAGTTGCTGGTTTTATATATTTTTTTACATGAGACATGCTTTACTGATAAAACTGACCATGTCATTCGCTGTGAACCCAAGGCAGAAAATGGTAGGATATTGGCGGCTGTATTTTTTACAAAGGATATCTACAGATTTCTTTTGGTCCACAGCATACATATATATCATATTTCAGATTCACTTCTGAAAATGTTGAACACATTGTACTTAGCCAAGGATGATGCCCTTTCTTTATGCAGGCAGTCTCTTTTCTACAGAGTTGTTTCACATGCCCTAGGCAAAAGACATGTGAGAATATTTTCCATTAAAAACAGCAGTGGTGGGAGGAGGGAATCGCCAGTACTGTAAGTTAATGAGATGGGGGGCTTTAAATACACTTAATAAGCAGTCACTTAGGCTGAGCATAATAAGTCATGGAAATTTATAAACTATTACCCAGTATAGTACTTCATTGACTATTAAACATCTATTTTTCACACCACAAGCCATAGTGAATAGCTTGGCAGGAAAAAAATTGGCCAGGTGGCAAAACGTGCGCAGTAAAACCCATGTCAGATAGTGGCCAAACAAAATAGTCCAATAGAAGCTGATTTTGAAATGCTTTTTAACCCCTGGTAGCCTATGATGAAGTTTTCTAGAAGCAAACACACTTATAGTCTTGAAAAGAATAATACGCATCAACATTGTACAACCTTTTTTCCTAACTACTGTGGTTTTGCCTATCCAGGATACCTGTTCTCTATAGCGTCTATCCATGATCTCCAGTCCTGGTGATGGTCACAACCTGGGGAAGGAGGTATTCTCTGTCACCTAAGGTGTGTGAATGCACCCAATATAAAGTTTTCATTTAATTTAACTCTGCATGTTGGATCATGCTCTAATTTGAGAGTCTCTGTCTCTCTTGTTTAATAATAGCCTCCAAGGAGGACTGGGGGAATTTCCAGGCTAGTTAAACACATGGAAATCCCTAATCATGCTTCCAGGAGCAAATGGACTTTTTCTGGTGTAGAAGCAAGTGTTTAGCTGTGTATTTAAAACTGTGATACACATGGAGTTACATGGGATAAAGAATGTCTAAAAGGAAATCTCTGAGCTTGGTTGTGTCACTATATATCTTGTAGCTCTGCTGATCTCTGTGGAGAGACTAAAAAAAACCATATTTCTAGTAGTTCATCAAACCTCAACCACCCCAGGCTGTTTAAGCATTCTAGGGTGTCTCTTGCCTGGCTGAAGAGCCCCTGTATAATATACACTGGAAAGGCTAAAGCTGGTAGCATATAGCACATTGGAAACTATTTGAAGTCTAGATGAAAAATGAGAGGTTTGCACTGTATCTGACTTTCCATCATCCTTTGTGACTTCAATTAGTCATAGCAGCAGAAAGACAGCAACCTTGTTTTCCTCATTGTGTCCTCATATCTGTCAGAGGAAAAGATGTATTATTTTGATTCAGCTTCTCATGTGTTGCATGTGCCTCATGTGCTTCCTTGTTCCTTCCATCTAATACTTCACCTCTGTCTTCGCTTTACTCATCCCCTCCCTGATGAATTTTGGAAGCATTTTACCAGGTTACACAGAGACACACAGTTATCTTCATCTCTTGCTGTTATCATCCATTACTACAAATCCAACTGTGCAGCAGCATGAGCTACATCCTCCTGCCACAAACTGGCTTGAGAGTGTTTCTGTGCGCCACTACAGGGCTAAAACACATTGTGTCAGAATGACTCGGCTACCAATGTCCAAACCCTAATAGCTAATTAATTCACTTTTTGAGTTCTTACTGAATACTGCCATCTAGAAATAGATGCCCCTATCATCCATTGCTGGAAAGGTGGTACAGATATACCACTGAAAACACATCTGGTGAAACTGTGTTAAGCAGTAATTACATTCTTGGGATAAAGGGCTGTATGGGAGGGAAAAGAGAGCTTACAGTTGTCTTAGGGTCTGTTTGCATCAATCTAACTGACAAAGGGAGGCCAATATGGCAACACTGAATTGAGTCCAATGTACATTAAACTGTTGAAGGCATGTGTGTAGGTTAAAAAAAGAATTTAAAAAAAAAAATCCAATTACTGGACCTGGAATTAGGCCAGAACACCTTCACTAACACCTCTATTCATGAAAAAAGAAAAAGAAAAAAAGTTATCCTTAATTACCGCAAATGATCACAGACTCTGTTTTACATCTCTTACAAAAGCCAGCATATTCAGCAGCATTACATTCCCCAGAGCTAGATGGATAAAGGGGTAAATATGTCATTGATTTTTTTCCCCCCAAGAAATTCATGGTACTGTTTGCACTAATTTCAGCAGTACAGAGATTTTCAAAACGAGAATCAGTCCTGTTTAACCTGGAAGCCAACAACATTAAAAACCTAAGGTGTCTCGCTCTCTGCTTTCTTTTGCAGAGGGAATCAAGATCTGCTTCTTTTCAAGCAGTATGCATAAAAACCCTCTTAACTATTAGTCTGCAACACTATTACCTGCAGCAGAAGGGAAACAGCCTCTCAGAATGTACCTTGAGTGTCATTCCAATGGGGTAATTACTGGGCTGTCCCAAAGCCCACTGAGGTAGATGGAAGGGCCTCTGTGGGTCTCACATCCAGGAGTAGACAGGCATAGAAACGTTTTCGTGGTTTTGATTTTTACTAACAAAGAACTATCAATTTATAAATATCCTTCTCTTTCCATATTTCTATTATTCAGTTCCTTGCTGCCTGAAGTTTCCATACATAGGAATAAGAAGGACTAACTTGTCTTTACTTACCCATCCTCTCCTCTTGGAAAGAAAAGAGGAATGAAGAATTAAGAGATCATCTTTTCCTTACTAAAATCTCACCTTCACTTTACATGAAAACTACTGAATCGAAACTAAAAGAACAGCTCACGTGGATCTACATATATTCCTCAGATTATTTGTTCAGTGAGACTGATACATTTCTGCTGTCAAACATACAGTTGGCTTAACACGACTTGGAGTGTAGTGTTGTTCCAACATGTGCTACTGGTAAAGTTTTCTCTTTCTGAAACGTCATTTTCCACTACCAAAGCACACAACAGTCCTGTGCTCAGCTATGAAAACTTCATAAATAAAAAGGGAACATTTCTGAAATCTGAAGAATTTCTTTTATTTCATATTGTTTTTCACATTGGTTACTACCCTGAAACACTTCTGTCACTTTAATGAGCAAAGAAAAATGACCAAAATCCTTGCTGTCCTGAGACCGTGTGTCAGTTAAACAAAACAAAGCAATTTTCCAGCCTACAAGTTGAGAGGAAACACAAGCCTTACTTTACTTCCAAAACAGACAAGTAATTTTGCTTATGTGCTTGCAAAGAAACAGTGCTATCATACCATCATTGTAAGGTTCAGCATTATGGTTGTTCAACCCATTCTCATGTCTAGGCTCACCGTTATTGGGGGGAAACCACCTACGTTTCACACTCTAGATTGACAGAAAAAGTAAGAAGCTTGAGGGTTTGTTGCTTAACTGTTGAGGGGTGACACCTTGCTGCTTCTCTACCAGGGTCTCTATGATGGATCTGAGCAAAATACTGTGAATTTTTAGAGGGAAGTCCCACTTGGTTCCTTTAGGAAATGGTGTGCTAAAATGGAGGGTCTATTTAGTAATTAGCTGGTTTTATTTTATCTTTTGTCACAGGAAATATTTATTAGCACTGAATAGATATTCCTGTTTCTGGTAACATGATCTCTTCCTTCCCCTTTATTTATTGTTGTCTTGGAATCCACTGAATTCTGAACTTCATTTAAGCAAAATTCAGGAGATTTATGATTGTCTATAATGCTTGTGGTGTTCCTTTTTTTCCTTGTTATATGCCATTCATGGCATCTACACAACCTTGCTGTTTCAGCTATGGAACAAACCCATAAGAACACTGTAGATGCAAACCACGTACCCAAGTGAGTTGATTTTGGCATCCAGCTTGCTGATGAAATTTATGCTTCATTAACAGATGCCTAACGTATATAATACACATATTTTAGAATTGACCTCAGCCTGGCCAGGAAAACTGGCTGACCCCATGAAAATACAATAATCTAATGAGAGATTAGAGTTTTGCTTATTGTATTTACTATTTCTAGGAAATTACTTTTTGTCTCTGTAGTTGTGTCAGCCTTCTTGCTTAAAGTACGTTTTAAAGTTATTAGAGCTTGCAAGCTAAACTAGTGGAAAGACAGGGAAAGGCAGCACAATTTCCTTTAAGATCAGAGCCAATGTTTCTCCAAAACCTTAGCAGCCTGGCTTTGCCATAAGATCAATGCAGCTGAACACTCCACCTGCAGAATGAGCTCACTGTCTGTGCATTACACCAGCCCTCTGCCAGTCCAAGTAGTAAGACTCCTGGGGTTGGTCTTGAACCTGCTACTCCCCACACTGGAGTGCTAAGCTTTGCTGCCAAGACACCAGGTCAGGTATTAAATGCATTCGTGTTTCTGTTACTTTCCAGCACTCAGAGGACTGCATTAGAAAGCCCAGAAAACTTAATTGGAATGCAAGTAGAATGCAGAATGCTTAAAGACCTTTCACAGACAGGAATATGTTTAAAAAAAAAAAAATAAAACCACGATGCAAAAAAAAAACAACTTACCCACAGATTTAAATATTCAGCTCACCTCTTCCTTGCAGAGGAATCAAAAATGAACAATCCTATTTGCAACAAACAAACCAATAAAAGAATGATGACTGAGTAAGCTCATCTTCATCACTGTATTCAATTTTATGTGGGCTGCTCATTTCAGCATTGTAAGTCTTCCATTTTTTAGAGAAAGGGACTTTATGGACACTGCAGCTCAAATCTCCAGGTGTAGGAGCTGTGAGGTATGAACCCATGAAGGACCTCCAATTCAGTCTCACTCAGGATTTTGGACGGAGCATGTGCACCCAGTGAATACCTTGGAAACCACAGTGAAGGGCAGGAGTGCTACTTTTAATTAGTTGGAGTAAAACTAGTGAACAGGAAAGTGAGGTCCCTATATAAGTGATTTGGCAGGACAGCTTACCTTAACTTTTATAGCTCTTCCAAGGGAGAAATGAAAAGTTCATTTGTGGTTTTCTAGTTGTGATTATTGGATGTAAAAACTCAAGCACCTCAGGTTTATCATTGTATAGATTTTAGGCAAGGGAAATAACACAGAAAAGAATCTGACCACTATGTTAAGTCAAACTTCTTAGATCAAGATAGCAACAAGAAGCAATTCAAAGATTGTGAGATGTTGTGAGGAACTCAGAAGCACATAGACATGAGGATAATTTAGGGATAATTTTAGAGGGAAAAGAGGAAGTAGTCATATACGTTTGTGTAGCTCCCCTATTTACAATGGAACTGCATTGGGATATCCCTTCTTAAAGCTTAACTGTTTTGTTGAGCTATTACCAAGAAAAAATTATTTAGCGTATAATAATAATAAAAATTTGGGAAAACAGTAAACCCTCATCAAAATTCATGTCTCCTGCTCTAAACAGCAATTCCAAGTTCTCTGTGCCTTGATTTGGAAGGGTTCTTCATCCTGAACAAGAAATGATTAATGAACAATTCTTAATCTGATGGCTTTGACAGTTGGTATTTATGTTGAACTTTGATATGCAGCCCAGCCTTCTTGTTGGTGGCTTCACAACAAGGTAACTGATCTGGATCCAGAGTGAAAGGCAACTGTGTCCCATCACAGTCCTACAATGTCAGTCCTCAGTGCAGAGGGGAGAGGTAACTTAGAGAGACTGTCAATATATTTGAATAATTCACTTGAAAAGTAAGCTGATTAAGTTCTGCACGTTGATAAAATTTTGCTATCAACCCTAATATATTAATCAATTTTCATTTGTACGAGAATAATGAATCTGCTTTCTCTCCGATTTAGCTCGGAACAATGTCAAAGTTAGGAGTGTTTGCACATTAATGCAGCTAGAGGGTAGAGTGTAGTGGTGGAAGTACTATACACATTTGAAGGAACTGTACCATGTAGAGGGATCTCTCTTGACAGGATTGATGTCCCTGTCTCCTCCTGTAAGTAAGAAAATACCACGCAATGTGGTTTTGTCCTCTGACATGATATTAGTGAGGTCTTTGGATCTAAAAATGACTCAAAAAACAACACTAAAAAAATCCTCAAAAAGACAAAGTGAAGATATTGAAATGTAAAATTACAAAAATATGAAATCAAGAGCAACAGACATACAATGAGAAACAACAAAACTATTATGTGGAATTCAAAAATTTTGATTACATTCCAGTCACATTTAGGTAGGGAAAGGAAAGTTCTGCATTAACACAAGGTCCTTGACAAAGCATGGCAAGATCCCACAGCTGAAGATCAACTTCAGCTTTCAGCTGAAAGAAAATCACATTAGAAATACACTGGTCTTCTTTTTCTTTTTTAAGCACAGATCATCATCAATCACTGAAGCCATTTAAGAAAGTAATCAATTTACTGTTAACCCTACAGTACATTAGACAAACTAGAAGGATCTCTCTCTAAAAAAACATGCATTCAGGAACTCTGGGATAGATGCAAGGTCACTTAGTGTGTCCTAGTGACAAACTGGACTAGAACATCCCAAAGCATCCCTCCAATCCATGAAACCAACATAAACAAAATCAGCTTAAACCAGTGGAGCTATGTAGATGACGGTCCTTAAAACAGGAAGAGAGTCATTAAAAAAACCAAACAAAAACAAAAAAATAAATAAAACACATAGTCACTGTTTTTGTGTACTTGTGAACAGAGATGCTTAAAAACATTCATAGGGTTATATACTACGCAAGGGGCCTCCCATCCTATTCTGAGTATTATAGTGTTTGGATGCTGACAAATAAATTACATTAATTACATTCATTCTAGCAACCACTTAAACACCATTAGGGCTTATGCATACAATAACTGTGCCATTAGTCAAATCTGGCTACCTCACTGCTGGTAATCAGCATTCTG
>JAWWEW010000165.1:11826499-11868564 GCA_035583185.1 Anabacerthia variegaticeps | reverse complement strand
TCCCATCCTATTCTGAGTATTATAGTGTTTGGATGCTGACAAATAAATTACATTAATTACATTCATTCTAGCAACCATTAGGGCTTATGCATACAATAACTGTGCCATTAGTCAAATCTGGCTACCTCACTGCTGGTAATCAGCATTCTGTCTTCCTCTAGTATAACTATCTTAATTTCTTTTTTCAAGACTCCTTCACCACCATTCAGCTTTTGAATATGAAATTAAAGACATTATCATTTTACCTAGTAATATGACATGTTGTTCTCGCAGAGTTACGGTCTACTGGGCTACTTGCAATTATTTTCAGAGAAAAGCTGAGAAGGTTTGCTGCCTATTAGATTATTTTTTGCCATGTTGCAAACACCTGCTGCAGTACCATCCTCATATTACTCTTATAATTATTGTTTTGCTTCTTTCTGAGTCTGGAGGAAAGTAAGACTACTTCTCTTTCCCACCCCACTCCCAAGAGACTGATCACCCAAGCCAGGAGAAACATGGAACATGAGATACAGAGGACTAAATATTGGGAAAGTTGCTTGCTTCTTGTATCCACTTTGAAATAAAAGAAGGTTGAAAGTGAAGTGGGTGGCTTCTTGAAATCTGTTTTCCTTCCTTGCCCTCCCCCTGCTTATAGGAACTGCATTCACAGTCCTGGGGTTAGAAAACTGATTCCTTGACAGAGTTGCTTGTGCATACTCTCCTAAGAGTTGACCCAGAGCCATGTGTTCTCAGCAGTCCCAGAGTGCCATTTGTAGGAGTCCCCAGCTTTGCCATCACTACAGCTGTTTCTGCACACAAGAAGCCTTCCTTAAAAAGTAGGCTGAAAACACTTGGAAATTCAGCAGTCCTGTGTCAGTCCATGATCACAACAGTGAGATGATTTATTTTTCATAGTGACACCAAAAACTCATCTATGCACTAGGGAGGAATTCCTCGATTACTCGAGTTAGAGAACTCCTTTGTGTAACTGGGGGAAAAAAAATTAAAAGACATCATAGGAGACTATAAAGCTGATTATTCAGGTCACAGAGATCTCTATTTTTATCACTTCATTAGCATTTGTTTCTGTTTTATCAAGGCAATAAAGGAAGGGATAAACACACTCAGCATGATATTTTGCAGCTTTGGAAGTGTGGTTTGTCCAGAGCTCCAAGGGAAGTTCAGCAATAAATTAGCAGACCTGAAAAGATGAATCTTAAGAAAATCATTTCGCCTTTAGTTCAAACTCTTCATTCCACAGACAATACCTGGCCAAGATTCCTACATTAAGCATTGACACAGCATTGTCCTAAATGTAACAGTTGTTCTTTAAAATCCAGTTCTTTCATTTATGTTCATTCTCCCCCCTCTTGTGGTTCATTATAAAATCACAATTGTTGCTTTCAGAAATGTTCCATAGTTGGGCTATCATGCAGAAAGTATAGAAAGGGATCCAAAAAATCTAACCAGGCAGTGATGCTAACAAGCTCAACAAAATGCAAATATAGTAAATAATGAGCTTGTTATTCGGGGTAATTCTCATTTCTAATTTAAATGTTCTCTGTAATCTCTGATCGAAAGCAAATCTTGCCACAAATTATATGGAATACATTTCCGATGGATTTACCATAACTATTAATTGAATATCATGTGCTATTGTCTAGGGAAGATTTTAGTATTTGCACCTTCAATCATTTATTTTCTTACTAGCTTAACATAAGAGTATTTTAGCTTTATCATCTTCAGGCAGCTCTTCAACTTATATAAGTGGATGTCATACTAAAATACTCTGAACTTGTGCCAGATGATCTGCCAGCACCTTTGTAGAGGCAACTTCTTGCAGTCCTTACATACAGGTATTTTTCCCCACCAAAATGAGCACCCTGACCCAATTCACCAAAGTGTAATTATGAAAAGTATTAAATGAAAATATACAAAGACTTTGTGTCCAGATCTTGGATATTGTAGGGTCTGAGGTAAGAGTATGTTTAAATCTTGAAAGTGGTTACAAGTGGATGAAGATACACATACAGACTCAGAGAATCTCTGTTCAATTAAAAATGCATTATTTGGGATAAATTTAGAAAAACTTGTGAGCAGCAGGCAGGCTAAATAAGACTGATAGATTGGTAAAAACTTGTCAGTTTAACAAATAAAATAAAAGACAGTGCGTGAAAGTCAACACATACTAACAAAACTGGAGGATTAAAACTTATTACTTAAAGTCAGAAAACCATTACATCAGCATTTCTCACCATAATTCTGACAGCCAAACAGTTCATATTTGGTACTAGATAAGTTAGACTACCACACTTGTGATCTCTTTAGCCAGGCAATGTCATAACCAGAGCACATTGCTGAAGCAAAACGACTCCCATTACTAGAAAAGTTGTTGTGAATGGGATATTCTTTGATTCCCAGGACTCAACTGAAGGCTACAAGAATAGGATATTATGGCAGGACATATGCTCAGAGGTGTAAAAATCAACATAAAACATTTTGATGAATAACAGTAGATGGTTCCCTTTTGTCAGAGCAGTAGAAAATACTTAAGGACAGCTTGGTGGAAAGCCTTACAGAAAGTTTCTCACAGATTAGACAACCTTTAACAACAGTCCTCACTTTCTACAACTTTAAATGTATGACACAATGGCATCATACAATCAGGTCATAAACTTTGTAAAGTCATAAGGTCTTTGGACTTTAGGTATTAAAATAAGGCATCAACTGAAGGGGATGGGATAGGCAAATTGCAGTGGCATGCAGATAACACTGGAAAACACACCTTCAGGGCACATCTCAAAAGCCAATATATTGCCTCTAACTTCCTTGTCCCAGCAGGAGTTACTTATCCTCTGGTTGAGAGTAGTAAAATTTTGAGAAACCCTGACCCCCATCCAGCCTCAGCAATCCATGTTTTCTCTATCAAGAGGGATTGCTTCACTCATCCCCCTTTCTCTTCCCTCCACACGCTTCCTCTGAGGGGGGACAAGAAGCACATCTCTAACCCTGCTGCTCCTGCAGGCCCCGTCCCAAGGTCCAAGTAACCCATATCTGGATGAAAGAAAAGCCTTCACACTCTTATTGGGCATGCAGGACACATCACAATCTAGCCCCAAGAAATCAAGAGATTAAAGTTAGAACATGTTTTAAATGGATCTGAGTGAATAATTTTTAATGAATGCATTTAATGATGGATGAGTTTCCTTCCTTCTTACCATGACACGTGGGGAGCGGGTTGCAATTTGCTTGACATATTCCTTCCTCATTGAATTCTTTTTTAATTTCTTTTAAAGTAAGGGGTTGCTACTCCAAGCACAAACTTATTGTTCAATTTCAGTTAGTCCCATAAATGACTTAATATTGTTTCCATCCTCCAGTCTAATGAACATAACTCATGGAATCAGCTTTGTGATACACAGGCTTACAGAGAGCACATTAGAAATTCACTTTTCATAGTATTCCTGTGTGAGCTTAACGTTTATTTTCTGCCAACAGTTATGTGTTTAAAGTTTAATAACTCTGTGAGTGTGTGCAGGAAATGACACCAAAAGCAACCCCAAGATGGCTGAAGATTTCCTTCCAAATTTGCCCAGATATAAGTAGAAATTGTTTCTGCATTATTCATCCAACTTTAGACCTAAAGCAAATATGTCTTGCTAGCAGCCTTGGAAACATGATGAAGTGTTTAAAAATTCCAGTAGATGTCACCACTTCTCCCCCAGCAAGTCCTTAAGTACATCTATAAGAAGCTTTTGAAAACTCAGTTTGCATTACTTCATGAGTTGAGAAAGCAGAGAGACTTTGGGTTACACTGTGTTTTGACAGAAAAAGAATACATCCATTTTTCTAATTTGTGTCAATGAATTAATGAGCTCATGCCACTATTATAAGCCAAACCAAGTGTAGATCAGCTGCCTATTGTGATGTCACTGCTAATACAAAACAGTATCCAGTGTTCTATTAATTTTTCCCTTGTCATTTGACACTTCATAAATATCAAAGTTTTAAATGATACTTTGATTATAACGATAGCCCTGATTGTGACTACAGTTGGTTTTCCAGCTGTAGTGTTCATATCCTTTCCCTACAACATTTGTTTGCTTTTGTTTCTCAAGTTTCAACAAGTCTCAGTCGTATCTCTGTCCTAAATATTTGGGTTCAACTGTTTTCAGCTTTTACTTCCTGTTATCCTCCTCTTCCAGG
The DNA here is from genome assembly GCA_035583185.1 of Anabacerthia variegaticeps. Taxonomy (NCBI): domain Eukaryota; kingdom Metazoa; phylum Chordata; class Aves; order Passeriformes; family Furnariidae; genus Anabacerthia; species Anabacerthia variegaticeps. Next base: position 11,864,376 of record JAWWEW010000165.1, on the reverse strand, counting down.
AAATATGAAACCTCATGCTTCAATTCACCTGATTTTCAGGGCTACATTTTTCACCACTCCCACTGGGAACAAGAAGTCCAGGAGGCCTGGAGTTCTGATATTATGGAAGAGGTTTCGCGCTTTTGGTGAGTTATCCCCCAATATTCGTGGTACTTTCGCTTCCTCTTTACACATTAAGTCTCCATGGAAAAAAATATATTTTTAAATTAATATCAGATGAAACTCAAGGCTGGCTAAAATCTACATCTTTGAGAGACAACATCAATGGATATTCATTTGCTTATACTGAACTTGATTCCTCACATCAGACAATTAATAAATTTTCATGACAAAAAATATATTTACTCTGCTCTTCTAAAAACAACCTGGATATGCAGGGCATTATAATATGCAAAACCAACTTAAGAAAAACTGACTCTGCTACAGAAAATTTCTGTGGTCTAAATTTCATTTCCTGAAAAGTTGGGTTGGGTTTTTTGTTGTTTTTTTTTTCTTTAGAGACGAATTTTATATTTTCTAAAGAAATATTAGGGGGAAAAATAATCATCAATGATTTCTAGGGCAAGAAAATGTTTTGAGTGATTTTTTTTTTTTTTTTCACATGACAACGTGGCCCCAAGAGAAGCTGACTTTCTGGCTACATTCACCCCTTAAGGCTTGGAAGAGAATTCAGATGCACAGAAGTGCATGATGATCAATTATTTCTGATGAGTTCAACAGTGGTTTAAAGACTGCAGAAAAGTTCATTTGTAGGCCTGCAGATTACTTATCCTTATCCAGATTTCAGCCAGATTAAAACAGCCACACTGATTAAAGACATTACAGATGTAAGGAAAATTGGTTCTTAAGTATTTTAGGAAGCAAGATAAGATTCAAATGCATCTGTAGCAATTTTTTAAATGTCCTTATTCATGAGATCAGGTCACTAGAACAAGTTAAAAACCTATCAAGCACTTTTTAAGAATATCTAAAGCATTATTATTTCAATTCCTTTCCCACCCAGCTGTAAAGGGGCCTCCAAATTACTGTATTGTCCATGGGATTTGTAGAATCCCATGAAGCCAGAACTAACATGAAACAGAACAATAGCAACATTGTACTCCTTCTCAAGAAAAAGCAAAAATGCCCTCTGTGGTAAAACCTTGGGCTGCTACATGAGGACTGGTTCCATTTAGAAGATTCTCTGATTGCTTTCTAATTTTTTTATTTTTTTTTTTTCTAAATTAAACCTTCATGCTTAACATTTAAATTGTTTACTTGTTTGAGAATAATGTCAACATTGAAAAGAGATTTTTTTTTACTGGAACTGTTAAGTTTATTGACTAAAAATAAGTAGCTGGAAGAGAATAATATGAGTAGCAGTCCTGGCAAAATTGGTTATTAAGTATTCCAGAAAATGCTTCCATATTTCAAAACTAATTCTGCTGTCTTTACACAGAATAAATATATTAGTTATGTGGTGAGTTCAATTGCAGCTTTTTAGATTTCAGAAAAGCCTGTAAAGAGTAAACAAATAGTAAGGAAAATGATTCTACAACGGGCAAGTGTTACAAATAAAGCAGAAAAAAAGAGGCATGCAGACAAAATCAGAATTATCCACAGAGCTGCAGCTCTCAGCTGTCCTGATGTGAACAGAGAGAAGTTACCACTCGAGTTTTCTTTAAAGAGTAAACAAGCCCACAGGATACTGAGTGAAGGCAATTCAGACACCTGAACTTGCTATGGGCCATGGAGCACTTCCCAAAGGACAAAGACTTTGTTGAATCTTCAACAGTAGGAAACGCTTCTGGAATGCACTTTTACTTGCATTTGATACATTTGCTCCCCCTTGGCCTCCCACAGGAAAAAGACCTTCAGTTTTCAGGGCAGGACTACAAGACTCCTGCAAGCAAACCATATGATGTTTGGTCACTTCCCTGTGACTGAAAAAGTAGCTCCTGGGTGAAACTACCTTTTTTGGTTTTTTCCTTTGGTCTGCTGCCATTGTAATATCTGGACTTATGGTGAAAAGGGACATAAAACCTCTGTGAAATGCCCTGAAAGAACACCAAATATGAGAAACTGCTTGGTAAAATCTTATGCAAAGGCAGAGTACCTAGAACTACTACGAATCAGTGAAGAGTTGATTCGGAACAGTTTGCAATTGAGAACGTTTTCCACTAGTGCAGTTGCTAGGACAGAGAAGAAGTGCTAAATTGAATTTTACCAAAAGAAATACTTCATAATTCTAAATTTTTTACTTAACAGCAGCTATGTTTTAGTCTAGTGATTACAGCTAAGACCTGTAAATAGTTTATATTAGAAAAAGTAGCCTCAGAACATTAATAGTTTGTCTATTGAAAGTTACTAGGGAATGATCTGGTGCATTTATTCATATACAGCAGGACTGTAGAAAGCCAATAAATGATTTAAAAAATTTACATTATTTGAATTGACTCTTCTTTAAACTAAAGTGTTTTTCTTTTCTAGTTCACTTTCTAAAATAGCAATGAGAGTCCATTTGTGTTTACTTTAATAGAAACATTTCTAACTTAAAAAATAACCTATTTAAGAAGAAATGGTTTAAGAAAAATATATATGTATTTCTTTAGAGAAAGATGTTCTACCTCAAAAGTATCCGAGAACCATTTCAAAAATACTTAAAGTCTGAGATCCTGATGTCAATAACACCTCTGTACCAAAACCACATTTTAATGATTTACAGCAGCCTTTCCAATTATTGCCCACACCAGCGTATAACTTTTAACTCACAATTTTAAAAGCCACCATATCTTATTGATACACATAATGAGAAAAGGGAACAAATTGTAGAGGTGCTCAACAGGTAAATGAAGAGGGCAGAACTTAACTGAACATGAAAAACAACAAAAGTATTACCACATGAAAGGGGCACTGAGATGAGCTTGCAAATAATAAAAGTGGCAATGGGAAAAATGTTTAAATCAGCTGTTCTTTTTGAATGAAAGATGCAGCAGAACACGTGCTTGGACACAAAAAGCAACTATTTTCATTACAGCCATGTCAAATTATTAGGTGCAAAACAAGTTGCAAAGATATTTCAACAAAAGGAATATCTTGGGGTCACAAACACAAAGAACATATTGATACTGCCAAAGGAGCTGGTCTTTTTATTAGTGCTTTTTAATATATAATGGCTTTAAATGGCCTCAAATGAAAGGAAAAATCTTAGAAAACTTAGCATCGTATAAAAAGATGGAAAGGAATTTCATTCCTGTTGTTTTTACCCTACGTAGGAAAGAGAAACAAAAAATAAGAGTAGAAACACACTCATCTAATCTGTGCAGCGGAATATAGAAATTCTTTTGAGTGCAATACTCAGCTTTTTGGTAACTGCAAGAAAAAATATTTCAAAAGGGAAAAAATAAACAAGATATAATTATTTGAGGATAAATATTTGTTAAATGGTGATAAGTGTGCAAGTGAGAAGACAATCTTTTAGCCAAGAATGCTGGACCAAGAGATTACCTTGATGCAGATGTGACAGAGCAATGAGAAAGCACCTGCAAACACAGCATGCCATTGTCTCAGATTTCACAGACATTGGCTTTGAATTTTCAGTTGCCATACTGGGTCATGCAAATCCTTCAGCTGTCATTCATTCACTCTAATGGGAAGCAAGAATCAGTGGACATCAGGCAGAAAGGCATAAAGTCAGAAAGGAACACAGTTGTGAACCACTGCACATACACCATCATCTGCAACGTTGATGGAAAGCATATCCTTGATTCGAGAAAGGGCTTATAAGGTTTGCTAGCTCAATGTACAGCAGCAGAGACTTCCATGCAAGGATTAACAATGGTCTTGCTAGGAGGCAACATCCATTTATACCTACAACACGCCAGCACGGGTTTGATAAGATGGTCCGAACGACCTGGAAATTGTTCTCATTTATCAGTGTGTTACCTGTGATGCTGCTAAGTCCCAGGCTCTGCCTTCTAATGAAGGGTCCTTTCTTCTTCTTCTTCTTAGAGCTCAGCTCAGTACTTTTTGGGAAAAAAGTTATTTGGAGTTTGAGGGGATTTTTTTTGTTTCTTCATGAGCAGTCTTTTGTTTTTTTCACAAAATGTGCAGTCTTACTGATTAGCTCAATGGTATTTTACATATTGTCCAGGGTAGCTCACTTTGGAATTCTGAATTTAGTGCCCTATGACTTGTTTTCCTTGCCCCTTTCTTCAAATGCAAGAGATTGTTCTCTAATAAGAAATGTATAATTTGGTATAATATTCTGAGATCAATGAGTTGGTCCATCTATTTTTAATTTTAAACCACTGGCAAAGAGGAGTAATCATCAAACCAGATAAGTAGATGATGTCTGTGTCATTTCAAAGGGAAAGTCTGATCTTGCAAAAATTTCTCATTCGATAGAAATTCTACTTGATATGTAAACAGCACATGAAACCCCAGCTGAAGAAGGGTCTTCCGTTTGTCTCCAGACTGAGCCTGGAATTCATCTCACTTGATCTGAATTAATAGTCAGATGTCGAGGTGTTTAGACATCTCCAAACAAATCACCAGCACTTTTTTCCACAGCCACTGGAGAAAAAAACACAGCTCCATGGTATTATATATACTCCCTGTCTTGAGCAGTCATTGTCAAAGAGAAAGTATTGCCCACTTCTCTCTCCGGTCTGCAAAACTATCTAAATTACTGGTCTGGACTATACTTACAAAATTAAACTTCAAAACAGTTGAGAATCTCCCCCTAGAAAAAGCACATGATAGGTTTCTTCTATTGGTGGACTAAATTTTAAATCACTGATTTGTCATAATCACTGCTCTAAAATAACATGACCGTCTTAATTATTAAGCAGTACAAAATGAGGGTTGTGACAAAGGGCACTTTTGAAGGAGAAACAAGCACGTTGCTTGAGACGACTCCTCAAATGTCCGTGTTGATCACAAAATTGTGCAAAATGTTTATCCTTAATTTCATACTGTGCAATTTTGTTTATGTTTATTTTATGTGTTAGGTCTCTACTGTTCTAATTCTAGCAAGATCCTTGAAACCTTGGGGGTAGCTCTTGCTCTTCTTTACTGCAGTACAGGCAAACTGACTTCCAGAAGTCAAAAGGAGCAGCATCAAATAAGACTTCCCTAGATCATTTGGGGCCATAACTATTCTTTTGATGCAAGTGAAAACACATGGCCATTTCTGGATCTTTTTAGATATAGCTCCCTTTATGATAATCCTTGTCTTACCTGGTGAGCATACATGACAGACATATCTTGTTAGGTATATCCTTCCAGAACTATTTGATTTTTACAATATGTGGTATAAAAAAATAAATCAGACTAATTAAACCACATTGAAATCATATGCATTATTAGGTCACATTCTAAAGGTTGTGGAGGATATAAACAGACGCTAATAAAACGACATTGTTAATCCAGAAAGCTTGAAAGTGAGGGTATAAGCAGCACAGCTTTCAAATATATGTTTGTAACACAGATGATCACAACAGTAATAGGAGAGGTACAACATTAGACACACCTCCTTCTTCTCACCATTTAAGCCTTCAAAGTAAATTAGCAGTGTTACCTGCTGTATTTTTTTCCCACTTTTTTCCCCATGATTTCCCATGGGTTTCATTGGGTTTTAGGCATGCTTCAATTATTAAAACCAAAAATCACTGACTGGCTGTTGAAAATTAAAGAGAAAAATCTTTGATTTTTCCAGTATTTCATCTGCAGGTCTAGTGATTTCCCTTTATTATTTAGATTTAATGATTATTTGACAGATCAATTCATACACTCTTATCTAGGAGATCTGCTTGTAAAAGTACCAAAACCTGAAAGTAGGCTACTATACATATGTTTTCCCTCAGGTTTTCTGGAGAATATTTTGGTTCTTCCTTCTGTTGTAGGAACAATAAACAGTTCTTTGTTCAGGTGATATTTATTAGATTTATTTAACAAAGTATTTTTGTTACTTAGTTTCTTAGCAAAACCCTTATCAATTTCATAATTAGCAGGACCAAACCTTGGAAAGTAACACTTTTCTATTCAGAAAACTATCAATTATACAAATAGAACTCGCAAGAGGAAGAAATTTGTCGCAGTTAGAAAAAGAGACACTCAGGCCCAAGAGCAGTGTAGAAAAAAGATATTAGGACCTTCACAGGGCATACAAGCATCCAGGAGAGACAGCCTTGGTTTTCCTTGTTCCTGGTTCTTTAGCTTGTCAAGGACTGAAACTATTCACCCACCTTCCCACCAGCTGTGCACTTCCCTTCCGACTTTAATTAACAAATTCACTCTAGACCTTTGTTTCAATGCTTAATACCATCTTCTCTCCCTCCCCTTAAAAATGAGAACGCTAATAAATAATTTACAGTGTCTAGAGTGCCTCTCTAAAAACATTACATTTAATATAAATCCAAACTGAAAATCAAAGTAGATTCCTACAAAAGCCACTGTTATTTTGACTTTTCACTGCTGTTATTTAAAAGGAGATGGTCAACACACAAATTTGGAACAAGCCATATGAGATACCAGAATCAGTTTGTAATAAGGCAAAACCCTACAGAAGGAATACCATCTTTTAGATACTAAAAGGCAACCCCAAAAAATAGATTAGATATTCAACTTATGAAAAAATTATCCCTCGTAGATACACATATTATTTTAAACAGAACAGGTCAGACAAGTAACATTCCCCTTAAGCGATTCACATACCAAACACACAATAGACTAGGAACAAAAAAAAAATTTATTCTATGAATGAAACATCTGGGCCCTGAATATCTGCAAACAGTTCAAACAAAAGCTGAAATTGGAAACATTGTCCAAAATCACTGGAACATAAACCAAAATTACAAAGAATTCTCCAATTCAATGTACATTTGTCAAGAGCTTCTAATCTCATACAAAATCGAAAATGTTCAGAAGACTTTAAGCAAAACTACAACATTTCTAACAAGTGTAACATGTAGTTTTTGGAATGATTAGGCTAATACATAACCTACATGCAGTCTCAGGTCAACAAGTCCACCTAAGTGAGTTGATTTGTATATGTATTACACATACTTTCTATCTCTCTCTCCTGACTGTATATGTGTATACACAGGGATTCCAAAGACTGAGCCACCAAAATACTTATTTTACTGAAAAATTTTATAATAAATATTTTGTTTCATACTACATTAAAATAAAAAAAAGATGTTTATTCTGGCTTGAACTCTTCCTTGTTTGTTTGTTTTGTTTAGAAACTGAAGAGTCACATTCAAAGCAAACCTTTTTAATCCACTATTCATTCAGAAGTAATGAGAAAATAATTCAATATTTTTAATGAGTTATTATTTTCGAGTTAATTAAGGGGTAAAATAGAGGTATATCTATTTTCTCCTAAACTTCACCATATAAAAAAATAAAGTGCACAACTTTAGGTGAAAAGATCAGACCTAGGAAAAATGGTTTTGAGGACACTTAGGTGATAGCAGGTCTAAAAGGGCTCTTTCAAGATATATTTTCTAATATCAATGTGAGATCCACCTAAACGTATTTTGTTTTCAAAATATAAACAGTCACATTCATAATATGACCACATGTAAATGAACAATATGGGCCCAAAATTACAGCCACATATTTACAGATTGAGAGTATCTGTAATCAGTTCAACTGATGCACATTCACATCGCTGGATGTGAGAGCAAATTAACTGTAACTGACCTGCTCATGGAATATTTGATTGACCTGTTAGAAATGGCATTAAAACATTATCAGTCACAATGGTATTTTCTTAACAGCTACTTCAGCTGACATTGCATTTGTAGAAAATTTTTAAAATGAGATTTAAACTTTACCTATTATGGGATAAACACTGCTCCATCTACAAACTCATATCTCTGGTGTTAGTTGCAGCTTACAGAATGAGGTTTGGTGCAGCACATTCACAAGAGAATTTGATGTCTTGTATTCTATTGCTGTGCTACCAGAACTGTAGCAGCAGGACCTTATTTTGAGTTATTTTTAAATGTAATTTATTAATGCATTGTTTGGAACAAGAATGTTGATTTTAAGATTTAAAGCATCAATGGTTTATTTCTGCTCAGTGAGGAAAGCGTTGAAGTCCATCTCTAATAAACTACTTTTAAAGCTGTACAGTACCATATATTTTAACAGTCTTGGAAATTTAGGGAGCAGTCTCAAAGTAAGCAAACAAAGCAGAACTCATCTCTGCACTTACTAGAAAATTACATCTGTGAAACATCTGATTCAACACTTCTCTTTGCGTAGTTGCTTTTGACAGAGGTCATTGTGTCTTTTCTAATGTTTTAAAATTCAGTCAAGATAGAGCTTATTAAATGAAGAGCTCAAATGAAAGAAATGTTAAGGCAGAGACCTCTCAACCCATATACTCAAGGGGAGAAAAAAGTAGCCCCCATGTATCATAGCTTGAACCAAGGCAGATTTCTCAGACACAGAAAATGTGGAAGGCAGTCACAACTTCGCAATTTCCTGGTGCCTTTCATCTAACCACCACATAATACTAAATAAACATTAATGAATTAAGCTGTTTAACATATCTACAAAGTAAGTGCAGTAAGGAAGAAACGTGCTTACTTTTTTGGCAGACATCCTAGTACTTTAGAGTTGCTGATCATAAAATAATCCAAAGCAATAGTTGCAAGCAATCAAGAAAAAAATTATATATACTTTCATAACCTACAGAGTGCTTTGTGAGAAATTAAGGGATAAATGACTCTCAAGAGATTGGTGACTGAGCAATTTTAAATATATATGGTTTCAAGAAAAAGCAACAATTAATAGAATTCCATTTTAGTATCCAGTCTATTCTTTAAGTTGTTATCCATTGATAAAATCTCCTTTTCTCAATTCCAAGAGCTCCTGAAAGTCCCCTTTCAGTTTTAGAAATACAGGACTAGTCAGAAAAACAGAAAAATGGAAATTCAAGTTACAATTAGTTTGTATGTTCTGATTATTTAGCGTATGCATGCACAACTTTTCACAAAAGTAGTAGCTTGAATATTAAAAACATGTTTAGACATAAGCACCTCCAGTTCTTAAAAGGCTTGGAAAGGTGAGAAACTGATCAGTGTGTAATGATTTTAAATCTTAGGAAGATAATCTCACATTATGAAATACAACATACATCAAAGACTTTTCTAGAATGTTATCAATGTCTTTAGGAAACTTCAGTAAATGTAAATAAAGAGTTTTCTGCAAATCTGTATCCTCTAATGGAGCACATCTTTATACAGCATAAGAATGTCCTCTAACATCATTTAAAGCCAGTATTTGAAAATTTTGCGGAAATTTTCCTCTCAATTACATATTTCATAGTTCTATTAAAAAATAACAACAGTTAATAACCAAACTCAGAACATCCTTTTCATTACAAAGTATACACTTGTAGTTCTTAGGATTGTTTTTCTTCTAATACAGTAAATGCATGAGACTAAAGCATTTATTAAAAAACCTGCAAAATGTTCTAAGTATAGAAAAATATCAGTGATAAAATTTTATTAGAACCATTTAACATCAGAGAAAAAATTCTTGGCTTCATTACCTTGATTCAACTATATTAAACACAACCACATTTTTTTAGATGGCAATGATAAGGTCTGTTGATGTGTCTTGGCAGGAAAATAAAATAAAAAATGACCTTTGAAAACCACTGAAATAAGTTTGCACATTCTGTTCCTTTGTTCCTAAAAACCATGTCCATGGATTTAGAATAAATAAGTCATAAATAACAATAGGACTAAACCAAAATAAAATTGTATATGTATTATCTTATTGCAAACCTATCGTCTTGATTATCATTCAAAGGATTTTGGCTCACATTTATACAAAGCTCTCTTCCATATTTGTGCATAGCAAAAAAGAATCCACAAGTCTGGGCTTTACCAGCTGCTGAAAATCTGAATCTTCAAGTCCATCAGGACTCATAACTGCTAGTCTCCGTAAGGCTGCCTAGAAAAACAAAACAGCAAAATTGTAATACTGTTAGGTTTGACAAGGTCTTCATTAAAGGAATCCATTGTAACTGAAACTAAATAATAGTCAAGACTCGGACCTGAACTGTGCAGGTCTATGAATGCTCCTACCTGGCTAATCCCTTGTTACTGTCCTCATCTGTCAGATGAATCTCCCCTCAAATGTAGTTACTAAATGACAATTCTTTTGGGGCACATTACTTTTAGACCTGAGCGGCAGGTACACTGTGGTGTTAAAGAACACAGAGCTGAGAATAAAAGGACTTTGATTGTAAACCTATCTCTGATCTGCTACACCTCTCCCACTGCCTCTCTCTCAAGTCTCCTCTCACCTTTTGTCTTATTTATGAGAACTATAAGTCATCTGATTCAGAAGACATCTGCTACCAAAGTTTTATGCAGTGCTTGTCACAGAAGTCTTCTAGGTACACTAGTGTAGAAAGAAGCAGTACAGTTCAAATAAATTGACAGTTGTTCTGACTATGAGGCCGCACAATAAAAATGGCATTGATGTTAGTAATGCCTGCATAAATTCTTCCCTTCTAAGGAGATACTCAGTTTTCTCATAGGAGAAAAATATACAATCATATATTTTCTAGCAACCTGACATGACAGAATCAACAGAGAAGCAGGCTAGCTCTCCTCAAGAACAAAAATTTTTTTCTATTAGTAAAGTCCGATAGTTGGGATCAGCTTACCCTCTCTCTGCGCTGTTTGTCAGGGCAGCACTAATACAGGAGTCAATCTTTCTGCTTCAAAATGTATGAAAATTAAACAACCATGCTAAAAATACCAAACAGTACAAGCCCGCAGATTGCAGGGACAATACCTATCAGAGCCTGAAGCAGCTCATGCCTACAGGACAACATTTTTGCCACGTGTTTATCAGAAAAACTCTTCAGGCAGTTACTAAAATACCAGGAGAAGCAGAATTGCAGAGACAGGCAGGTAGCCTCTCTCAATACGCATGAATTCAAGGAATGTGCAGCAACAACTTCAATGACACAGAAAAATCATGGTCTGGTTTGCTGCCATCACTCTGTGGTCTCTCTTTAGCCATACAGGATTAACAAGCCTTCTCGGTATATATGAAGGATAACCTCAGCAGTTCTTATGTTCACATTCATACTTTCCTCATCCTGAATGAGTCCTGCTTGAAGGAACAAGCTGCAGTAACTGAGTTTTACATTTAAAATAACATTAATACTCTAAAGCACTGTCAAACAATATTATTCAGTCTTCATTCATCAAAACCTATGTCCTAACACTAGATCGCCCAGTCACACTTTCACAGAATGCTCAGTGAAATCACTCAACTCCAGCAGTTGTCGGGGCTCACGGTTCATGCAGGACAGGGCCAGCAGCTGGGATATTTCTCCTGAATAGAGAAAGTGTTAACCTTCTGTTGCCCTGTGCTTGACTGGGCACTACATTGTCTTGGAACTCAAATAAAATTAAAAAAAAATAACTGTGATGAAAGCAACTAATGTATTTTCCTCTTTTAAGATATTTTATATAAATATTTCCACACATATGTGTGTGTGTGTGCTGATAAAGGGCTGCTACTCCCTGACTCAAGGCTTATTTCAGCAAACATAACATCATCAGAGAATGGAGCTTTAAAATTAACAAATCCTTAAATTCTGACATACTCCAACAACATTTTTTGGTGCTCAATATTTCGAAGATGAAGCCATTTTTCCTTGTGTGCTTAAATCTTCAATCAGAGGATAAATAATTGACAGTGTACAGGATTATGCTTAAGGGGAAAAGCAGGAGACCCTGGCATGAATTTAAAACGTTCCTGCAATACTTATGCATTTTGAAATCTAAAGGGATGTTTTTTCTTAATTTTTCAGGACAAGCTTGAAAGAAAGACTAAAATGTACATACCAGACATGCCACTAGAACAGAATCACTGTTATTTCTTTCAGTTGGCGATCTGCAAAGTTTAATTAGGCGAGGAATACCTGAGTGCACAAAAGAGCATCAGGAGAAATAATTTAGAAAAAAAATTTCTTATTTTGAGATGAGATTTTTTTTCAGATGTGTCATATTTATCTTTCTTAGTAAATATGATCTCTAACGCAAAGATGATATGCAAATTCTTAAGGGAATTTTCGTGGAGCTGAGCAGTTCAGAGCAGTCATAATTAATGGTTATAAAGCATAAACAAATAAATTGGGTTTACTTGCTATTGCTGTTTCAGAGCAGAAATTGTGACCTCCATTTCTTCCCTATCAATCCTCCCTTACACCCTTAAAAAATTCCAACCCAAAGAACACGTTTCATCCTGTTAGATTCATCACACTGACAGATCCTGCACAAGAGTTTATGTAAAGGAATGGAGGAGGCAGCAATGTCAGTTGGCACAGTAAGACACAGCTACATGTCAAGTGGATGCTGCACCTCAGGTTCCTCTGGGAAATGAGCCAGAGGTTCATTTAACTCAACCTCCTCGGTCATTCTCTGGACAGGCTCTATAGGGAATATATTCCATAGAGTGCACTAAGTGAGGCTAACAATTAAAAAGAACTTCTCCATGACTGGCAGTTCCTCCCTCTTTTTCAGTCTGCCATTAAGCTCGAGGTACATCCTTACAGCTGAGTTTTACGGCTGCCTCTGCCACTTCGGGGTCTCGGCTGAGTCGTGCCAGTGTAACTGCAGATTTCTGTTGGACTCGCTCACAAGCAGCAACTTCTGCTGAATTTCCTGAAGATGATTTTTCAAAGAGCATTTCCATTAAAAGTTGAATACCTAAAAGAATGTAAGAGCCATTGTTATCCTATAACTATGACATTCATGAAGCTTACTGTGCGACTCTTTGCTTCAGAAGTAACATCTTCCATGACAAAAATCACTTCATTAATTGCTGTAGGAGTTGCAATTCTTACTGTAGCACCTCAAAACCAGGTGAGCCTGTACCGATTTCTATTTTCTAGATTATTTCAAGAGTAAAGACAATTATGTACTATTAGACTCCATACACTATTAGGCATTTAGATTACTTCAGGTGGCATCAGAGGATTTTAACTGTTAGAACAATTGCATAAATAATTCAGAGAATTAGCATCAGAAACATGCAGCTAGATAATAATCAATCAACATACATAAATGTCAAAGTTGAGAAGAAAATACCTAAATTCTCCAGCATTCAAAGACCCTTCTCAGTTTGTGAATCTGGCCTCTGACCAGCATCTGGGCAGACACAAAGAGCCTTTACATGCAAGATGAGCATCAAGCCCTCTAAAAAGCCGGTGGGCAAATTCTTCTTGTGAACTTCCATTACAGAATGTATACACAAACTTTGTCACATTGTCCTGAACAACCCACATGTACGTCTCCATCCACTGCAGTATCTAGCATGAGAAACACCTAGTTGGCATAGCTGTTAGTATAATTTCATGAACTTCCATCAAGTTTCTGCTGCAGTAGAAGCAGATGAAATATGGTCAAACACTGCCCCAAGTAACAGAAGAGGGTTTGGTGTGCTCAGAAAAATAGACAGCCAAACTACATAACCAATCTGTTGCTCATAAAGGAGTGCAAAAGCTTCCAGGGCATGTCTGGATTGTAAGTGTTGACAAGAGAAGATCAGCACAAGTCAAACAGACAAATCACTAACACAGTATTCTCTACACAAACCGACAATTACAGGCATCAGGGGCCTGGGAAATGTCAGGGTCTTCCCAAGAGTTTCTAGGAAAGATTCTGGATAGGGAAGTCACATGTGTCTGCACCAACAAGTCCAGGAATGTCTCTCCAAGCTCCAGGAACGCAATGCGCTTCGACCAGGAGCATGGCAGGAACCACTGAATGGATTTGACCAACCTCTTTCTGAGACTGCTCCATCCTCACTTTGAAACAAAGAGATCATATAAGAAATGACCATATTAACTTGACTTGCTCCTCCTTTTCACTGTCTTCTGCATGGGACAGGGAAATTTTACAGGTTATTTGTTTAATTGCATGTATCTGTGATTACATTGCTTCAGTGTTCAGATCCATTCAACCTCCACATTGTGATTTGGTCTGAAGCTGCAACACCTATCTACCTTAGCAAGGACATCAAATGCACACTTGCCTCTGAGCACATGTGGATTGCATTGTGCCTGACTCTTGCCAGTCATCTTTGTATGCAAATAGCTCAAATTTTCCATAAAAATGCAAGAAACATCTAAACCAAATATTGCATCAGAATTGGCCAATTCTCTTTGAGGACCTGCTTCTGTGTAGATACTTTCTGAAATACCATTTCCCGCCTACAATTGGCCATGTCTGAGAAGTAAATGGATCTAAGCTCAAACCATTCCTACATAAACCTTAATTTTAAAGGTGTGGAGAGGATATTCCTAGGACAGAAAAATCATGTGAAACTTCACTGCAATTTAATATTTCCCTCAAAAAAAAAAAAAAAAGCTATCTTACTATATTATTTGGCCCCAATTTTCTGGTAGGTATATTAAGAAAGAATTTGTCCTTATTCACGTAATTAGTAACTTCTAAAAATTCTGGTGGGCCTATAACACCCAAGGTTTTTTCACCATAATGAATTTTGCATAATATGGTATTTAAAGATATAAGGAGGGGAAAAAACCTGGCAACTGCAGTGTTGTAATAAAAACATAATATTTCAAAACTTAAAATACTTCTTAATACATATGAAAAAGGTGACACAAAATGCAGGTATGCATGGCTGAGCATCAGGTGATGTCTTTCAGCATGTAAGAATTGCTAGCTTACACAATGTAATTGCCTGAATAGAGGTCGTTGAAACAGTTTTTTCTACTTTGCTTTGCATCTAAGAGTAAGGCACACACAGAGAACATCAGCAATGTGGCCAGAAGTGCAAAGTTTTCTGAAACAGTGGTATTTTATTTCAGTTAGAGAGAATCATCCCCAGGACCCATTTTGCACCCTGCAGCAATGTGCAATATCCAGCGAAGATAGGATACAAAATGAAATTTTATTAGTGAAGCCTTTGTCCTTTACCTTACTTTCCCATCTATCCACATTATCCAGAAATAAATAAAAAATAAAATTCAGCTAAAATACATACCATTTCCTTGAATGACTTCTGAAGCACACTGGTCCAACACAGACATGTTTGCCAATATGGTTACCACCTGCGTTAAAGAGAGAAGGAAGTATGAAGTCTAGTCCTACAAGAGAGTCATATTAAGTAACACCATGGTTTATAAAATTATTATGGCAGAAAAATAGCAAACTAAATAAAACTAAAAAGCATTCTTGTAGTTGAAGAGTCTATTCTTTCCCCTGTGATTTCTGAGTGGTCTTTATCTTACATATGGCTGCTAACTGAAAGCCAGACAAAGAGAAAAGTAAGATCTCCTTTTGTCAGTCTCATACTTGTGTGCAGAATCTGTCTTAGAGAGATCTGTGCAGTAGGTTTGTTCGGTGGTAAAAATGGTAGAAAGAGGAGGATAAAAATTTATAAAACTCAACTAACTGAAGAAAAAAAAAAAACCAAACCAAAACCAACCAACCAACCGCAGTTCTAGTTCAGCCAGGAACTTCCTGCCCTCAGGAACCAATCCTGCAGTCTCATTTCAGCTCAGGCAGAGCTCACACTGACAGCAAAGAACAAGCACACAGCACGCATTTGGTAGCACTGTTATTGCCACCTTTCTGGTTCAGGGTTCAGCTGAAATGCTGAGAAATCCTCACAAGAGATTTGGAGTTTTGAGCCTTGATTCAAGGGAGTATTTTCAGTTTCATTGAAGCCATGAGTTGTGTGCATGTTAAAGCACTGTCCCAAAAAGATCCAGGTTTAAAAATCTGTTTATACCTTTCCTGAGCTAAGACCACAGTTAGGCTTTGTACCAACAGAAGCTTATTTTAAGTTCTTGATTTACAGCATTTCTTATCCAAAACAGTTTTAAATGTTTCCAAGATTATGTGTGACTCAACTCGCTCAAAATGATGCAGCAAGCCACTGACAGAGACTGGACCATGTGGTGCTGTTAGCTTTAATTTGGCTTTCAGTCACCCATTCTCACATATTTTCTCTTATATATGCTGCAAGGTGTTCTTTTTGACACTTTATCCTTCAAATAGCTTTCTTTTTTCATGCAAACAATACTTGCATCTCAATATTAACAGCATATGTGAGACACCAAGTAATAAATACTATAGATGACTAGAATGCAAAATAGAAATAATATTCTTTCTTAAAAGGTTTTGATTTTCTCTAATCCAGTTCAGAAAAACTGATCAGCCTCAAAAACACCAGTCAATTTTGGAAATGGTTATCAGCCTTTTAACAGCACAGTGTCAGTTCACAAACAAGCAAACTTCTTAGATGCAAGTAAGCATGAGATCAAATCACCATTCTGATCTCACATTGCCGTTTTAAAAACAAGGATGACTCATTTCCGATGCTGTGACATAAAGGTCTTCTACTTTTGAAGGTAGTGTTACAGTGTCATCTCTCTGAATAAATATACTTACTTAGGATGCAAATGAGTTGCTGAAACTGTACAGAGTGACAGGTAGAAATATGGTAACAGTATATGTCTACGTATTTATTCCAGATTAATTATTAACTGTGTTTCAGGCAGAGTGTATATGTTTTCTCATTCTAAATTATATCCTGTTAATGAAAATTGCTTCCTCTGTGCAGCATCTGTACCCCATGTGGCTCTCTATGCCACAGATGAAGAATTCAATTAACCACAATTTGAATACATGCCAATTATTCAACTGCTTCAAGTTATTTTGTCTAATAAGTATTTTCATACATAAAAATATTTTGTGTGCATCTTTTGACACCAAAAATTATTTGAGGTTATATCTATACTTTCTTTGTATTGATTATGTGGCCCCTATATTTTGCAATGTTTATGAACTAGCCTAGTGGGTTTATATGTAACCTTCTCCAGAGGGATGTATGAAACCCTTATGATCAATAACCATCAAGTTCTACCTACATTATCTTTTAAAATCATAGTAGGACTCAAAAAGTAGTTAATTCATAGATTAGTCCATCTCATATGGATGGATTTTTCTTCACACTCCCACCCCACAAAAAAAAAAAAAGACATTTTCCTGTGATGTAAACAATGTAACATGAAACAGCATAATGTAAACACATAACAGGCAAGTTGAATAAAGAGTAGACTTTAAATGTTCTTTTCCTCCCTATGCTTTCAAATTTTAAAATTCATGCAACTCACATGAAATTTCCTCTGTAATACAGACCAAAGTTCAAGGAAGTTTCCTACTAAAGATGAACTCTCTAGAGGAAAACACAAACTTAAATGTAGACTCCACTTGCTTTGAAAAGTAACACTTCTGTGAGCACTGGCATTAATGAAGTCTCATATCTTTTGGATTTAGAGTTGATCAAAAACCACAAACAAGTTTTCCAGTAGCATCTCCCCCTGTAGAATTGTGTGTGTGTGTGTCTAACGATATATACACTTACACTGCAGTCTTTATCTTATGCTCTTTTCCTATTATCTGGATCCGAATTTCATAAAGCCTTAGGCAGTTTCCCAAAAATAACTATGAAGTCCTGTTGAATCAGCAAACCAGTTTCAGATGCTATTGTGAGACATGGAGCACACAGATACTGAAAAAAGGGACAGCCTAAGCCTCATTTCATAGTTGAAAATTACTGGAAAAAAATAGATATCAAAACGTCTCTCAGGAATGAATTATTTTGAAAATATTTAACATAGAATCTCTACTGTTCAACAGTACAATATTTATCAATTTCATTCATTATTCAAGTAGTTGTTCCTGTAAAATATTACACTCCAAGATAACAAAGCACTGAAAACTGACGTAGTTTGTGATTCTTGACATTTTTCTGGATTCCATGCAGTGAACTCCTGGTCAACTCAGAGTATGAAAAAGAATATATCCCAAAGATAGGACATATGAGCCCTGGTCATCTGCCAGTTCCACCCTATCAGGTAGCTGAAGCCACCTACAAATTCCAGTAACCTAGTGATATCTTGATCTGTGGTATTTTTTACATATGCTATTAAGCAAATACTGCTCATGATTTCGGGGGGGGGGGGGGGGGAATTGCTTCATCCTATGTGGAATTTTTTAATTCAACATCTGATCTCAGATTCTACTCCCAAACCTAATAAAAGATTATAGTGGACTGACTTAGAAGCCAAATCCTGCAAGAGCTGATCCCATCCAGCATAATTACCTGACCCAGCACCTCTATCTCTAATAGGCAGATCTTCTCTGGAGGTAAATCTTAATCCATGTATTTCCACCATCTATATTCTAGCAGTGCTCTCCAACAGACTGATCCTGCTATTCTAATCCATCAAAAATTGCAGGTACCTCTCTAGAGCAGCAGTCTGAAAAACCTGGTAGTTGCAGTTTTCTCTGTGAACTGGTAGCCCTAAAACCACTATACTAAAGAAGACAACAGAAAAATAGACTTGTTCAACAAATAGTCATCACAGAATCATGGAATGGCCTGCACTGACATTAAAGATCAACCTGTTCCAACCTCTCTGCCATAGGCAGGGACACTTTCCACTAGACCAGTTTGTTCAAATCTCCATCCAACCTGGCCTTGGATGCTCTCAGAGTTGGAGCACCCGCAACTTCTCTGAGCCACCTGTTTCAGTGACTCACCACCCTCAGACTAAAGAATTACTGCCTAATATCTAATCTAAACCCACTCTCAGTTTAGAACCATTTCCCCTTGTCCTGTCACTAAATATTCTTGTAAAAAGTCTCTCTCCGTCTTTCTTGTTGGCTCCTTCAGCTGCTGGAAGGCTGATTACATTTGTTTGCCACCAGATGAAAGCTGAATGATTCAGGTCAGTGTTGCATGAGTTACACTACTAAAAACAACCAGAGGGAAGGAACAGGCCTCTAGGGTTTATCCTGTGTTCAACACCTACCTTTTACAATGTGCTATGCATTACGCACCTAAACCACGTAGTAGTGAGACACAGTACAACGCAGGACACCAGAAAAAGAATTTTCAGACCAGCTCATGTTTTAGCACTTTTTAAAGAAGCACAAACTTATCAAAATAGTAACATGCAGAGAGTTCCACTGGGATTGGTAAGATTTTTCACAAAACTAAGAGACTAAGTAGTTAATTTTCAGAGCTTAAAAAAAAAATACTCAAAATCATGAAACTTTGAAAGTTCACCTTTAAATGGTTTGTTTGTGAATTGAGTATGCGGGGATATTTCAGGGGAAAGGGCCCCTTTAGGTTTCTTATTTAATAAATAAAAATAGCAGAATTATTTCATACTTTTCAAATGTCAGTACAGCATCATCTTGCTAGTCTTGCAGTTGCTATGGAAATTAATCTGAAATCTAAGTAAACATCTCCATTTCTGTAACCTGTTAAAGGGCCAAGATCTTTCATAGTCAAGGGTCTTTGACTTCATTTGTGGGAGGAGAAGGTGTCTACAGAACGGGAAGATGTGATGCTAATATACCTTTATTGATAATAAAGGCACACTGTTCAGTCAGCTTTTATTAACAGTCCTGACATAAAAAGAAAGACACACACCCAAAATAAGAATTAGCAAGTAATTTAATTGAGTGGAAAAGTAGATCAATATAGAATTAATAATTCTCTTAGCTAATTACTCCTTTAAGGCTGGTTCATCACTAAGTAATATTAATTTTTGTACATATTATAAGAGTATTTTGTAATTCACTCAAATAAATGTCACAAGGGTAAGTAAAAGTGTGTCTGCAAAGCTCCAGATACCCATCTTCAGAAACAAAGAGGCACCTGACAACTACTGAGAGACAAGATGGAGTTTTTGTTTCTGAATGTAAATTAAAACCATCTAAATGTCACAATTCAAGATCCACATGGAGGGAGACGGCAAAAGAGTACATATAGGAGGGGTCAAGAACAGGAATTGCATCAAGTCAAGGCAGAAAAAAACCTTTCAAGATACTGTCTGTTAGGAAAAAAAGCTTCAGTAAGAAATCTTGAGAAATTTTCTCTGTGGCATTATATTGCTTAAACTAGAAAACAATTCCCATTGCTACTGAGACCCATTTTTATGGCTGGGAATTTAGCTTTTCTTCCTCAAAACAGAGAAATAAATATACCTCAATAAGCTGAAGAAGCAAAGATCCCCATAAAATAATAGTAGTGATTGCAGACATGATCTGCTTACAAAGCCTAGGTTTACTCTGAGACTGTGCCAGAGAACTGTAATCTTGGCATACTGAGGCAGAGGAAGAATGACTACAGCTGAAGGAAACTTACCCTTTGGAATGAAGGTAGTTTTCACTACATTTTTATTTACCTTACTTCATATTGCTGACTAATCTAGACAAAGAATAGGCAGAATAACCAGATTTTTACGTTATTTGTTTTAAAGAAACAAACAGGACATACATCCTGCATGGGTCCCATTGTGAATGAACGCATCCCATAAAACAAGGCATATAATGAAAATAGTGGTTGAGTTAGAGTGTGTATCCTCACTCACTTCTGTGGCCACAGTTTTCTGTCTCTCAAAATAAAACGTGGGGAAAAAAATACCCAGCTCTCAGACTTCCTTCATGGTGTTAAAAATCTGCTTATATTTTGAAACAGACTCAGCCAACCAAAGACACCTAAAACATCTGATCTCCCCAGAGCAGAGTCTAATGCAATGTACAGTTGTAGGAAAGTTATAGGAAACAACTTTGCTTGCCTAGCTGGAATCAAACCCTGGAATCAGGGTCTGAGTATGTGGGGGAAACTTAGTTATTCTCATTTTAAAGGAGTCAGTTCAGCTGCCACTAACTCAAGCAGAGTGGTCAGGAAGTAATTTCTGATGCCCTCCTAGAAGGTAATAAAGTTCTGGTAGAAGAGCAAAGAGAAACCAGAAATTGCAATCTGTAGAAACACTGTTTATTAGTGCTCAACTGCTCAGAACCAAGACTGAAATCACAACCATCAACTGGACAAGTGATTCTGTTTTGGGGAAAAAAAAATCATTGATGAAATTCAGAGGCTGTTTGAAATCTACTATCTGAATTCCTGAATGGTTGAAGACAAAAAGATGAAAGATGCAGCAAAATGCATAGAAAGCCACCTCTGATTTTACAGCTTTAAGATTGGTACAGCCTGCAGCAAAGTCTCTTGTTCAGTTTCTGCAGTAAACAGCCCAGCAGCAGCCTGATTGTACTGTGAACCTCACAGGCAAAAGCAGGAAATAGAAACCAAATGAATTGCACTGACATACCATGTTTCTTCTCCTCCTAGAGAGACTTTACACTGAATAAGTGCAATGCCTGCACAACTTTACAGATAATTCAAGAAAAATGCAGAAGTTAAATTGTTTCTTCAAAATCAGACCAGTAGCAATACTAGGAACTGATCTCAAGAATGCACACCTCACCACAGTAAGCTAGCAAAGAATAGCAGAGTTCTTAAGCTGAGCTGAGATTTCACTCTTTCAACTGAACAACTTGTTTTGCAAGTTGGAACTTGCATATTGTCTTATCCCAGATTGAATCTAAATATGAAAGGCAGAATTGTGACTAAACAAGCAGTTTGTCTAAAAAATTTTAGCGTTTAAAGACAGTCAGTGTTGGACCCCTGAAATGTAACAATTTATAATATTGAGCATATAATGTCAGTCAATACTATTACTTATATTTTTGTTGTCCACGTGTATATGAAAAAAACAGAGATAACCATCTGTCTTCATGACAACAAACAGATATAAAAAGTTGTTGGCAAGGAGTAATAATTTCCCAAGTATTCAAGAAGCTCAAATGAGAAACAGTACTGCAAGTTTCTTCCATCCAGAAAATGATTTTCAAAAAGAAATCTGTTAATATTCTTCTCATTAAAAACACTGCTCTCAAAGTCTTTCACTGAGAGTTCAGCAATATTTAAAAATCAAAACTCTTCAATGTTCAAGTAACATGTCTCTGCTCTCCTTTCAATACTACAATCTCCATGTAAGAGAAAAAAGTGGCAGAAGACAATTAAAAAACCCACAAACTCCCTGAAACAAAAGGCAGAAAAACAAAGAAAAAATGTGGAACCTAGAGGAAGAATAGTATTAAGGATTTCAAATCTTAAATGAGGCAGAAGGTCTCAGCTTCAGAACCTGCAGCTTTCTCCCAAATACCAAGAAAACAGGAAATAATTTAACAGGAAAAAAAAAAAACCAGCAATCATTTCTATTTTCTCCTTCCAACTTAAAAGTCTTTCTCCACCTCAAACTTTTTTGAAACATCATTTACTCATTTTAGACCTAGGAATAGCCAATTTAAAAAGGATGTGTTCACTGCACATTAATTCTTTGTCTGCCTGGATAGCAGATCAGGAGGTGTTAGGCTATACCTCCACAACTTCACAGGTAAGGTGAGAACACCAGCAACACGGAAGAGACAAGTGGGAATGCAGAGAGAAAAATTTTATTATACATAAACATACTGTGCACAAACATACATATTTCATATTTTCCTATGTAGAGTATAAGATGATGATTAAAGTCAAGAAAACCCTGAAGGATAAAGGTTTTGGCTAA
This sequence comes from Anabacerthia variegaticeps, assembly GCA_035583185.1. Taxonomy (NCBI): domain Eukaryota; kingdom Metazoa; phylum Chordata; class Aves; order Passeriformes; family Furnariidae; genus Anabacerthia; species Anabacerthia variegaticeps. The sequence goes on along the minus strand of JAWWEW010000165.1, from coordinate 11,841,887 downwards.
ACGCTTCTTCCGACAGTGCTTAAACTCCATTAAGTTTACATTACACTATACATCACACTGCTGAATTTAGGCATGAGCTCTTCTGAAAGACTATTTTGATGCTCCTTTGGTGGAAAAAAAATGCTACTCAGGAAATAAGTATCTGCAGAAAGAAAAAGAGCCTGGCACATTCATTTCCATTGTGACCCAAAACTGGGGACTAAAGGAAACAATCACTTAATGACAATTCTTATACAATTGATTTTGTTACAAAACTGGGCGATCTCAGTGCAGTACTGCTGGCTACAGAAACAGTTACATACTCCTATAAAATGGACAATGATAATCTTGTTTATCAGTAAATTCAGCACTCAATTCTAGTTTTTTTACCTGACCTAATCTAACAGTGCCTGGGGAAACTGAAGAAGGAGAACGTTGGTTTTCAGATAGCGAAGACAGGAAAAGTTTATTGTTTGCACACAAAAACTTTCCAGAAGCCAAAAGGCAGAACATTTTTAAAAGTGCTTGAGCAGGCAAATACTTTCTGCAGGCAACTCACAATCTATCCAACTTCCAGCTCCTGGGTGAATGCTACTTCTTTATACCACACAGAGGGTGAAAATTAATCAGTCCTAGCTGTCCTTAGAAAGGCTGTATAGGACATAATGTGCCTTTAAATGAGGAAAAAAGGCACAAAGGAAAACAAAAAAAACAGTTCCTTTCCTACATTTCAGCCATCTTCCTCCCATTTTTGACTTACAGTGAGCATATTTCAGTCTATTTCAGCAAACTAGAATTGTCTCAAATCAGCAATAATGTTAAGGTAATGTATAAAGAAATACCCGGTAGTTTTCTATAAGATAAATTTGTTACTTAAGTTCAAGCTCAGCATGAAAAATAGAGCATTTAAGTTCGAGGGGTTCTTTTTAATTAATTATTACTGTTATTATTATTATTAATTTTTATTATAATTGGACAATATTTTGTTGTATTTGCTATGAAACATTCTTATTTTGTTTAATTGTTTTAACATTTAGTAGAGCTTAATTCCAAATCATCTATTTTATGGCCAAGATGACCTGATCATTCAGAATAGACATTAGGCCATGCAAATATATTTCACATTGGTTGCATATTCCAAAATAAAACTTGAATCAAAAAATTTCCAAGCCTACTCACATTTAATGTGCTTCTCCTTAGGTAAATGTCTACTGGATGGGACACAATACATATACTGGGGAAAGTTACTGACTAGAATATATAACTAAAAGGAATTAAAGTCAAAAGCTAAAATGGCAATTTATAATAGCCTTATAAAATACAGTATTGTGATGCAGTTTTTCTCTCCAGCTGAGTGTTTTCCTCATTGCAACTACACACAGAACAAATTAAAAGGCAAAATAGTCCATAAGACTGTCATAACTGGCAGACACCATCTCTACACCTCCAAATATAACACTGAAACAAGGAGAGAAATTTAGTCCAACACAGACTTGTTTGGAAATTTGAAGGAAGACTTCTCTTAAGGGTCTTGCATTACCAAAAGTGCTTGACTAGCAATACTGCCCACTCTTAAAGACAAGATGAGCAGCACTCAGATTCAGTCTGGACATCAGGTGCTCAGTAAAAGAAGACAGGATTTTATAGTCCCTGCTGTTGAAGGAGCCAAGCACTCAGCTCAGAAACTGACTGCAGCACACCACTGAGAACATTGCCATTTCTGATGTACTTTTTCATCCTAAGAAGGAAGGTAAGGGGTTATGGGGGATGAAATCTCTCAATTCTTGGAAGGAAGCCATTCAGCTTTCTGCTCATCTAGCTAATGAGATGTCCTGCAAGTTGCAAAAGGCCTGGAACTAGCCTGTTACCTAAAAAAGTCATACATATTTCTTTCAATGTCTGTCTTCCTCATAAAAAGAAGGGGCTTGCTATGCTGCCCACAAAGCAAGCTGCAAACTCACAGCTGATAGCAGAATTAAGATGAGGGCATAAATAAATACAGAAATCAAAACTATGAGAGCATACAGGAGGAATAAAAAAAAAAGAACACGAAGAATTGTACACACATAAAAACAGTATACAGGCACATCAACACCACATCTACCATCATTCACTTTGCCCAAAGAGGAATACAGTAAATATGGCTTAATCCCATCTTTTTATACACTCCTGTGCTGGAAAACTACTGAGTGTTAGTAATATAAGATAAAGAGGCCCTAATAACCCCTCTCGAACACCGATAATTAGTTTCTAAATACCCTGTCCCTTAATTTTCATGTCCTGGCTCCTCTTTAAAGTTGAACAGAGTTTTCTGTGGTAATACAGATACCAAGTCTACCATAAATCATCTTTGGGTTCTTTCAGAGTTGTGAAGGGGATTGGGTTTTTGAGGCCTGAATTATGGATGTTTAGTTATATTCACAATGTTTCATACACTGAAATAGTTCAGGGGAATCCACTAGCAACCTCCATCCTATAGTAATAACTACTGGAGCCCTCAAGCTTCATACATGTTACTCTGCTGAGGCAAAATTAATCCCTGGGATGACAAATAAACAGTGCCTCTACGGCACCCCCCTGCACAGCAGTACATGAGGGGAGCAAAAGAATTCATCTGACTCCATCTGTGCATCAGCACAGACCTTTACATTTCTGAGTCTCTTTACTAAAAAAAAATGGTGATAAAAAATGGAAAAGCAAAAGTACATGAGCAGTATTTGCCAGTAAAATTTGCAAACCCTCTACCAGGCATTTAGGACTTGATCCAAAGCCCACCGACGTCAATGGGCTGGGGATCAGATCCTTATTCAGCTTTTGGAGATAGTTCATCTTTGAACTGACAACTTTCTGTTTAGGCTGTAGTCTCCATATATATCTTCTTTGCCTCAAAGCTCCGTCCAGTCAAGTTTTTAATACCTCCAAAGACAGAGATTCCACAGCTTTTCTGGGCCTCTATGTCACTGTTTGGCTATCTTCATGATGTAAAAAATAAAAATAAAAAAATCTAGTGTCTTAGAAGTATGGAACTGTGCCTTGTTTTCCATTTTATGTAGAATCACATTAAAGCTGTCATATTTCATACAGCTCATTAAAAAAAAAAAAAAGAAAGAAGAAATAAAAAAAAATGGGGGGGAACAGAAGCAGAGTCATATACTGAAAAGAACCAAGAATTAAATACATGAATGTAACTTCAGTTTGGCTGTGTCAAAACAGACATAGTGCTGAAACCTGTTGGCTTTTACACAAATGGGCTCAGACAGAGGCTTGCCAAGAAACTCCTCACCTGATCTCGGGAATACGGAGTATCCACTAAGCGTTTGTCTGAACACGCTGTTAGAAGAATCTTCATCGCATTTAACTGAAGCAATATTTCACAGGCCATGGTATCAAAGAAAGTAATATTGGCAAGAGCTGCTGAAGCCAGCAGGAAAACTTCACCTGACGAGGCTTCTTGGCACAGTTCTAGGAATGCAGAAAATAAGTTGAATAAGAGTCATTCCTTCATTGTGGTGTTTCAAAGCATGTCAAAATATTTAAGCATCTGCAATTTGCAGTAGTAATCTTACTAGCCAAGACCAAGTTCATAAAAATCAAGATAAAAAAAGAAACAAAAAATCCCCACATAATCTTAGTTTTGTCAATTATATAATATTGTAGAATAGTTTAGGGTGGAAAAGACCTCTAAAATCGTTGACTCCAATTCTAAACACAGCACTGCCAAGCCCACCGCTAAACCACATGCCCAAGTGCCACATCTACACATCTTTTAAATACCTCCAGGGATGGCAACTCAACCACTTCCCTGGGCAGCCTGTTCCAACACTTCACAACTCCTTCCATGAAGCAATTTTTCCTAATATCCAAACTGAACCTCCCCTGGCACAGCTTGAGGCCATTTCCTTTTCTTCTATCACTTGTTACTTGGAAGAAGAGACCAACAACCACCTTGCTACAATTTCTAAAGAATTATATGGTCTACCTAGTATATCATTCCGCAGGGAATATTTCACTGGATGTTGCTCAAAATAAATCTTGATGTAACTAAATAAAATTAATAACGGGAAGCAAAAGGCTAACAGTAAATGATCCATAAGAGAACAATTCTGTTGTATATCCTCTGCTGTAGAACAAGGTACATATACATGTCGAGTATCTCTATTTCTCTATAGTCAAAAATCATCCTGCATATTTTCCAGCTTCAAAAAGTGCTGAAGAGACAGATACCTTTTAACTATTTGCACACATGTACTTTAACTAAGATGTGAATCACCAGGTAATGGGATTTCTGCATGGTTTAAAAATTAAATATATTACAGTAATTCAATTACTGAGTTATAAATATTACAAAGAAACTTAGGTGTGATTACTGAAATGGCTCTTGCAAAGTTATAGGTGTTCCATTTTTAATACATTTCTTGGGCAGAATATGTACTACTGAAATTCCTGTGGAATTTATATGGCAACAATCAAGGAAATGATCTACCAGCTAATACCTTCTGGATAGGCTGTTCAGATTTTCCCTTAATTGTGGTATATTATAATAACCTGGAAAACCATCTTAAATAAATCAGGTCAGATGCCTCCAGATGTCTAGCTACAGCACAGTCAAGCTCAGCATGGGTTAATTCTACTCACTGGATTCAGGCCACAAGCTTGCTGCTGGACATCAGGAATAAATTGTGTCCTTGATTTCTGCAGCACTAGTTCTGTTTGGGCCTATTGAAGAATGCCTAAATACATCTCAGATAATTCCCAGCCACTGTAGAATCCTCAAGCACTGGTACTACTACACTCTTTTTATGTTCTATTAAAAAAACCCAAACAAACACAAGACCATTCATTAAAATTGAAGTGTTGCAGTTTAACTGTAACCATTGGGTTCAGTGGAGAAATATCCAAACGTACTGATCTATTATACATGAGAAATCAAACTAGAAGACCCAAACTGTACAGTCTGACATGGAGCTCTGGGAAACTGAATTTCCAGATCAGAGAGAAGAGGAGAATGCTTGAATGAAAGATTCTGGTACTTGAGGGGGATGAAGCAGAGCGCCAGAAACAAGATATTCCTCTCTTTAGAAAGTAATGAGAAACATCATCTTGTTTTTCTCAAGTTTCCTCACTGACCCAGGTTAAAGAAAATCTTGCTGTTACCTTTGTCTCATTTTACCATGGATCAGGCAAGAAAGACAGATCTTTTGTTTTCTTGTAACAGTGCCCTGAGATTCTACTATGCTGTACTTTTCCTCTGAATTATATATATAATATACAGAAATGTAGATGTAGTGCTGAGCTTGAGTTCCAGCAAGTTTAGAAAATACAACAGGCATAAATGTTAGCTGCTCTCAGAAATTGTTGTTTTACAGACAAACATCAGACAAAGAGGATGCTTTCCTGCGTCTTTCCTATGGCTCTTATGCTAGATTTTCATACAGAAATTATTTTTACAAATATTAATAAATTCTATTCAAATGTGGACTGGAGTAAAAAGTATTACGCAATTGCAGAATGCTCAGATTCAAAATTTTAAATTGTTCTTTTATTTGTTAAGGGAAGTATGGTAGATGTTGTTTAGGGAATATTTCTATTGAAATAGTCCTATCCCAACATATTATTTTAACTGGACTCAGAAGTCCCATAGAAAACTTACTGACAAGTGCTGTCACAATTTCTTCCATGTTTTCCAGAAAGCTGCTGAGGTGCTGAGTGAATGTGAGATGTGGAGATGTGATCTGTGCAATTACTGCTGCTGCTTCTGCATGAGTAGCCTCAGAATGGCTGTTATCTGTGAGAATGTCAGCCAGGCACAGTATCCCATCAACCTATGGAAAAACAATAGATATAGGTCAGAAATACTCTAGGAAATACTTCTGCAATTAAAGATGGTTTACCACTTCTCTTTTCTTGACTGTGGCTAAACTACTCAATTTATTTTCAAAGATAACTTAAACATGGTGACATTTATGACATAAGAAGTTTTGATTTAGCAAATACAAATTTGTTGGCCAGCAAAAAGTCTTGCATTTCCTTCTCTCTGTTAAACTGATTTTGGTCAAAGTGTTTTCTCACAGATGTCTCAAGTTAAACATTAATCCAAAAATAAGCTCTCATAAGCAAATGCTAACTGCTACTATGCCAAAGCCCCATTTGAGCTCTTGCCTGACTGTGCCTCACTTCAAGACTTGAGCCTGAGTGTGCAGTAAGTTCTAAACTGACATGTGGGGTTTTTTGCCACTTTTTTCTGAACTTGTCACAATTCCAGCACAGGATCAAGAAAATCACCGTAAAAACAACCCAGGGCAAACTGTTCCTTATGAGCTTGCATAGCCCTTACATTAAAGCTAGGTCCACGTATCCCTTGCTTACTTTGAAGAGAAACAAAAAAATGAGTGCAATTACACAGGTTTATGCTTTTATAGTATTTGAGGTGTTCTTACACAGTTCAGGCAGAGAGGTCATATATGCTCACCTTACTTTAGATTATAGGGTACCCACAGACACAATGAAAGACAGTAACTGAGCACAGCTGATGGGATCATCTGACAGCATCTAATGCAGTAAGGGAATGTACTCTGTAGACAAGGGCATAATCTGTGAACTTCCAAATTACAGCACCACGTTTCTCCCTGTTTAATGTATCCCTGGATAAATTATCGTGTTGACAAGCAAGTAGTTAGATCATGGAATCATATGGGTTGGAAAAGACCTGTAAGATCATCAAGACCAACCTGTGACTGAACACCATCTTGGCAACTAGACCACGGGACTAAGTGCCACATCCAGTCTTCTCTTGAACACCTACATGGATGGTGAGTCCACCACCTCCCGGGACAGTGCATTCTGATGTTTGACAACCGTTTCCATCAAGAAATTCTACCTCGTGTCCAACTTAAACCTTTCCTGACACAACCTGAGGCCATTCCCTCTCGTTCTGTCAATGGCTGCCTGGGAGAAGAGGCCAATACCCATCTGGCTATGACCTCCTTTTCAGGTAGTTGCAGAGAGTGACAAGGTCACCCTTGAGCCTCCTTTACTCCAGTCTCTGGGCAATCAATAGACACAAGGAGGAGTTAGGAAGGCTTAGTACTGAAATATACTCCAACAGTCAAACAAAACCAAATGCGCATTTGTGTCGTACACTCGCTCGGACTTTCTTAGGTCTGTTGTTCAGACTGCATTCTCTGTCAATTCAAAGCTTCCTCAGAATGCCCATATTAAGTCCTATCCATTATCTTCATAAAGGATATTTAGCAAATATCTTAGTCTCATTTTTGTTATTTATTAATACAGAATGTTGAATTATCTTAACTACTTATCCTGCAATGGGCATGAATTAACTTATTGATAATCACTGACAGTTACTATATTTTACAAGAAAAGCTCTTAGATTGATGGGAGCAAAAATTACCCTCTGGAAGATTATTCACTGGGATGCACATTTTAATAGGCAATAGACTATATCATCAAAACTCTAATAACATAGATAAATACAAAAGAAATTATATCTCTATTTTTCCTCAGATCACAAATGGAATTTAGTGTATGAGCTCAAGTACTGGCAAAAAGAGGAATAAATTTTCAACATTAAACTTTTTCTTGACAAGCTTTCAACATTAATCTACCTACAGCAAAATATTTCCTCCTAGTTATGGCAGAATCCTACAGCTTGAAACAGAAGATTCACATAACTCACTTGGCTTCAAGGTATATTAATAGATCTCAGTGTCAAGAATTAATATAAGCCCTCACAAGATGATTTAGTACCCAAAGTGTGCTAGACAATATCATATGCAAAACCCCCCAATTTTGTCACCTTGACACCTCCCCAGATCACACCTTGTCTGGGGTTCGAAGGAAGCTAATAACAACAGTCAGTAAAAAAAGTTAAACATATTCCAAGGCATTTAAAAAGTACTTCACAAGAAACTTCTTCTGAGATCTGGTCAGCAGTCTTCAGCTCTAAATTTACTAGTTAAAATTCACTTGGCTAACTCTTATTCAGTGACCTCAATAGTTTAATGCTATTTGAGAACAAGTAATGGCCTTATGAAAGACGGGTACTAGCACATGGTTAAATTTTTTCATCACCACTGATTGTTTAATCTACACTATAAAATACAAGCTTCTAACAATACAGAGTTGTACTCGACCTTAAAATCACATATTTGATTTCTTTGTTTGCTAATTGTTTTTGGAAGTCAGGAGTTGCTGAATTGTGAAAAAGAAGTGGATATGATTTTATTCAGCATAACATATTAATAATATATTCAGATAAATTACATATATTGGATCAATGAAAGCCAGAACTATCCGTTCTTCCTATTCAGAATCATGTAAAAGGCTAACAAATTCAGAATAAATTTGCTCCATACACTTTTTTCTCCCATCTTAAATATAGAAAATAAAATAATTCTACTTCAGCAGGCAACCCCATTTATGAGTGTCTAGCAATAAATTTTAAAATGACAGGGGAACAATCTAATAAAAGCACTTTAACATCCAAAAAGAAATTGCTGCTCAAAGCATTTTTATAATTAGCTTTCACACTGAAAGGAACTTTGGATGGTTGCCATGTTTTCTGTTTAATTTTGGTGAAGTAATCAGCTAAATGTTAAATCAGTTCATCACCTTGGCAATACAAAAGAAACAGTTAGCCAGATAATGCAAACAAATGAATTCCATGAATGCAACAAAATGCTGTGGAGACCCTGCATTTGAGGAATGGTGTTCAGTAAATGCTTGATCACTAATATTTTAATATTGATAACTGGAAAAATGCCAGGAACTGACATCCTTATGAGCATAGCCCTGTGATAGAAACTTAATCCAAGTGACAAAATAAATGTGTGACCACGTTACTGCATAGATCAAGTCTTCTGAAAGGAAATAATTTCTTTTCTCTGCAACAGGAATGAATGAGTTCTGGGGCAACACTCTTCTTTCTTCAGTATACCTGTCCTTTCTCCTGAAAATATTAAATAGAATGAGGCATCTGTTAAAGATACCAGTACAGAATGAGGGATGAATTGCATTAGTGACTTCCTGATTTGAAATATTACACACAAAAGCAGTATTAACTTCGTGCTTTCCACAGGGAGGTTCTAGGCAGGCTTTCCATGCCATTCTGGGAATCAAGACCCATTGTCTCCTTTTTAGTCATGTCAGTGTTCTTTTGTATAAAATGCTGCTGAAGGCCTTTCCTCAAGGTATTACTTTTTCTACCCTTCTGGGTTTCCTACTTAACATTCAGGTGATCTCCATGTGTTAGTGAACCTTCTCAAAAAAAATTTTTTTGCCCTCTCTGAATTGATCTCTCAAGTTGTCTTCTCATATTGGAAAGTCTTACAGGATATCAGCAGATTTCCCACTGTCAAATCCGTGATAACACTGTCAGCCTCCAGCCAGGTGCTTCTGGTAAGCAGCACCAGCAGATTCCAAACCAGTTTTAAAGGAATGGGAGATGCTGAGATCCAGATACAATATAGCAAATGTGGAAACAGTATCACAAAGGGATCACCTCTCAAACAGTCTCAGCCTTTCCTGGGGAAAGTTCCAAAAGCAGGGACTGCATCAAGCAGTTAAGAACTGATAGAACAGAGCTGTGTTTATTTTATCCTTTCATAGATTCTGTGTAATCGCACCTCCTACTTGAAGATAGGCTAGGTTAACCATGTAGGTGAAGACATGAACATTAGCAGACTAAACCTAATATGCATAGGTGGATAAAAATGCAAACAACAAAATTTATAGGATGAGGAAAAAGGAGACAAAGAAGGAAGGATGTCAAAATCATCATATTAATTTTAATTTCCTCCTCAGAATTTTTTGAACACAATCTACTTTATTCTCCAGATCATTGCATGAACCATAAAGTCTCTTCACTATTCTGCAGTTCCATTGAAAATGTCATCCAATAGAACCCTTATACTGTTAATTTGATTACTTGTAATTGAATTCCTGATTATCAAGGCTAAGGTTTATCCTATATACACCTCTCTAACTTACCCTGCACCTGTGGAAGATCTATAAGTCTTCTTTAATTTCTACATTCAAAGAAAGGAAGGGAAAAGGACCTTGCACATAATGATCTTTCATGTTTGAGCAGTTGTGCTGCCAAGTGGTCTGCAGACAAAAACTGCCTTAGTTCCACTATCTGAGAACTGTGCTGATTTATACCAGATGAAAATCCAGTCAGCTGCTTTGAAAATGAGATTATATATATAAAGTGATGCTGTTCAAATGCCCACAAATATGATTCCAAATAATCAAAGTCACTGCAGCAATTCCATGGCAGCAGAAGTGACCAGTGAAGAAACTGCAATGATTTTACACCTGCAGCTGTACAACCGTGGCCATGGCACCTGATTTATAAGCTATATTGTATACACCATGGCATAGTGTGGGGCTGAATAGAAGTTGAATGCTTCTCAACTCAGAAACTTTAAAACTTTTGTCAATAACCTGAATTTTGTATCTAAACTAGCTGTGAGCTGTGCTTCAGTTCACAGCAGCTCCAACTACGGCTTCCCTTTTAAACTTCCCTCCTTCAGAATGTGGTCAAGCTAATGAAGCAGTAGTTGTTAGCCATGAAGAAGGAATGTGAAGCTGATCTGCCTTATATAAGGAATATTTCTATATGGCATAAAGAAAGACAGTTGGCTGTATCAGATTGAAGGACACATTAAATGTGTCAATGCCTAAGTAGCAACCTTGAAACTGTGTTGCAGTGAGAAACAAATCGCAGAGCAAGGTGAAATAAGAAGTTCCTTACTCTTGGCTGACTGAAATGATAAATCGTATGCAAACCTCTTCTCCCCTTGCAGCCCAGGGTAAGCATGTTCTTTGGCACACAGATTTGCTTTATGGTTGTTGCAGGTAAAAAGTACAACTGTTTGTCCAAAGAGGTACTAGAGAATAAGTCATTTTACAGAAAGGATAGACAAAAAATCAGTAAGATGGATATCCAGACTTCTCTCATCTTTACTTCAAGGAAAAGAAAATTGCTGGCTTTGAACTCTCCCAATCTTGAGGACTGATATGAAGGGTAAGAATCTTTTAAAACTTCTGGTCACAAATGACCATGGTGGCTTGGGGAAAAAAAAAAAAAAAAGGTATATATTTGCAATAGCCTTTTTACCCCGAATTTGTTACATCCTCTTTCTCCTATTCTGTCAAAAAATCACAATAATGACTATGTTATCTGTAATGTCAGGACCCTATAAGAATAGGGAAGAACTATTTATGATCACATATGATAAAATTAGAGATTACATTCTTCAAGTTATGTGACACAAGACACCAAATGTTTCTCAGATTCCTTTGCCCTACCTTTTGGAGGGCAGGATATACCAGCTTATTTTTAAGTTGCAGAAATCTATTCCTATTTGTAAGGTTTTCTTGGTATCTGCATTACAAATTCCAGAAAGCATACTCTTGTGTCTTTTAAATAATGGATAAGGCTTTATATATTATATTTTGGGGTCTGAAATCCATTAAAATGAAGTCACACAGACCCAAAAAAGTACTTGTCAACAAGATAAGAGGAACTGTCAAGTGTTGTACAAGAATGCTGAACAAGATACTGGGACCTGACATCTGAATTAGGGAAAGACCATACATTAGTAGTTTTCATATAGCCCTCATTTTTATTTACCCTGGGGGATCATAGTCTGACAAAAAGAAAAATACCCACCTCAACTATTCCTATAAGCAAACAGAGGCTCCGGGGCTATGCATAGCAGGGCACTCCAGAAAATGAGATGTTCTCACTGAAAAAAACATGCTCCAATCATCTGCTTTTAAATAAATAATGTCACAGACACTTCATTGCATGAGGGCATATTCTCAAACACCTGGTGCCTGGCACTTAAAAACAAGGACACTCCTTCAACATGTTTGATTACTTTGTATCATTTAGGATTTGGCATGACTCCATATATTTTATTTTCAAGAAGTGCCTGTTAGTGTTCCTCTTCATGAGAAAAAAAAAAAAAAAGAAAAATCCCATGCAGACCACATTTTTAGAGGCTCCTCTTATTCTATTGCAATAATGAGAAAGGACCTCTATCTGAAAAAAACATCCTGGAGGTCACAGCCAGTATTATCACCAATTCTAATTCTTCATAGTGTCTTTCTTCTCTCAGGAAAAGTATCTGATAATCTTTCTAGAACTCTAGATTTGTTTAAGTCAATACTTTGAAACCTTAACATGATTACATTAAGGAGGTAATTAATAATAATCCCTGATGTTATTATTATTATTATAATTTCCCATACAACTTCTCTCATAAAATTAAAATTCTTGAACAGGTCAGTATCCCAAAACTTAGATACAAACACAACCTGACTCTATTCTCAATGTGTGACCATGGAAATGCTTCAGAAGAATAGTAGTTATATTAAAAAGATAAAGAGAGAGATTGAGCAAAGTACATAGCATAGCACTTTGCCTTTTTTTAGTTTGTTTTTTACTGCTACTTTAAAAGATTCTGCAAATGCATGTAAGAAAAAGATCCTTATGCAAACAATTTTCCTGCAAATATTTCTCATTTCAATAGTGTCAGTCAGTTTAGCATAAGAAACATCCTGTTCCTGAAATGCAAGACTTCTGTAGTATTTGAATCATATGTACACTAATTAAATGCACTATAACAGTAAAACATTTATCTAATACAGTGTATTAAATACATACAATAACTTGTTCAGAAAAATGGTTTTATGTCTAAATTCACATAATTGCCAAAACTGACTCAGTGCTTCACCCATGTTTCTCTTCCCAAAACTTTTTGTTGCTTTTAAGAAAAGTACTATGAGGCACCAAGCGTTAATATAATTGTTTGCTACCTTCATTATTTCGCAACAGCTGTTCAATTATTTTAATAAATTAATTAAAATAAATTACCTCCAGAACCAACCTTGGATGTGCCAGATTTTTATTGGCAGAGAATTTTTACAAGCAAGTTAGAGAGTTTTATGATAGCCATATATAATGAAAACACTCACAGCACTTTAGCTATAAAACTTTTAGTGAGCAACTCAATAAGAGTCCATTTGTGTTTTAATAAAAACAGAGGAAATTGCTACCCTTACTCAAACAAGAATTTCAAAAAAAGTTAAGAAGTGGCAGTTTTTATCTGGTGAAAATTGATAGAACTGTACTGGCTACAGCAGACTCAAGTTATTTGGTCCTAAGATTCCTCTCCTGACAGTTAGGAAATTCTCCTTGGGTCTCCTACAAACACTGATTTGTTTCTATGACTGCAGTGGCATTAAAATATTTCAGAATTGCTTTAAGCCTAAGAAATTCAAGTTTAAGATCAGTTGTTTGCATACAGTCTTTGTGAGCATTCAGAGGTCCACTAGGAGCCATCAGGTAAAGTGATCTCAGATGTTTTTCTCTCCATTAACACCTTCCAGTACTGTTCTATGGTCAAATACGGTTGCTATATTGACTTTATATAAGAATATGGACAATCCTAAGATGCTGAGAAAATTTTTACAAATTAATTTCAATTTTTACTCTACTCAGTATTGTTCACTGTCTTAACAGGTCTCAACATAAAGAAGCATCCTTATGAAGGATAATAAACACCTATATTTAAAGTTAAGCTAGTGTTTGAACATTCCATTAGAGGAGCAACGAACCCAAAAATTTGGTTACACTTTCAACAGAGATTACTTTTTCAACAAGCAAAGATATCTACAACAGCACTTTGATGCAGGAACAGTTCCAATTTGCATTCAAAATTATATTTCCAAAAGTCCAGCTTATTTTCATAAACTGATCTCACATCAGATAAATAGGGCAGAACTGACTGAAACCAAATTTAACTAGTGAGCAGATTCCAGGTTCAATACTCCAGGATCTTCTCCAGTTATTTTGGATAGAAAAATGAGTAAGCATTATGTTATAGAAAAGATAAAACCTCAACTTGCTGTATTTCAGCTATGCAGACCCGGGAAAATAAACATGTTATTTAGGAAAGTCTCAAATACTGTTCTGATTCTGTCATCTAGTCACTGCCTGTTTTTCTAATAACGTCCCTAATGTATGAGCCAGATTGTTCACTCTTAGAATAATACACGAGATGTTATGACAGAAGGAACCTAACAACTACCAAGTACTCCATATTAGAATTCCCCTATAACATTCATATGAACAGGAAAAGCTTTCGTTCCCTGTTCCAAGCCAACCAAACCTCCAGATCTCTAAAGTCCAAGTCTAGAAATTTCATAAGATCAAGTTGCATTCTGCCATCTGCCAGTCCATAATTAACAGAAGAACAACTGCAGGTCTACACAGAATGGTACAGCGCTTCCCCCCGCTCCAGGAGAGGCTTTCAGGACTAGGACCTCTTGTGTTTTCAGAGGGAAACAGAAACAACATAATAGGACATTTTCAAGAGATACTAGAAATGCGTGACAACTTGGAAAACGGGCCGTATACCTTTCACTCTGAAACCAGAACAAAACCTTGAGGCCAAAGAATGTAACTTGAGATCAATTTTTAAAGATAACCAACACATTTCATTATTGTTTATCACTAGTTTAATAGCCTCCAAACAAAAAATTCAGGCCACTCTCTCTTACACATTTTCTTTCCCTCTCTACATAACTTACTTAGAAGAAGAGAGGTTCTAGTAAAGATTATTCAAAACTGTCTTGAATTGAGTCTCTGGTGTGCTAAGAACCACATACATCCCATGAACAAAGAGGATACTTTAGGCTTAGTTTCACCCAAAATGTGTGAAAAGTGCCTTGCAAATTCAGGCCTGTTAATTGTATGACAAACTGAAGTCTTATTATTCCCCAGTGAAAGTGGGAGCCATCAATGAAAGTTCTTGCACATGATCAAGACCTGGTTGAGCTAAGAATACATCTCATATGGTCCCAAAGACTACAGGTCCTTACAGTTATGAATACTTTCAGACATCTTAGACACATAGATGTTCTGTTCACAATGGCTGCTCTAAAGTTCTGTATAAAAACCTAAACAACAGTTGTTATATTGGACAAGTGGGCTTTTGTTTTCAAAATATTTGTACAACTGTCAGTTCTTGAAGTGACTTTGCTTACAGTTATCATCATAGGGTTTTTATCTGTGACGATACTTTTACCTAATACCCAAATCAAATACCAATATCATTCATTTTCATATTGTTTCACATCAAAATGTTGGAGTAAATGCTTTCACTCAATGCCTTCTAGCAGTTCTTCTTTAAAGTCTATGGATAAAGTTTCTCACAACTATGTTAAATTTGGTCAACCATGAGATCTCTTCTATATGAATATGTTTACTAAATGTATCTTTATAGTCACAGAAAAGTTACGTTACTATTCATATGTACATGATATTGCCCTTGAAGATATATACATTTTAAGTGAGTTTCCACCTTGCTTTTCTTTCCTA
>JAWWEW010000165.1:11780646-11826146 GCA_035583185.1 Anabacerthia variegaticeps | reverse complement strand
ACTATTCATATGTACATGATATTGCCCTTGAAGATATATACATTTTAAGTGAGTTTCCACCTTGCTTTTCTTTCCTAGCACTGTTCTGTCAGTCTTGGAAGTTACAATGAGTGGTTGACAATTTTAGAGTACAACTTTAACATTCAGAACCCAAGGCAAACATGTACATTTAAACTGTACTAAGACTTCAGCAGAGCAGTGTACGGGGGTTTTTAAGTCTTTTCCTGAAACACTTTTTAATTGTTTCTAATTAAACTGTTGCTTTCCAATCAGATACTTGCAGGTCAAAAAATGATTTACCATGAACTCTGTAGGTTCATTAGTCCCATCACTGAGCAAAGATACCTTTGAAGCAAAGTAAATCTAACCTTTATTCTAGATGGTCCTTGCCCTGACAGAAAACTAACACTTCCTACTCCTTATGCACAAAGTCTGCATGGTGCCTCTTTGCCATCTCCATTGCTAGCCTTTATAGACTAGTTACCCAGCTGCAACAAAGATGCTGACTGGGCTTTTATTGACACTTATGGCTTAGATCCTTAGTTGTCTTACTGAAGAGAAACTATAACCAGTGGTAAAATACAGTAGCCCCCACAAAGATGAATGGCCAAGGTAAATACAAGACAGTACCTACCCCAAAACCTTAAGGATTTTAAAGGAAAATGCAATTGTTTCTGTTTAAAATAGCTGGCCACAAACAATAATTCTTAAAAGGGGGAAAAAAACAACAACCAAACAAACAAACAAAAGAAAAAAAAACCCAAACAGTCTAATCAGTTGACTTTTACTGAGCTCAATTAACTGATCGTTTTTAATTAAATTGTAAATCTTTATCCATGATACTGAAGAATGATAACTGATTGTTATATTCTTTTCTATCTCTTTTTCTATGTTATTTTCTTTTTGCTTGAACTATGAAATACTCCTTATTGGTGTAAGCTGACTGGTTTTTAGGATTAGAAGGATCAGAAGTCAGCACTCATAGCTTTCTTTAAAAACTAAGAGGGAAATGGAAGGGAAAAACCCAGCATCATCTCTACTCAAAATTACTTCCTTTTCCATTACCACTTTCAACAATTGTCATTCTTTGTCTTTTGGGGTGTTTTTTTCCTTTCTGTAAGAAAAATCAATTGTAATTACGTGAGTATGTCTCAATTACCTGTCCTTTTCTGCGTTGGAAGTCTTGATCTGATTAATTAGACTCTTCTGTCCTAATGTCTTCTCCAATGCCCTAGGTCCTAAGTGCCTTACCTTCTTACATTTTGTGGTAAGTGCTTCACTTTTACTGGTTCATACAAGACAGAAATCCTTCTAGCAGAAAAATGTGCCAAAAATTAGATGCAAGTGTGTTATTTCATGTTTAAAGGAGCTTGAATGGAAGGTGAACCTAAGGAGAACAGCAAAGAGTTTTTACTCAGAGTAAAATTGATATTGTGCACAATATGACAGCAAAGCCAGCACCATAAAGGACTAGGGTGTGTTCCCTAACATAATCTGACACAGCAACATAGAAGTGTCATGGGCTGGAGAATTCAAACACTTACAGTTCCCTGGGGCACAAATTGTCAAAAATCCTCTTTTGAGTTAGGTGAAAAGGAATTTTTTTACAGTCTTTAAACACATAAAATAAATTTCATTAACAGGAGCAGGAAATCAGAAGACACATGGTTACATCCATTCATGAATATTTCCTAGGTGAGACCCTGTGACTTGTAACCCAGTTCTTCTTCCAGGATGCAGGAGGAGATGGGAGAGATCTCTAACAACAAAAAGGTAACTTGTGCCTTTTAATGATTTTGCTCAGGGCAAATCAAGCATCTAGCTCAAAAATAAATTGCAACCTATTATAACATTCTCACCTTCTCTTTCATTATAATTCCTTCCTCAACCTAGAAAGTAGTACAACATCATGAAGTTCACATAACACATTTGAGGCAGATTCTCACTCTTGAGTATCTCAATTCCCCTGTGCTATAAAATGAAGATAAAAATTTACATAATGTTTGGATAAATTCCATTGTAATGATTTCATCTATTATCATTAAAATAAGCTGCCATTTCTCCAGAGATTATGAGAGTGTATCTCACACTGAATAGTAACCTAATCAACAGAAATTCCTGCTGACTTAATGGGATCACTTGCTAAGTACTGTATCGAAACAGTGACAGAGCATGCACTTAATAAACAGCCTCTTCTGCCTAATGACTTTAGCACCTATGAAAACAGTTCCAAAGTGTGCAAATAAATTGGTCTGACTTCTCATCCTCCCTTTCTTAAAACTTTCTTGTCTGCAAAAC
This sequence comes from Anabacerthia variegaticeps, assembly GCA_035583185.1. Classification (NCBI taxonomy): domain Eukaryota; kingdom Metazoa; phylum Chordata; class Aves; order Passeriformes; family Furnariidae; genus Anabacerthia; species Anabacerthia variegaticeps. The sequence continues at coordinate 11,823,848 of JAWWEW010000165.1, read as the reverse complement.
AAAACTTACTTGAGCAATTTTTCCTTCACCTAGTGTCTCTTTGCAAATCTAAAATAATACCAGCATGGCCAAAGCATCCAGTGTTTATAATCAAATGTTAAAATCATTGGGAGGGGAGGGGTGTGGAAGCATAGGGTGTTAAAGCAATTAAGGAGGGAAATTTTTCTCATTCATCACATTTTTGTGATAATATCAGACACTGAGGAGGCATACATACTAGCTGGAATTGAAATCTGAGCTCAATAGCACCTTGTACGAAGGAACATTATTCTAATTAATTTCATTCAGTTATTCCCAAATCCCTCTTCATCACAACTGTTTGCAATACATGACGCCTGAGAAAGCAATAAAACAGAAGATGACATGTACAGATAACCCCATTCCCCATGGACCAGCATGTTGACCACCCTCCTAGTAAATAATATATTCCTTAGAGAAATTTGGTAATCCTTCCACATATCGGGGATTCCACATTACAGGAGGGTTCATCTGCTTACATCTTAATATTAGTGACCATTTATTTTTGATAGTGATACTGGTTAGCAATGCCTGAATTTAAAACACAAAGACATGCTCTCTCAATACTTCCTTCCCACCTACCTGACTGGGTGGTCTGGTATTCATCCTGTTCTCACTACTCTCTCAGGTACCTTTACAGCCTATTCAGACCATTGCATCTTAACCAGATGGCAACTGAAGGAGGAGTTATGCTTTCCTTCAGATCCCCCTTGGGGACCCTCTTGCACACATCATGCTCCTCACTTCCTCTCCAAGTTTTTGAGGTTGATACTATTGCTATGCAAGGTACTTTCAGGCCAGTAGCAGCAGAAGGCGTTTTTTCTCCACTCCCCAGAATGCTCTTGCATTAGATGTTGATTAAGATTTGGGGATTTTTATTTTTTTTTTTTTTTAATTAATGCAGTTGAAGCAGAGCATCTGTCCTGTAGGAGAACAGTCCTCACACTCTCCAGGGTTTGTTTTGGCTAAAGAGCCTAAGCTTTTCAGATTAAACGCCCGGCTAACAGGCCTTGCCTTGATTTAAGAGGACACTTCAGTGGTGCATAGCTTTGGTCCTCACAGACATGTGTTCCCAAATCCTTGCCTGTTGTCCTACACAGGGGATAGATTCGTGCAAGCCTTCCGCAGCAGCAGCAACGCAAACTCTGCTGTAATTCCAGCCTCCACTGGGTGCCACTATTGCACAGCACAACGTGTGCATGCACTGCCTCAGTGAACTGACAAAACCAATTTTCAACTTGCGCTTCACTGTCCTGAAGTTTTCAAACAATATGCAGAGAATTATGGCTTGGTTTTTATGCCCTTCAAATGCCAAATGATAATCCTTTTAGAGCAAAAATATGAGGATTTAATTCTTCCTAGATGACTACAGCTAAAAGGCTCAAATCTAAAAGTGCCCAGTGATTTTTCTGATTTTGTACTTGAATAAGTCTTTTAGCCCCCATGTGGATCTGTTCCTCCGTGCTGACTGATAAAACTTAGCCCCCTGTTTTGACCTACCTTTTTTAATCTCCAAAGGAACCATACCCACATGACTCTGAGCAACTTGCTCTAGTGGAAGATGTCCCTGCTCACTGCAGAGGGGTTGGACTAGATTACCTTTAAAGGCCCCTTCCAGACCAAATTATTCCATTGTTCTATGTCTCTGTCTAAATTGCTTTGATGACAGTTTAACTAGCACAAGAGTAAAACCTTCCCACAGACCCATAGAACACATTAAGAACACTCAGTGTTCTTAAACTCTGTGCACATCACAAGGATGGCAGTAACACTGAAAATACATCATCAGCCAACTTAATTTAACGGCAATGAAGTATTAGTTTTATGCAACAGATGTAATTTCCATTTGATGGTCTGTGGATATCCACAACTTGCTAGATACTGTTCTGGAGACTCAACCTGTAATCCAAAAAATAATGAAGCTTAATGGTATGAATCACTTTTGAAAATTTTGGCCAGACAATGCAATCACCTTTGTTATCCTTATGTCACATTATCCCTGCTTATTTCCTTTTCCCAGGCCTCAAATAAGTAAATAAATAGCTGAATATTAACTAATATTAGATGAATATATAAATATATGAATATATAAATACAGACAAATACGTCCTCCTGAGGGGCACCACTCATCACTGATCTCCATTCATACACTAAGCAGCTGACAGCTATTCTCTGACTGCCACATTCCAGTCAATTCATCATCCAACAAACAGTTCATGCCTAATCCAAAGTCTGCTGGTGTAAGTGAATGATTCTTTCCTTCTGTTGTGTCTCCATAATGCCAAATTTGTGAGCCTTTGCCAGAGTTCTGATGTCTTCTTGTCTGTCTTTGTTTAAAAGTGGGCTTAGCTGGCTCCCAGAAATCAGTCATTAGTGGCAGGAATATTTCAGAAAACTGGATTTGGGAAGAAGGCCAGTCTGCTCTTCTGTACATCTCATGAAGCCCTTTTGAGACTCATAACATCTGCGTATGAAGAAATTGACCTCTTCTATTAAATGTAACAAGTAAATATCAATGTAAGTAAATATCAAACTCTATGATCTCATTATTGTAACTAAACAAGGTATTTAAAAGGAACGAAGCATTGCTAATACCTGCCTGTATTTTAAGGGATAAAATGGTGGATAACTGAGTCTGCACAAGAAATATCAAGTCACAGTGAGCCTTCCTGAGAAACAAGGCCTATAATACCTCTTACAGTGCGTTACTATAAAAATGCATAAAAAAAGACAAATATTGGAGATTTGTTAATTTTGTTTAGTATTTTAAAAGTATATAATTATTTTCTTACGATTGAAACTAACAGTTGATTCCAGATAAGAATCCAGTACTTGGTGACAGCAAAATAACATCACATGACAGGTATACACACAGTACAAGTACGTGCACACACAGCCAGTATGGCAGGATTCTCAGTATTAGAAGATAGTCCTAAGACATTGCCTAAGCAAGTGTTAACACTGGGAAGTGCTGTGATGCAAGGGACTTGTTAATCCCGTATTGAACTGGAGGAAGGGTAATAACACTCACGGGATTACAAGAATTACAAGAGTGGTTTTGGAAAAAAGCCAAGGTCTATGCTGAGTGTAAGCTGAGGTTTATGTATTCTGCTAGTTTGAACTACTGCCAAAAAGCAAGCCCAAGGAAGCGGTCAAGATGTGAAGTTAACCCAGAATATGGATGCTCTTGTGAGGAAAACCAATTTTTTGCAGTACTCTGAGGTCCTGTCACCCCAATATATGACCAATATTGATTTCCAGATCAGAGTAAGCCAGTCAGTTTGTCTAGCATCCTCCATCATGTTATCCTCAGGTATGACTGAGATCAGCTTATTTATGGATGAGCTAAAGCCACCAACAAATGGAACATACAGAGATCTGTTTCCAGCTGGCATGTCCTAAAGAAAAGAAACATAAATCACCTGACACCAGGAGAAATAATTTGTTATCTTTAAGGGATTTGGTCATTCAGTAGTTCTGTAAGTGTAGTTTTATGCTAGTGAGGAATTCCACCATTTCAATTAGACAAATATAGAAAAAATTTTCTCCTTTTGCTCTTCAGTAACGTCTGAGAATTCAGTCCTTCAGAATTAAAGGTGTGAATATTTTTGAAAACCAATGTTATGCAAGCAAGAATAAGTATACAATAAACCATATAGAGCACTAGAAAACACCAAGAGGCACAGTTAATTCAAGCAGGAAAATAAACCTGACAGAAGCCTTACAAGGGAAAATAGTACTAGAAGGGAATTCTCAAGCTCCAAAGGTGTTTAAAACCCTGGTATGTTACCAGATCTCTGCAGGTAGCTTTTCTTCCTGAAGACATCTCAGAAACCAGTGGGATTTTAGGAAAATTCAAGGATCAGCCAAAGAAGAAAGGGAAGCTCTGAGCAGTAAACTCTGGACTTTTTCTAATGAGCCAGAAAAATCATTAACAATGCTGAGTCATGAAGTCTGCAGCAGGATGGATCAGTTAGACTAGCATAACTTACTTCGGAGAGGTTTTGCAGAGGGGAACTATCTAATGTGTTTATCTCCTTTTACAAGCTTTTTCACACCTATTTCTCCTCACACTTTATCGTGGCTACAGCTAAGCTATTTAAGAAGTGCAACGTAAGCACATTCAATATGTGTGTTTACATATGGATACAAATGTGATATGAGATGCAACAGTTTCCTGCTGAGTGAGGAGAAAAGGACTATGAAAGCTACTCATCTGTTAGGTCTCTCTGGAAGGCCATCTCTTTCCAGTTTTCTGCAATATTTGAGGTCCAAAATAGCTCTCTCCTTGCACTCTTTTTAAATGCTTCAATTGATTCTCATTAATCTCTGTCTTCAGTTTAGGAGCTGAGTAAGCAGCTTCTTTCATCTTAAAATTAAATTTGCTTGATAGATTATTATTATTATTATTATTAGGTAGGGAAAACCCACCTGTCATTTGATGTGTTGGCTTCTGTTCCTTTGGACGTCATTCAGGGATCATTTGCTGCCCTGATCATTGTCAGCTCTTTGGGCCATATTTTAAGTCATTACAGAAAAATCATCATCTGGTGATTTCCAAATTATTTTTCATTTATAAAATTCTCTTAACATCTTGACTTTTGAAGCATAAATCTAGAGCTATTTGGAGCACTTTAAATAAAATACTTAGCAAAAGATAAAATCAATAGATAGAATAAAATACTAACATAACTGACTGCAAAAACCATGTGTAGATGATATAGGAGCCAAACAAGTGCCGAGAGGTAACCTGGCATCAGCTCAAATTTTCAAAATGAAGTTGGAAGGAATGGCAATCTACAGGCACTGCTTCAATTTGATCTTGCACATTGAAGTGTACACCTCAGCAACCTGGCATAGTCTGAGGACTTTCTTTTTCAACTTTCAAAATCTGTTTCAGTAAAACTTACCTTTTTAAAACAAGAGGGGAGGGGAAAAAAAAAAATCATTGAGTCTCTCCCGTGTCTCAATTCAAAAAATAGAGGTGTATAAAACAACAAAGCTGAGGGATAGATGAGAAGAGAGGTTGCTCCTCCTTCAGCGACTACATCCTGTACGGAAACTACATGCCAAAATACACAGCTAATCCTACCAGCTCTCACTCTGCTGAACACTACTCTGGAGCTATGATAAAAGTACAACAGAGCAGTGGCAAGATTTACACCAGGACATCAGTGACTGAATGCCACTGCAATGCCTCCTCCTGACTACGTGTGGCTGAAACAGGAAAAAAATCCCCAAATAGAACAGTGGTGCTTTGACTGTTTATGAAATTTTTGCATGTGGACATGTTATCACAGATCTGTGCTTAAACAATATGCCACTTAAGCACAGGACGAACAATACAAAGCCTAAATCTGTGAGTGACACAGAAGGACTCACGCTAAAGGGAAAAGATTTAAGCCTTCATTGTTGGGTTAGAAGAAATCTTGCACTTTTGTTATCAATGTACAGACTTACAATCAATTTATAGACTGCCTGAAAAGGCGGACAAGGTTTATCTAAAAGGTCTTGGACCTATTTGGTTTGACACTGGAAATTTTGCTTTGTGCCACAGCACTATGTGTACATTAGTCAGAAAACAAACACTTACTTTGTGAAATTTATTACAGTCGGAAATCTCAGTCAGGAATGGACCAACAGATGTGCATGTCTGTTGACATTCTTAACAGGTAGAGGATCTCTTCTTTTTTGATTTAAATTACTCACATACTTAAGACTGAATGCACACATATGTTTGTAAAATCTGAGTAAGATCAGATATTTCAGTGAGGACCTACTGATAAACAATAGAATCTGTATCCTCCAAAGGCAGATATTCACCAACTCCTTAGCCAAGTCTCACTTGTCCTCCTTTACCAGTATTATCAAAATATTTATCTTTAGTGCTGTGCTCACTGGCTCCTTTCTCCCTCTTCTAAAATCTATAATATGATTTAAGTGAAGCAAGATTTGTAAAGAGAGGTAATATCTTTTATTAGAGCAACTGGTACACATCTCTTTAGACCATCAGGGTTACAACAACACAACCACTGTAATTTCATTAGCCATTTTAACAGAATTGAAATAATGGCCATGACCTCAGCCAAAGCAGTTTGTGTATATGTTTTTCCTACAGATATCTGGCAATGTACCATAGTCCTGCAGTAACATATCTGTCTTTATTCAATTCTATGTCTCCTGAATAAGGCATAAAAAAATCCTTTGCTTTCCTCTTTGCATGCTAAAGTAGGTTCCACCATAAAGCAAACAAATTTTAATCTGCTGTCCAGCTGGTAGAAGGTTTTCAACAGATCAAATGATACTACAAAGTTTAGCTTCCTGTTGGTTTTCGGGTTTTTTTTTTTCCTTTGTTGTCATTTTGTTGTGAGGGTTTTTGGCAGAGAGGTGAGGGTGGTGGTTTTGGTTTTTTAAACCTGTTTTCACATTGTTTGTCAGTATTCAGAAATATATCACTTCCATGACTTCCAAAGCCCTTTGCCTCAGAACTGCAGCCTGTTGCATCTAAAGATGGTAAGATTTTGCAGTGACCTGAGAAGTCTTGTTACTTTTGCCTGGGATTGTGCTGAAAGAGGCTGCATTTCCTAATTACATGTCCATAGCTATGTAGCCAGGAGGTAAAACTTGAAACACCACCTAATATATACAAAGCCAGCAGCTGAGGAAGGGCAGTTGCTGCACTCTGAGATATGATTTAATGAATCTTGCAGGGGCTCTGACAGAAATGTAATTTGCCAAACCCAGCACATTTTTCACTGCCAATTAATTAAACAGCCTTACTGAGAAGAAGTGTCCAGTAAATTAAAGAGCTACAAGCCTAGAACTTTACATTATCTAATTGTAAACTCAGCTACTGAAACAGATATGCCTGGTTATCAAAAGGCTATGTGAAAAGCAGCTTTAAAAATGTTCCCCACACTGTTTCTTAAAGTTGACTTGTGTTTCTTTCTCACTGTAGCTCTTCATTCTCATGTGACTTACACAACCACTCAGTGACAGCAGTCGACACAGCTCCAGCTCTCAATGTCAACAAATTACAGTGTGCTCTGCACTGCATGTCAGAAGGTGCCAGAATTAGTCTTTAAAAGGTTATTCCTCTCTCTCAAAAATTCAGAAATGTCTTTAGCCATTCTTGGTTACTGTTTGTAACTTCACAAGCATGATTTCAAAGCCTTACTACAAGCAATGATGAATAATGATTCAAAACAGTGTTCTAGGATAGAAAGAAGTACATTATGCAAAACAGAAGAAGAGTTCACTCCTCAGCCAAAGGGCTGTAAGAGCAATGCATCGCTTGAACCCTAACAACCTAAGTCATTTCACATGCTTTTAGCACACAAGCCAGCACTCTGGTTTTAAACATGCAGAATGCAAGTTTCCAGCCTCTTCCCAATCATGAAGCTTCATATGTTTTTCCTGTACACAAGAACTACTTTGGGGAACACGAAAGAATGACATTCCCCTTCATAAAACACAATTGAGAATGTGTTTGCCAACATGACTCATGAAAAATTTGGAAAGGGTTGTAACACTTCATGTTGTCTGTTTTTGTGGGAACGGGACAAGAGAAGGGCTCCTTAACAAATTAACACCTTCTAAAGACTTCTAAGAGTCCTGTATTTTTTTGTTCTTGCCCAGCCTTGTCCTGTCTCATCCAGAAAATGGAATAACATGGAATTTGACTCCTCATTAATAAAACTATTCAATTTCCAATTTTGAAAGCTATGGGGGTATTTGAAAATATTTTTTCTTTAAAAACATAATTAATCATTTTTGTTCTTGAATTCAATTCATGTTGGAATAAAATAACTACACAATTTTTATCATGTTATGGTCCATCTACTCCCTGGTTCTGAAACTATCAAAACAGGCCATAAGAATTTTTCACATAGGAAAAAAAGAAACTAACACAAAGCTCTACTCTGAGTGAGAAAGGCTAACAGGCTGAGTTAGACCTCTGTGCTTTCTGAGATTTTCTCATTGCTGGAAGTCTTGTGCATAAGCCATCTTTGCCATAGTAAAAGTTAATATTTTACTGTTTCTCAGAAATCTGCACACTGCTAGTTCACTTAAAAAGAGCAAACAACTTATAGATATGTTTTTAAATGTAGCAACCTATGGGTTCCTCTTTCCTAATCACTGACAATCTCAAATACCTTTTCAAGTAGACTACTATTAATGTTTTCCTTCTCCTAATATTTTGCATTTGGAATAATGAAATATGAAGATAACTATTTAGTTTGTTCAGATCAGGAAAATTTTCAATCTCTTGTATGGTACAAAGTTATTTCCATCATATACCAGGTACTATGAAAGTTAAAACATTTATGATTGTGGGGGATTCACATGCTGTGATCATGAAATCTGTGTTCAGCCTTTGACATGGGTGACTGTGCCTGCACACCATTCAAGGTCTCATAATCAAAGTCCTCTCCGTAATTCATAGACTTGCTTTGGGTTGGGAGGAATCTGAAAGATCACTTAGTTCAAACACCCCTGTCATGGACAGGGAATCTTCCACTAGACCAGGTTGCTCAGGGCTCCATCCAACCTGGCCTTGAGCACTTCCAGGGATGAGGTATCCACAACTTCTCTGGGCAACCTGTTCCAGTATCTCATCACCCTCACAGTGAAGAAGAATTGCTTCCTAATATCTAATTCTCTCTTCTGTCTCACCCTACAGTTTAGTGAACTTTTGTGGCTTTAAGAGCTGAGATTTCTTCCTCTGAAACAAAGTTACTCCATGGTTTTGACTAAGGTTGATGTTTGAAACTGAAAGTTCTAAGTGGTTAGAGCTGAATCAAGTGATCAACACATTCACTCAAAAGCTATGAATAATTTGTACTTACAGGTTCTATAATAAACATTTTATTTAATTTCCTCAAAAAGCTTGGGTTTCAACTGTATCATTGACAGACTACATTCCCATCATGTAAAAATTATTATTGTGTATAAGGTCACGGTTGTTCTGAGAATCAGATTCCCAGTGAACAATAAATTTTTAGGTCACTCATCTTTAAGAAGTCTATATGAAATTCACGCAGTTTCCCAGCCACAAAATTTGTACATTTTGTACTTGCTTTACCCATCTTCAGATTAATTTTCTGGAGGTAAGTTCATATAATATGCTTTAAATGAAACACTCAAAGCAATTTATAATCTATTCCTGTGCAATTTTGCTTAAAGCACAGCAATGAAAGTGGTGTCATTTGTTAAAAATAAGGTTTTACCAATAAAACTAACAGTTGTCACCAGTGTCTCTGGACTATCTCCTCTTAATGAGTTGATTCCAGGTGTCTTGCTTCCTAGAGGAGTTTAAACAGTGTAAGTAAACACACACTTCACACTGTTAATATTTAGGCAGCTGCTTGAATGACTATTTGTATAATCATTACGTTTTTGTGGCACTTGAGCCTTGATCTAGATCTCAAATGACTCTGAATATTTTTAATGCAATAACAATTCACATGCACAGTAAAAACTGTAGTATATTACACTGTCAGTTTGCCATTTATTTATGAACCAGCTCTGCAGTTCTTTTATTGAAGCAGGAAGTTTATTGTAGCAGAAGTTTTAGTGAAAAAAAAAAAATAATCACACAGTTGAGCTTCAGGCAGGGCAAAAATTGGAAATCCAGGCCTTTTAACACCACCACTGACAACAACTCTCGTGCAGACAGACCTGAAGCAGAGAAACTGCCACAGTCTTTAGACTAATGAGGCTGAGCATCAGAACATGCAGGAAGGAAAAAGGCTGACAAATTGCTTTAGGCAAAAAAATGTGCTAAAAATGCGTGACTGTAGTCAAACACAACCCCCATTTCCAGACAAGGTTGCTTCATGTTAAAAACAATATCTGTTAGATTTTATGTCTGTCTTGACAATGAAAACCATAATTGAAGTACAGTTATTCTTAACACAGTTTGCAGGATATACATTATCAAGATCACATGACTTCTTTGGGAACCTTTAGTTTCACAAAACAGGATAATCTATCCCAAACTCTATGCCTCCAACAGTCCTTCCTACATGAAAACACTTGAAGTGAACTAAATTTTCAAAGCGCACTCATAAAGGTTCCAATGTTCTTGCCTCCAGAACCCTCAATAAATATCTCTCCTGAGAACCAATCTTCCCCTCCATCATCTTATTTCTGCCCTAAACCTCAGGACAGGATACACCAACAGGTCCGTCTGCATGTGCAATGCTAATATTGTTCTTCAGTTTCACTGATGCTCACCTCCCACAGACGTTCAGGGATTTTATAGATTTTATCTATTTTCTATATAACCATCTGTATTATATATTGTTTCTGCATAAACTCTGGAATGCCTAAATTAAGAACATTCATCTTTTTTGATGGAGTGAGCTTTCCCCTAAAACCTTTGCGTGCTCAAAAGCCACAAGAGAGAGATGACAAGGTTCTCTTGGATACAGGGACAGAAAGCTGTAGGAATAATGTGTTCTGAGTACTTCTCCAGGGTCTCTCCACTCCTCTCTGAAGTGAGGCTGGTCAGGCAGACGGCACCAAAAATTATCTCAAACCTGCCGCTGTCACAGGAGATTACAAAATTAAAGTACCAAATAACCAGACAACCACAAGGAGCTTGAAGCACCAAAATTGCCACTTGTCAAGCACAGCTTACATAGAATATTTATTTATATGGTTCTCAGTCACAAAACGAGACTATTTCTTCGCTATTTTTCTACTTTAAGTGCTTGACTAATTTTCTTACTGTTGAGTTCCTGGAACTCTACAGTTCAATATACAACAAAGTAACAGTACCTTTTCAAAATTTGTTGAAGTACTTTTGAGTGAAATAACTATCCAAAACTAGCACTGATTTTGCATTATTGTACACACAACCAACTGGATTCACCTAAGGGAGGAAGAGCTAATAATTGCGACAACTATGTCATCACTGCAATTATAGTGAAGATCCACTTGTTTATCGAAACAATAAAAATGTGGCGGTGGCTTTTTCAAGTGTGATATATTTAAATGTGTGAATGTGAAGAACAAATATTTTTTTCTTTTTTAATGGAAAGAAACATTTTTGTTTATAACAGGTAGTTTTCTACATCTTCAGAAATGAGGACTCAATTGTTACTTTCCTTCATTAGCATGTGTGGACTGTATTTCCATATTACAATCAAAAAACTCACTCAAGGCAAATGATGCAAACCCAGCACAACATCATTCCCATAAAACTTGCACTAAGTATCAAGAAATATAAAGAAAGCCAAATACTCAGGTATCAAAGATTTGTTAAAAAGTTAAGATACTCTCTACTTGGATTGCCTCCTGTGAACTACAGACTTATTCGCTTTCTAAATAACCGCCTACCCTAACACATGTTCTTGCCACTCAATTGGCAAGATCAAAGAGGACTGGATAAATAAACAATATTCCTGATGTCTTTAGTAATTAAGCACTGCAATTACTGCAGAAAGTATACCACCCTCTTTTAGTTCACCTCTCAGATAAATATTTCATTAGAAATTATAACTGTTGCTGCTTTCTTTTAAGTGGTCTTTTAAACACTTTAATGTCTGTGAAGTCTAACTGAAAAATAGAGGTGGGAGGGCTTGTGCAGGTTTTTGGGGTTTTTTTGTTGTTGTTTGTTTGGGGTTTTTTTTTGCTTTGCTTTGTTTTGTGTTTTTGGTTTTTGGGGTATTTTAATCTTGATTTGCCTAATCTAAATGGTTTGGAGGAGAAGCCTTTTTTTTTAATGGAGTGTCTGTCATTAAAAATCAAGTTCAAATTGCATTGATGTTTTAATGCACTAGGTGGCATAATGATATTCACATTAGAGCAAATTAAATGCTTCACCAGCACCCAGTACTTAGTTGGATAATAGAAGCCACTCTTTCTGACAGATAAGGAGTCCTGTGGTAACTTTTGTAATGATAGAATTGCTAATTCTGTTAGTCCCCCTTTTTATTCTTTGGAAGAATACTTCAAATTTTCAAAGAAATAAATCACTCTTCTTTAAATAAGACAATATAAAAAACTGGGTCACTGTTTCCAACAAAATACTGGTCATCTGCACCATGCACTTGCCATTGATTCCCTGTGTCAGAATACCTTCTTACTTCTAAACAGATGTACAAGAAGGGTGAAAGAGAGTACAAATAGTAGTAAAACTTTCTTGCTTACTATCATACCTTAACTCTGAGCTGGCAAACCTGGGCAGCCACCACCTGATAGGCTATTCATAGATGATATACAGCTGACATGGCCTGTGCTGTTTAACCTCCTTTAGCACTTGGAGGCACATTAACCTCCTTGCAGAGAAAATGTCTTTGTTTCTGTTGACATGAAATTGCACATTCTCGCCCACCAGAAATCCAGGCATGTACCAGACCCACATAACATACAGATCTTCTGCAACACAATTTTAAGCAAAGAAGTTGACAACACAAAAACCAAATATCCCTGTCATAAACCTTTCTGTTCAGTCAGGAGAGCAGGACCAATGTCCAGCCCCTCATGTTGCAGACTTAAGTTTTGCCAAGATGTGATTTAAGGCCCTTAATAGCAGGAATTTCAGTTTAAAATCCTTTAAACCCTACTCTAATTCTGATTGTGATAAAGTTTACTGTGAGAAATTTAACTTGTGACCAACATTAAAGTAGATCAAAGAAATATGATCTTGAGAGTTATCACTTTTCCTAGGACTCCTGTTTCATCAGCTTTGGTATGAGCCACATTAAACGAATGTTGACACTGCCAGGAATTGAACCAGGTGAGTTAAATCAATCTTTTTCATTTCTAACTCTATTAATTCCCCTATTATAGTGGACATAATGAAAGATCCTTTTAGACTGATTCTGGTGTCAGTCTGAACCAGCATTATGTAAAAAAAAATTTAAGTCATCTTCATTTACTGTAAGCTCAGAGACTTGATTTTTGCTTCAGATGTTCTGTCACAGTTTGCTTGAATTCAGGGCAGTAAATTACAAGACATGTCATTGTAAAGTGGCAGTGAAATCATTTATCATTAACTTGAAGAGGCCATTATTCAGCTGTGGAAGATGACTGTTTTATGAAATACAAAGGATGAGATCATGATTTAGTGACCAGAAGTGTTCATTTTCCAAAACATAGCAGTATGTAGTTAGAGTGAGAAAGCAATGGAGCCTAAGAAGTTGATATAATTTTATCTGGATAATGTTTTCATGTTGGCCATCCCCATCAAGACTCGCTTTCATGAGACCTGCTGTTGATTAGTAGGCACATTTTTCAATTGGCTGATAAGGTGTCTGTCCCACTTCTTTGTGTGCAATTATAACACTCACAAGTTGCTGTAGTACTACAAGCAGCTGCCCTACCAGAGTGTGAGAAAAGGATTTAAAGAGGTATAAAGCTTCCTGTCTTTTAAGGATTATTTGAAATAATGGAGTTTCTAAACAAACACTCCAGAGAGTCCAGAAATTACAATTTCTCTAGCTTTTGCCTTTTTTTTTTTAATATGGTCACTAACATGTTTTGTAACCTGGATTACAAAAATTATCCCCACTTAGAAAGCTTATTTGTGCAAGGATAATGGGATAATGCTTTTGCTGGGACTGATTTTGTAAAGACCAAAGACGTGTTTGGCATGGAAAAGGTGAGCATATCATGGAGCACCATCAGCATCAAACACCACCATGTTATCGGTTCCTAGAAGAGACAGGACTTCTCTGTTTTATGGCAGTCAGTCAAGAATATTGAAGTGCCTACCTTTTCCAGCTGGTGCATCCCTTCCTCTACGCAGCAAATTGATGCCAATGTTCTCAGTGTCTGGGGATAAAGACCTCTGAAACAATCCTGGCGACAGATCTTAAAGAGAGTGACTACACCTCCTTCCTGTAGGGGGAAAACTAAAATTAGGAAAGAAGCACAGAATGTTTCCCTAGTATTTAACCAAGACTGGGATGGAGGGGCAGATTCCTTTAGTAATTTATCCAAATTAGGTTATCATAACAACACCAACTAAGTGATGTTAAACTCACACAGAGAACTCAAGTTGATTAATGCTTGTACACTGAGTGATGAAAAAGTAATATAACCTCAGTAGGAGGTGTGCTTAAGTGATTGACTTTTACCAATTACAAGCTCCATTTAAATTAAACTTGACATTCGTGTGAAAATTACAAAGAATTATCAATAGGTGGCAATTAGAGTGGCATTAAAGTGATAGTTCAGCCATACTCTATTAGTATAAAACAGATTTTTGTTAGCATATATTTCCTATTCCTCTGCATTTCTGAGCTTCATGCAACATTTACTTAACGCTAAAAAGATGAACAAGAAAGTCATATGGTTGAAGAGCTACTGAAAATAAGGCAGGAATAGGTGTCAGGCTTTATACAGTTGCAATCCCTATCTTCGTCCTCTAATAAAAAAAATTTGCATTCCTTAATGTTTTCCTTTAAATACGACAATCATGACAGAGACTTCAGTGCATTTTAAAATAGCTACCCTTAATAGTTTCCAATACAGCTAATGTTAGCAAAGTTCATATAGCAATGGGAAAAATACAAATAATTATCAACAATGTATGCACTTCATGTGGTGGGCATTTTTAAAATTATTTTTCATTTGAAAATGTTATGCTATCAAGTACACTACAGATGTCTTATATTATGCAAGAGCAGATGTGATGAAGAGGAAAGCATTTGAAATATTGATGACAGACAAAAGATCTCAGACTAAAGTATTCAGATTTCAGCAGTAAATTAAAAATAATTGAAATCATGGTCCAACTGTTGTAAAACACAAGCTACTTTTTTAACCTGTTTCTGTAGCCCTTACTTTAAAAAATTTTAGATTAATAGAAATAATCTTTTTGTGTTCCTCAACCATTTGTGTTATTTGAAAGCTCAACAAGTTTTACTGATTTAAAAGCTCCAAGGTACAATTCAAACTTTATTCATTTTCAGAACTCTATATTTTTACCCTAGTTCTGCTTGAATACAATAGAGAATAATAGAGCAAGCAAAGCCCTCTTCTAACAGTCTAACAAAAAAGTTATACCAATTTATATTGAATTACACAACATTTCCATATTTTCCATATGGAAATTTTACACCATGTCTTTGCATACATCTGTGGAATTTCTGTGACATTACTGAAAACAGTAGGCCTAATGAAGTTTCTTAAAAGTAAAACTTATTTCTGGAATTGTAACAAGTGTACATGTGTCTGTATGAGTTATTTTATATCTAGCACTGCTATATATAGCCTATTGGAGAAAGATATTTCTGAGCCTTTAAATTAAAAAAGAGGCAGTACATGAACTGAAAAGTTTCAGTCATACTTCTCCTTCCACAAAAGGGTACTGATATTTCACCTAAGCAGTAGCTAAATTATCTATCAAAAATAAAGGAAAAAAGCTGTTACAGTGTCACCCCCAAACCAAAGGTAACTTTCTTGTTGGTTTTGGGTTTTTTTTTTTTCTTTTTTTCATTAACAATTTGAAATTTCACACATCTCAATGGAATCAGAGATGACCTGATTCTTTGTTTCAGTCATAATAAGTAGAAGTTTGTGGACAACACTAGCAAAATTCAAGAGATGTTGGCACTTTTGCTTCAAGCCTTCTGTAAGACAAATGGGTGTCCTGCTTTTGCCTCTGATGGACAGGAAGTCATTTATCACTGCATTTATCAGGAGAAGATCTAAACTGTTCATTTTGTGCCTTGTGTGCAATTACCAAGCTGTAAAATATTGATTGTGAGGAACCTAGAGATCTGCAAGTGAAAAATAGGATAGGTAGAAATACTGCGTTTGATTCCATGGCTCATCAAAACCAGTCCCCTCACTGGGATGAGAGCATTCCTCAGAATTTACTTCACTCTTTTTAAGCTTCCTTCCTTTTTAACCTATCTTTTGCAATGATGCCAAACTATTCTATCTGACAGAGATACACATGAATTGGCCAAGTAGGTAAACAGTACCATTCAGACAAAGAAACATAACATTTTGTTTGCTTTGGAGATTAACTTGCACTTTTAAAAAAGCTCCCGGTATGTATAAAGTATGCTTTTATTTATCCTTTACAGACTTTATGGCATTTCCAGTTTTTGACCAACTAATACACAAAATGCTGTTCTTGCTGTAATTCAAGTTTCATTTAGGACATACTCTGAAGCAGAGAGAAAGAAAGGGGCACTTGCTTTATCACCTGATGACCTACTTCTTTCTTATATGGAATTAATAGGAATTCAATTTGTGGAGACATCCTTAGGATGCTGCTCAGAAGTGCTAGGTGTAGATAACAAAATCACCTGCAATACAATCACCAAAGTATGTGAGAGAAGTAACGCGTATGAAAAGCCCCACTGTGCTTAGCGAATTTAGTGAATGAAGAGGGGAAGGAAAAGGCATCTAACTGTAAAGTGGAATATTTCGCAGTTTCAGCTGAAATTACTCAAAACACAGTAAATTCTCATCAAGCCTTTGGCAACATTTATAATTATCTTCGTAGATGATCTCCAAAGATATCTTCATAGTAAATGGTCGCTAGTAAAGAACTGGCATAAAACAGTAAGGTAAGATGCATTATAACCTTCTCAGAGCAAGTAATCTGCTGTGAAGCCATAAGGAACTCAAATAATCAAACATTCCCCAAAGTGGGTGATAGGCATGTATGAATATCTTCAATTTTGCTTCTTTCTCTTTTATGAGACTATTATTGCAGCATCCAGTTTATTACAGGTGATATTGGACTGCATTGTTGGTAAAATGCATTTTTTTAAACAGATTTTTATCACTCTGTGTCCCAGCATTTATTTTAACTCTGGAACAGATTTTTACCAATTCTTCTTTCTGGTTGTTACAAAGCCAAATCTATTTTATAACCCTTTTGATCAACATAATGCTAATTTTATCTTGTCCTTGCAACTACTTAAGTTAGAGACCTCAGGCTTTATATCTCTGACAGCTGGTGAGAACTACTAGCTGGCTGCCAGAGTGAGTCAGCAACATGACTCTTTCACAGCAGATTACAAAATTACATGCTAAAAAAAAAAGGCGTTAAAGAATGCCTCTAGGTGGAATAAAATTATAGGTGATGTTTCAGAATAGAAGAGAGTATTTCAAAGCCTTTTTTATTTTCTATAAAATACTGGCAAGGGATGAAGGAGAAGGAGAAG
Source organism: Anabacerthia variegaticeps (assembly GCA_035583185.1). Lineage (NCBI taxonomy): Eukaryota > Metazoa > Chordata > Aves > Passeriformes > Furnariidae > Anabacerthia > Anabacerthia variegaticeps. The sequence continues at coordinate 11,806,689 of JAWWEW010000165.1, read as the reverse complement.
GAGGGACAAGACTGAGACCGTTACCAAAACGTAAACTGAGAAATCACTTTCTGTAATAGTGTAGTTTTACAATACTGTCATGGTTTTCTTTTGCACATCCAAGATACTGGTGTGCTTTAGAGTTGTAATTTATAACTTAGGACAGGAAATAAGCCTTAACAACAGTGTTCCACAAGATCACACTTTGTCATGGAGGGTAAAACTCCAAGGTTACATGAACAAATTTGTTGAGTTTTGCTTTCACGGTAAACAAATATTCTACCTCTCTGACTAGTTTTTACCAAGGATAGTATGACAGCTCTCACAGTAAATATGGTACCTATGGAATGTTTTGAGATCTTTGCATAACTTTAACCCTTTCTCACCATCATAGTAAGTGATTCTTTTCTTTATTTTTTTTCTTTTTTTTTTTCAGTTGTTGTTGTTGTTGGTTGGTTTGGGGTTATTTTCAAGTTACCATGTATTTTTATTGTTACAGCTAATTATTCAGTGGACTGAATTTTAAATTCTGGTTTGGTACCTGCATCAGTGACAGAGGAATCAAAACTGAGATGATACAGACTGTGAAGGATAATAGTGTGTCAGGACAAATGTAATTCACAGTGCACAGGGGAGACAGACACACAGGAGAGGTGCTGCAATCACCACTGATTTGGCAACCAAACTTCAGGGTTCTTTGCATAAGGAGGTGCATTTCCTTATAAACCTGTGACACATCCAGGTTTTAGCAATATATTGGTTTAGCAATTTAGGGAAGGTCACGCTTCACTTCTGCTAAATTAAACTGTTATGGAAATCACAAAATGATAGAAAACACAAGTCCAGTTTTCCTTAGTTTGTTAGTTCTGCAGTTCCTCAGTACTCAATATTTTAACATTGTTTTCGGATGCCACTGAGTGGAGCTCAAATACCAATTTAGAAAAAATTAAACCTCTCAGGCTGTTGCCAGAATCCACTATGTTTCCGAATGTATCTCATTCTCAGCCTTTAGAACAGAGTAGCACCTTTTGTAGTGTAAGTGTCCATCCAAAGGCACATCAGACATCAAATTAATTAGATGCTGATGTTCAACCTCATCTCTGAGTAGCACAGGGAATTTGCACATCACTCCACAAGCAGAAGCTTAGGGAGGGAAGATTTCTTTTTTCTGCATACCCAGTAGCTGTGATTACCCTATCCTTGGCATCACACAGTGTTCCACCTTTGTCACTTATTCAACGTCCAAGCATCCTCAAAGGTGCAAACTCTTCAGGGATTTCCAGTATTATTGATTTCAACAGAATTATTCATTTATACCAAAAAGTTAGCACCAGCTATTCAGTAAACAAAATACACACTGACAGAAGTAATTGTAATGACATTCCTTTGTAAAAGGTTAATAATGAAAAGTATTTCTAAATTTACCTCTCTAATTACGTCCCTAACCTCCTCTGTACAGACAGCTCAAGAGGTCTTGCTGTTTCTCTGCATAGTCAGCCACACGCATGGCCAGTTGTAAAGTCTCTCTGCACTTACATGGTTGGTACTTAGAAGAAACTATAAGGAAAGATATTAAAAAAGTTCCCAAAATGACGAAGGGAGCAGAAATACCTCAGGTGGCACAAATGTAACCACAGTTGAAGCAAGGCTCAGAAAACTGCTGGAGCTTGCCATCCTACTGAAGCTGTTTGTACAGGTATCGAGCTTTATTAAATTAAAAATCGGAGGTCTATGGCCCTTTAAAAAAAAAAGATAAAAAAATCTGGTAGGATAGGGCTTGCAAAAGCAGCAAAAGAAAAAAAAAAAAAAAGAGGTTCTCAGAATAAACTTTGCTGTTCTCTAACCTAGATTATTAGTCTCCTGAAATACATAATTTCATCTTGCACTGTACATTTCAAAATTTGCAACCACTACTGTGTTGAGTAAAATAACTTAATCTGTATGACCAGTTTGCTTTGGATTACTCCATATATCCCCTTACCTTAGCTATGATACGGCACAGATGAGCACCTTCCTGGGTAAGGCTGAATAAACTGCTGATCGCCGACTCTGTCACATACACGCTGTCTGACAGTTCTATTTGTCTCAGCAGGTTCTGCGTGACATGACATAATAAACATAATTTATTTCCAACTAAAGGCATTTGTCTTAGATCAGAGATGTAGGAGATCTTTTCAAACCTTAATGATTCTGTTCTATTATTCTACATTTAAAGGCAAGATGGAGTATACAGTCTAGTTAATTTAACTGTCTTGCTTCTTAGCCAGAGAAAGACAACTTGCAAGAATCAGATTCTTAACACTGTAACACACTTACCATTGCGTTTGAACAGGTGTAACCAAGAATAGTGATATTAAAAAATAAATATTAACAGGGCAAGGCAATGGGTTCATGTGCAAAAAAATTCATTTAAGAACTCTTCAACTATTTAGTAAATTATTATTGTGTTTGGCCTGGAATTGAACCAGAATTTTCACAAAGCAAGCCATTTAGCTTAGTGTAGAAGCAGTATCACAAAGGAATACAAGATTTCCACCTTATTTATGAGGAATATTGCTACACCCTTTCTTACACTACTCCTTAAGGTTCTGGGTTCATCATTATTTTCAGACTACACAGACATTGATCAATAAAGGGAATTCTCATAATGAAATATAAGAGGTTTTCTACAATGTACAAAATAGATTATTTTTATCTTGACTTTTGCATTTGTGTCGTTGCAGCTTCACAGAGAATCACAGCCGTTAGAAGAATACATAGTTTATTTCATTTTATTCTTTCTGAAAGGACACAGAATCATTAGTGGAAGAATTAATTATACTTGCTAAGATGAAAGGAGTAAGCATTTTTTTTTTACTTAATCCAACTTTGAAAGAAGCACAAGGAAGTATACCATGTCTTACACAGTTATTTATACAAATTCAGTTACCTTCCCTTGAAGGGGCTCTGTTCTTGCACCCTTAGCTTTAGAAAAATGTTCCATAAAAGACATAGCTTAACAGTTCACATTTTTATATGAACCTATCCTGAATAAAACCTGATATACTCATTAGAAAACTCTTTACACAATTCAAGCTGAAAGTTCTGACCTCTCACATGATCACTTAGTCTGATTCAGAGAAACAAACTACCCACACACGTGTATTTATGGCAGAAGTGGGCACACTGGCTGGCCAAGTGGTTCAGAGAGTTGTTCTTAAAGTGGTTTTTATTAATGAGTTCTAATCCAAGTCCTTCAGCCCCACAAATACAAATGAGATGGTATCGAGTTTCATAATTCCACTCCCTTAAAAGAAAGAGGGACTAGGATTTCAGATGTATCAGTAGATGCTGAGATGACCAAAGGCAGAAATATCAGCAGTGAAGAACTGCTCTTCAGATTGAAAAGAAGAAGCATTGAAACAATGACAACATTCAACATGCAAAGTAACTTACACATTTCAACTCACATGAAGTGCTTCACGTGGTCCTCATAATTCTTAACCAAAGCAAGTAGTTTGTTAATTTGAGTGCCATTATGCAAATGTATTTTAGAGATTCTCACCACCTAGTAATCATCTTTTAAAACTAGAAGAAATGTTTCTCAAAGAACCACAACTTTTTTGCTATCTTAATGCATCATGGTATGTTAGAATTTAACCAATATCATGAACTAATTTTGGTTTAGTAGTGGAATAAATACTAATTAACTATTTCATCTTCACTAAGCCTCTCCTTTCCTCTTTTTCTGCAGGGAGAACAAAAAATTTCAGTATAACATCTCCTCTGAGATATGGACAAATTAATTGAATGTATGTGAAGATGAGAGGGTGCAAAGATATTTTTACTGAGATCTCAATAAAGAAAACAGCGTAAGTCAAGACAGATTGGTCAGACTTGCAGGTTGCTGCTATTTCAAGAATGGTATAGTGGGGGAGAAAAAAAAAATCATTGCATTTGCAGTGTCAGACTAATTGCTCAGTGTATTTCACAGAATCAGAATCACAGTATGGGTAAGGTTGGAAGGGACCACTGCAAGTCATCAAGCCCAACCTACCCACTCAACTAGGATTTCCTAGAGCACGTTACTCAGGATTGTGTTCAGGCAGCTCTTGAACATCTCCAGGGAAAGAGTCTACAGCCTCTCTAGACAATGCATAACCTGTACACAACACTGTATTTTATCACTAGTTCCTAGAGTCTAAAACATGCACTGCTTAAAATGCGTGCTGTAATAACATACTTGCTACATATACATTGTTATTAAAAGTTCAGCTTCTAATGAGAATTATTAAGAGCAGGATATTTTTTCCAAGGTTTCTAAAGGAAAGCAGTGTCTGTATGAAAAGAAGAGAACGAGTTTCCAAAGGTCTTATTGACAAGACATTGTCCAGAAAACAGAGAGCTCATGCGAAAGGAGAAACACCAAGAAAAGTAAGAAGATTGTTTTGTTTGAGATTTGAGTTTATGGGAGAATTTGAGAATGCAAACACCTAAATCTCATTGCAACATATTTGAATTACTGATCATAAGGTTGTTGAAAATTGAGAGTTGTAATTCTAATCCTCCTCTTAATCATAGAACGGCTTGAGTTGAAAGTCGCCCAGTTCCAACCTGTGCCATGAGCAGGGACTCCTTTCACTAGATCAGATTGCTCAGAGCCCCATCCAGCCTGGGCTTGAATCCTCAATGGATGGCCTGGCCTCCCTCAAGATTCAACAGTTTTGGAAACATTTTTTTTTTTTTTTTTTACTATAAACTAACCTGTGCCTCATGTGTTAAAACCAACTCTATCAACTGGCCAAAATACTGGGCAATGGTAGTGAGTGTTTCATTAATACAAGATTTCATTGACTTCAGTATCTGTTCATCTTCAGTCTGTATGCACCTGAAAAGAAAAAGAAAGAGATGAAGGGCAAAAAGATGCAATGGACCTCACTGTCAGAGGTGAGGCCTGTGTTATTAATAGGGATCTAATGGGAATTCAATTGTTCACAAGGATATGGTCTTTATGCCATTAGCATAATTCCAGACTAATCAAAGCTTTGTCTACACCTAGTAAGTATACCATGAAAGAACAATAGTGGGCATGACTTAATAATTTTGGGATCACGGTTCACTTCATAGACTGCAGGCCAAACTTTGCTGCAGATGTGTGTTTATACAGTGTAACTCTGCTTTTTTCCACTTGTATTGCTAGTTCCAGTCACTCTTGGATGCTTGCATTTCAACTGCAGCATTGCATATCCATCCATCTTTCACGGTCAGAGAAAGGCTTTCAAAAATATTCACCACTTTACCTCTTTTAGCCATAGTTTTATGATAGCAGGATAAGGACCCATAGATGAATGTGTGTACAGATGAATTAAACAGCATACTCAAAAGTAAAATTTGCCTTTCTGTGCAGAAAGATGAATGACATAAAGCAGCTTTTCAGAGTTAGTATAGGTATCCTGTAACCAGTGATGTTTGGCTATAATCGAAGAAATGAGATAAAGAAGGAAAACTTTATAAATTCTAATTAAACAACACTTCCTCACAGAAATGCATTAATTTCAACTGCAAAAACATATTCCACCAAGGCAGGACACTGTAATGGAAGATACAGTTTGACTGATCAGTCTCTGCACCTACACATAGGTCAACTTTCCAGCTTTACCTGTCTGTCATCCACCTACATCAAATTTTTTCAGAAAGACAAGGAGATACACAGCTGATTAAGTGCACACACTTTGAGATCAGAACTCCCATTAAATCAGTGTGTCTCATAATAGAATATAAAAGTAAAGTCTGAGCTGTGTGGGTTTTGCAAAAAACCATAGTGCTCCAAAAAGTGTTATTTCCTGATAATTAGATGATGTCTTTTTACCTGATGATCCCCTGAAGCAAAGTGATTTGCACAGTGTTTAAAGTAAGTCAAAAAAGAGTGATTGAACTACACTGGAGGGAATAGGAAACTTATGTTAGGAAGTGGAAATATTATGAGAAGAATCATAGAGCTTCTTATTTCCTAGTCTCAGCATTCCAGAGTGCAGGGACATGAGGAAACTTACAACTACAATTTAAAGGAATGTGTATTTACTTAGGTTTGATTTACTAATAAAAACATGGATATGTGTATACAGGAACAAGCAGTATGACAGCCTCACAACCCAAGTTTTCACACCAACTGAAATCTTGGCTTCACAAGACTAAAAGGGCACTTTGACACTGATATCATTAGTTAGAGCCAGACCTTCTCCCTAGATGCCTGTAAATCCTGAAAAATCTGCTTTCACAATGCTTTACACCTATGCGAGGCTTTTTGTGCAGTAGCAGATCCCATTTTTCATTAGGATGCAGTTTAGATAAAAGCAACTCACTTCAACCACCAGAGATTAACATTTGGAAAGTCTTGTTACAAGAGCTACAAGGGACTATTCCAAACAATTGAGGGTGTAAGTGGATTTGTGCTTCTCATTAGAAATTCTACTACATAATGAAACAATAAAATTAATATTTCACATACAAAATTTAATTTACCTTTCTGTGAATGCTGTAAATTCTGAACACTTGTCTATTAAAAGCTTTTCAAACTGCAGAGAGAGAAAAACTGTTTTTAAAGCAATATCCATACACACAATTTCTTTTAAAAAAATAACATTTTTAGTTAATTGAAAAACCTCCAGAAACACATTTCATATGAACATCCTTTATCTACTTTTCTGAATAAAACAGGTAGAGATAAAACTGAAGTTAACCAAAAAATAATGTTTTCTACATTGTAAAGACAAAGGAACTCACAGATGGGGTGTCAAAATATTTTAGTCCTATTGCCTTCAAAAGCAAAACATTTTCCAAAACAGTTAGTCATTAAATTAGAATCAAGCCTATAAAATAGGATCCAAAATAATTCAATAACACATCCATGACTGAAAAGGAATTAGAAAGTCTTAAACAAGGGACCAGTATCAGTATATAATGATTTCTTACACACTGTTTAAAGGAAGCTTGAATTATTAAAATAAAATAATAACAATAATAAAAGAGAAACGTGACATCATCCTTGTACCTGGTGCATTTCTTCTGAAGAATTCCTGGTGAACATATTGTATTCATTGATCATCGAACGCACATGACAGTTGATTCTTACTGTCATGCTGTGGACTCTCTGCCATCTGTTCTTCTCCAGCTTTTGAGCAATCCTGGTCAATTCTGTGCTTATGATCCAAGCTCTCTTTAACAGAAGCTGCAAGTTATCACAAGCACTATATTGTGAGGAGAGCATCAGGTCATTTTGTTCATCCTTCTCAGTGCTGATGGGCTTGGACTGGAGAATACACATACATTCACAGTCTGTCATCAACTTGAGATCTTCCATCCAACGCTGAACAGAGTCCACCTGGATTAAGTGCATGCTAGAAGGCAGAGAAAGAGAGAAAAGAATGGGGTAAAGCAAAACAACCTTAGAATAACCACCAGCAACCCATACAGCTGCATCCATTACTAGGTTGCAACTGACCAACAAAAGGTAAATAACTAAACAATTGGCTTGTAGTAACACAGGGACACACTTAGTTTTTTTTTTCCAAACGCAGGTTCTGGTTTTCTAGTCATGTTTACACAACATTCTCTGCTATAAAATTATGTCTGAAAAATCCATAGATATCGGAGATAGGTAAACAGAAGTTTAGACAACAATTATTAGAGAAAAATGTTTTTTGTACATTAAGAGTTTAATTTGAAGAAGGAGCAAAGTGATGAGTATGTTTGTTTTTATTGTTCACTGGACTGCTGTGTTTTTCCAGACATGTTGCCTTTTAATAATTTAACAGAAAGCTTTACCTTGCGGCATCTCTCCAAAGCCTTTCCACCCAAACTTACACAGCCAAACCAGGACAAGTAAAGGATACTGTCAGCAATATCTATTTCTGCCATATCATAACCCCTTAAACCTCAGCTTGATTCTACTTCCTGACCAGACCTTTATCGTCCCCCTTATTTCTCATTGCTCTGTACAATTTGCCCAACTGACTTCCAAACCACATTTTGGCACTACAACAAATGTGATGTGAACCATAAGGCTGAAAAAACTCCTTGATAAAAACTCCTTGATAAGTATACCTTTTTCCCCTTATAAAAAAGTGCCCCTATCCTAATAAAAATACCTTAATCCTCACCCCAACCATACTAAAACCTTCCAAAGAGTTGAAGGTGAAATCCAAAGAAGAAATTAGATCAAGCAAAAGCGGAGAAAATTAGGTGTTTGGGGTTTTTTTCCAAATTTCTGTTGGTATCCTACAGTTAATCTGACAGTGTCTTGGATTGCTGTCTACCTCCTGGCTACATGCTGCAGCTTTATATGATGCTATACCAGAAAGGACAGAGGGGAAGTTTTTATTATGGTTCCTATTCTTTTGATTCAGATACTGATTTATTACAAGTCAGCAACACAGCAGTAATGTTATATAAAACATTCTGTTAAAAATCTGCAATTGCATTAGCTGGGCTAAGGATGACCAGGTGGAACGTTTTTTCATTCTTGTGCTTCCGTTTATACACTGAACACCAGTTCAATTCAAGCAATCTCCTACCAGATCACTTCCATAAACAAAGAAAGTGTATTTTCCTACACATGAAAAGGACGCTCACCTCAAGTATCGTTTCATATCAATTGACAGCAAACAAGACAGAATAGATCAGTTTCATTGATCCAATCTCCCTTTTCACCACATATGATGAAACTACTTTTCATTTTATACTTTGCAGGCTACTGATATTTAAGGTCTTTATTTTGCTCAGCTTTGAATACTTTGTAATTGCATTTCATGATCAATTGAGGCCCGCTTTCACCTTGCTTCCTTATTGCCTTTTTGGATCTGAGGCAAGGTTTCCTAATAAACAAAACCAACAACTTTAGAAGTTTGAGCCCATGATTTATAATGTTGTGCATAGTTTGCATGCAGAACAGGATAAACTCATTTGACAGAGAGTAATGTATCTTTCATTTCTAAAGTGCACTGTGATAATTGATTAAATCTCTGTTTGGTAAGTAGAAATAAACTTCTACATAATAAATTCACATGGAAAAAACTAGAATAGCAAGTTAGTGAGGAGGGAAAAAAACAACAAAAAAATCATTCATATTTTCTTTAGTCCCAAAAGCCAATCTTCAGTCTAAGGAGAAAAAAATATTACAGAGTTACATTTAAAAAAGTACAGATGTTAAAGAAACTCTCCTTGTTTGGTGATGTTCCTACTAATTGGCAGAAGTACAACTGTAGAATTTAGAATATTCTTTCACTGAAAGTTAGTATTCCTTAACTGACGACTGACAAAAATCATACCTTTCATCTCCTTGCACAGAAGGAATACAGAAAACTCCCTCTGCTTACTATGTCATGTTTTCTGACACATTATTCTTTAAAATAGACCTACATCATTACCTCTCAAATGAAATATATAAAGGATTCACCTTCATCCATTTCCTTCTGTATTTACAGAAAAACTTCCTAAGCAGGCAGCAGATGAACCCGTAGACCAATTTTTTGATAAGGAAAGTAAAAAGTGTGATCACTCCTAATTAGCTATTAAGAATCATATTCCAGACAGCATTTACTGAACTCAGAAAAAAAAAAAAAGTTGAAAATTTCCATTTTGTCTCCCCATTACTGAAAAAAAACAAACAAACAAAAAAACAACTACGCCTACGAAATAAAAAGAACAGTAATGGGTCAGACAAAAAAAAAATAAAACAAAACAATCTGTCTAGCCCATTATCCTGGTACCAACATGCCCATTAGGAGATACATAAGGAAAGATTATAAGAACTGTGGCAAGAGCTGAGCAAACCCTCCTTCCCATCTTCTGGCAATTAGTGGTTTAGGAACTTCCTCAGCCAGAAGTTGTGTCTCAGCAGGATGTTTTTACAATTCATGAAACAAAAGTAGCCATTAATCCCTTTTTGAACTCAGTTAATCTTTTGGCCTTTTTAACATCTAGTAGCAGTGTCTCACATTGTTTGATTATTTTTTATATGAAAAAGCATTTCTTACTGTTTGTCTTAAACTTGCTTGGAGATATAAACACCAAGTCTTTAGTTCTTTTATTTTAAGAGATACTGAAGTGACAGTTCTGCATTCACCCTCTTTATGCAATTCATTATTTAATTTGTTCCACCTTAGCTTTTCTGTTATTCTATCTCCAAGGTAGAGAAAACCATTCTATCTAGTCTGTCACCATATAGACACTATTCCACTCCTCTGATCATTCATTTAGTCTCCCCACCTTTTCAAAAAGCCATTTCCACTTTGCCTATATCCTGACATGTGATGGCAAGAACAAGACACAATACACAATACTGAGAGAAATTGATTTATACATTTGAAACAATTTCTCCACTGCTCCTATTTTCCAACAATTCTTAAATGAAATTTCTCTTTTAATAAAGTCTTTTCTAGAGGGAAAATGGGTTTTTACCTTTTTATCTTACCAAAAAATCTACTTACTTTCATTTCAGAATCTTTACCATGAGTGCTAATACATATAGTTTGCTACTCTATACGTATGATGAAATTGTTCTTCAGTTCCCTTTCCCTTCTCACATGCACTACTTTATGTTCATTAACAAATAATTTCTTCTAGCATTTTACAGTATTGTGTTGTCCTACTATAACTATTTTTCAGGGCATTAAATACATTAAGCAAGATTGATTCAAGTATAAGGGACGTTACTGGTGTGATTTTTCCTCATTTCTGTTTAACTGAGCAACAGTATCTGGTTAACAGGCAGAGACTCTGATATTTTCCCTAATTTCCAAGCTTAACCTCCCCTGGGGCCACTTGAGGCCCTTTCCTCTTGTTCTATCACTGGTTATTTGGGAGAAGAGCCTGCCTCCCACCTGGCTACAACCTCCTTTAAAGTAGTTTCAGAGACTGAGAAGGTCTCCCCTGAGCCTCCTTTTCTCCAGTCTAAACACCCCCAGTTCCCTCAGTCGCTCTTCAAAGGACTTGTGCTCCAGGCCCTTCATCAGCTCTGTTGTCTTTCTCTGGACTCACTCCAGCATCTCAATGTCTTTCTTGCAGCGAGAGGCCGAGAACTGAACACAGTACTCAAGGTTCAGCCTCACCAATGCCAAATACAGAGAGACAACCACTTCTTTCATCCTGCTGACCATACTATTGCTGATCCAAGCCAGGATGCCACTGGCCTGCTTGGCCAGTTGGTCACACTGCTGGCTTGTGTTTAGACATCTGTCAACCAGCAACCCCCACGTGCATTTCTGCTGGGCCACTTTCCAACCGCTTCACTCTAAGCCTACTGCAGTGTGGCACAGGGCTGTTGTGGCTCAGGAGAAGGACCCAGCACTTCACCTTGTTGACCTCATGTAAGCAGTCTCATCCCATGGATGCAGCCTGTACAAATCCCTTCATACAGCCTTCCTGCCCTCCAGCAGGTTAAACACTCCTCCCTAAATTGATGTGGTCAGCAAACTGACTTAATCCCATTGTCCAGGTCATTGATAAAGATCTTAAGCAGGACTGGCCTCAATATTGAGCCCTGGGGAGCACCACTTCATTACCAGCTGCCAGCTGGATGTAACTCCATCCACAGCCACTCCCTGGGTCCAAATACTCAGCCAACTTTTAACCCAGTGAACATCCAGGCCATAAGTAGCTGGTTTCTCCAGGAAAACACTGTGGGAAAGAGTGCCAAAGGCTTTACTGAAGTCCTGGCAGACAAATATCTAAAGCCTTTCCCACATCAACTATGCACCTCACTTTGCCATAGAAGGAGATCAGGTTGGTCAAGCAAGACCTGCCTTTCACGAACTCATGCCTAATCCCCCAGTTACCCTGAATGTGCCACATGATGGCACTGAAAAGTATGTGCTCCATGACTTTCCTGGGCATTGAGGTCAGGCTGACAGATCCATAGCTCCCTGAATTCACCTTCTGGCATTTCTGGAAGATAGGTGTCACATTGGTTAAAATCCAATCAGTTGGGACCTCTCCCTATCCCCAAGCTTGCTGGTAATGATGACTCAGTGAGTACTTCCACCAGGACCCTCAGTATCCTTAGGCACATCCCACCTGACCCATAGACTTGTGTGTGTCTAAGTGGTGTGGCAGGTTGCTGACCACTTCCCTTTAGAATGTGGGGGCTTCATTCTGCTCCCTGTCTCTACCTTGCAGCTCAGGGGGTTGGGTACCTGCAGAACAACTGTATTACTATTAAAGAATGGGGCAAGAAGGTATTAGATCCCTCAGCCTTTTTCACCATGTTCTCCCCACGTATGCAATAGAGGATGAAGGTTCTCCTTAGCCCTCCTTTTGTTACCAGTGTACTTACAGAAGCTTCCTTTTGTTTTTTACAACAGTAGCCAGATTTTCTTGTTGGGCTTTGGCCCTTCTAATTTTCTCCCTACATAATTTCATGTCACCCCTGTAGTTCTCCTGAGCTGTCCTCCCCTTCTTCCAGAACTGATAAACTCATCTTCTTTTCCCGATTTCCAATAAAAGCTCTCAGTTCAGCCAGGCCAGTCTTCTTCCCCACTGGCTCATCTTTTGGGACATGGGGACACAGCCTGATTCTGTGTCTTGAGGATTTCCTTCTTGAAAGGAAGATATACAGATACATAGACAGTAGTTCCCCACTACTTAGAATTTCTGAATTTAGCACATCATGGCATATTGACAAAACAGCAATTTATCTAGACACTACATTATAAAAGCAGCATTTAATGTAAAAACTGCTGTAAAAATAATTCAGTGCAAAATAAAAATTCAAGAGAAAGTCTCCAACATTTCTTTCAAGTCATTCTATTTTAATTGAGGTAGTAAAACATTTGATGAAGTTTTCAAGAGCACTGAACTCGAGTAGCTATCAATTTGAATACTTTGAATTCTAGTGCTTGACAAAAAACAGTCTCTTAAAATTTGTGTTATTTCAACAAAATCATCTGGTGTCACTGGCTGAGACCAACAACATATTAAAAGCATGTTGCTTCAACAGATGATCAGACCTTGTTTCATACAGATGTTTCTGCACTACATAGCACATTGTAGTCAAATTTCATCCTGTAGAAGTACTCACATAAAAAATACTCCCATTTTAAATTTCTAAAAGAGATGTGGGATATTCAGAGTTCTCTTACCAGCATTTCTCTTCACACTTTTTTTTCCCTATCTTCTATTATCTTTTAAGTAGTTTGTTAACTAAAAATCAAGGTCTTTAGGATAGACAAAATGAATCGGCATCAAAAGGATTGATCTATCTCAAATTGTGCTACATGAATATAAAAGTGAAGAGTCAATAACCAGATGATTTGTTTAAAAATTTCAGCTTGAAGCTCCTTCCTACCATTTTACTAGCAGCACATACAGATCTGTGTTAAATTGAAAATGTTATAATGAAGAAGAGTTATACCTCCAATTTAGCACTGAGTTTCACTAAGTGTAAAAGTTTCATGTTTTATAACCTTATGTTGAAGCCTGAGCTGATCTATTCACACGAATAATTCCTGTGGTCATATTTATAAAGTGTAAAGACTTCTGCTCAAATTATATTTTCAAGGCTTCTCAGCCTTTTTATTCATTTTCACCTAATATGACAGATTTATTACTAGTCCTAGTGACAGCATTTAGTAGAGCTTCCACATAAGCCTATGGTGAAAGTCCATGCCAAGTCTTACAACTGTGCTCAAATTTATTATTCTAATCAGTGGTAGATAATTAATTGGCAACAAACAACTTTTTGAATGAATTTACCCCCTCTCTGAACATCAATAATCTCTAATTTTCTTCTAATTTTTCTTTTCAAATTACTCAGAGGTATGCAGTACACCCAGAGCCAGTTTCCACATCCATACAGTGGACAGCAGAACTCAACTCTCAGTGGAAGGATATAGTGAAGAGCCATTGAGATGGCTCTTATTTATCCTCAATTGCTTTACACATTATTAATCGCATAAAAGAGCCCTATGGATACATAACATTGTATTTGCACTGATTTTCACAAAACTTTATAGAACTAACTAGAGAGCTAGATAAGTACAGAATAGCTTTAAGGTAGCTGAGAATCAGATTCCTGGTTTGTAAGTGAACACACTTGATTTGTAGACCATTCCTAAGGTAATACGTCCTATGAATATTTGGGTTTGGTAATTGGTGTGGCAGTGTGGGGTTTTTTCTCCCCTTAATTTTAGACATTTGTTTTCCAGTAGAACACTAGCAAATCAACTGCAGTGTAACAAAAGGTAAGTTTAGTATTAATTAAGTCTTTAGAACATATTGATAAAAGCAAGTTAGTTCCTAGTTTTTAAAAAGTTAAGGGGCTATATTAAAATGGTATTTTAATTTGCCTCTATGATGACTCAATTGTTACAGTTATCAAAGTCTAACTGATTCCCCTGTCAGTACCAGCTAAGGCAAACTACAGCCCTGAAATGTTTCCCAAACACACCAAAAAAAAAGGTTAGGGAAAGGTGCACTGTATTCAGTCAGCTGTCTTGAGGTGGATTGAAGGGCAGAATTTTGTTAGCCAGCATTGATCACCCTTTAAACATTTTAGCATTTCCATTTAATTTAGGAGTGGCCTTAATCCATAAAGAAATGCAGCAGAAGTAATAAATATATGACCACTAGTCTCAGGAAGCAGCATGCCAGTGAGCAGAATAAATAAATATTGGTAACAAAACTAGAACTACTCAAAGTTCACAAGTAAAATACAAATGTATTGCAGTAGTGGTAATAAGTTTTTTGTCTATTATGGACACCTCAATATTGCTACTTTTCTGGTAACTGCTAACTATGGATTATCTTCTCCTGACCAGAAACAGGCAATGATCCCTCTTTGCCATTTACTGAAACTTCCATACAACCAAATTCAGTTTGGCATCTGCATTCTGGAATGATTGAGTGCAAATCAGTGCTACTATAGAGAAAATATGTTAAACCCAAAAACATGTCATGCCTTCTTAAGCATCCATCCCACTGCTGCAGGAAGATCAAATGAAGTACTTAGAAGCACACATTTTTGGTCAGGCTACTGCATTTTGTGAGTTCTTATGCACTCACCAATGTAGGAAAGTCTGTAAAGAAAGCAAAAACACTATAAACACTTGTAATAAATAAGGTATGATGTATGAACTTACTATAGTTTCATCACACCTGTTTAAAGGCCCATATAAATGATTTAGTGTTAAGTGCTGCACTTGTGTTACTGTCAGATCTTCATGTTTTTCTGAGAAATCCTCATTGTAAGTCGTCCCTCTAAAAATGTCTGGAAATACTATACTAACCCAGAGAAATATTATACTAACCCAGAATTACTGGCACACTACAGAACAGAAGAAAGTCCCACTAAAAAAAAAAAATCACAGCCCAACTCAGATTGTTGATTGTTTTATGTAAAGTCTGGGATAAACTCACCATATACTAATTTCCTTTACATGGGTATAGTTTAAGTATGTCCAGGTCCTTTACAGCCTCTGTCAGCTGAAAGTACAGTCAGAGACAAACTGATTTTGAGGATTTCTACTTTGTGCCTAGTACATTAAATTGCTAAAACAGTAGCTGTCTTGACAAGCACATAAACCATTGAGTTCACAGAAATTAAGGACCGCAGTAAAAGAGAATATCATTTCCTGAGAGAAAGGAGGAAAAATGCTAAAAAAGCCCTGCTATCAGCAAGTTAATGACAACATAAGGTTGCTAATTGGCCTCTTTTCAGGTAAAGCTGTACAAAGAGTATGCTAATACTGCCACAATCATTACCAACCAAAATAAGTCTGTTGAATTTATATTTGTATTGCTTCCTTAATTCATACTTGCAATGAATTTTATTGCCTTTGTAGCATTGCTATAAGCTAGTAAACAGAAAAAAATTTCAAAACCAATTAGCTTGTTGAACCCTGTGATACTGGCATAGTCAGACTTAGTAAACTGTTATGGACTCAGATCAGACTTAATGAGCTTTGATACAGCTTAGGGAATCCACCAGACTTATAAACAGACAATTTTAACCACTCTACAATTTGGACGTGATAGATGAGGAAAAAAAATTCTGCTAAGGTTTGAAGGATATTGTTTCTTCTGTTCAGCATGTTACTTGATGATTTATTCTGCAGTTAGTAAGCAGAGTCCCTTCATTTCTCAGGTAAATTCTCTTTGATGAGCAGGATGAAGTGGATATTCCCTCTATCTGAGGATAGGTCCCACAATGACGAACTATCCTCCGATGCAAAGCCAGAAGCAGTGCTGAAGATAAGATATCCCACGACTCAACCTCATTGCAAGTGACAGTCCAGGTCTTGCAAAAATATGAAACAGTTACAGTTTTTGTAAAACCTGAGATAGCAGAACTGAGGGATCTTTGCTTTGTGCCCAGTGACAGAATCCATGACTTTAGGCTTCATTTAGCCCAAGGTAAGAAGAGCATTGCCTGATGGAACACTGGACCAAAGATCTGCTCAGAACACTTTCACAGATTCTTCCAGGAGTTTAAAATCTGACATAGTGACTGAAGTATGTTGATAATCTTGAAGGGATATTGTCATCAGCATACATTTAAATTGCAAATTACTGAGTACACATATATTTTTCACTCCAATAAATAACCAACTAGGTTTCCTGCATTGTGAAAAAGAAAAGTCAACAAGGCCAGCAACAAGAGAGAATGTGCTCAAGATATTAATCAGAGTTCATCCTAGTTCACTGCATCATGATGCTCAGGATACACTTGTAATTGAAGAGGACAATATTCCTCACAGCCTTATAAGAACAACATGCTGCAACAGAGGTCCTTGCAGAAGTCCTTCCATATAGCAGGGAGGGAGAACTAGAAATGAAAGTGAGAAGAATAACAACACTGCACATAATTTGAGGCCACAAACAGTGGAAATGCTCAGACACAATCAGAAGCAAGGACTAATTTGGAGACTAACATGAGAGTCCATGAAAATAACACCAGTGCCTCATTGAACATTGGTTTTTTTCTTCCTCCAAATCTGCCTTAATTTGTAGTTTAATAACAAACAGTACAGCATTCTGTGCCTTTTTCAGAAGGAGTTATGACATGTATTATGAGCAGCAGCATTAGCCTTTCACCCTCTACTGTTTACTCATTTAAGGTCCTAACCCTACTGATTAAGTAAAGCCTGGATTACTTAATGAAGGAAGCAACAACCATTTTGCAGGGTGTTATGAGATCAGTGTCACTCCAGAGACTACAGAAATTTGGAGACCCTCATTCACATCTATTACACAGCAGCTCTAGCTAAAAACTGTCAGAGGGTGAGAAAAGGGTAGGCTGATGTTGGCTTTTCTAAGATTCACATCTGAACATTAACCCTTCAACAGACAGGTTAAAAAAGATGAAAACTAGCATCACTGTCACAGATACTGGAATGAGTTGGCAAAAATACCTTAGCTGGTCTCATTCAAATAAGAATGCATTTTCCAATCAAATTCAATATTTGTGCACAGGTTTATATACTTCTGTAGAAGTCAGAGGACTGAAAGTGACATCTTATGCCATAAAATCCACTCTTCTGATACCAGAAGTAATAAGGTCAGATAATTTGTTCATAAATGGCTTAAAAATCAACTTTAAAAATAATTTATCATGGGCTCAAAGGTGTTTTATTAAATGGCTATTCTACAATTAGAGTACTCCAATGGTAAGAAGTTTACTATTTCTAATCTAAATTCCTTAAAAGCTAGTTCATTTTTATTTGGTTTAATCTCTCCCTATAAATGTTTTTTTTATGTTCAAATGCATTTCTAGAAAACATGCTCTCAGCTTCTGTTTAGGAAGACTTAACAAGCAAAATTCTTCAGATTCCTTTTATGTAACTGCCACTTTCCAATCTTTTGTCTCTGAACAGCCTGATAGATCTGCAGATCCTGTAAAATTAAGCTTTTACTGAAATACTTAATATCATGCTTGATAGCAGACAAAGTCTAACAGTAATTTGCAGTGACATTAATGCACCATTCTCTCCACAACAAGCATCTCACTTCATTCATACTAGGACCAATGTTCTTACCTTTATCACCACATCTTACTGGCAAATGCAGTCACAGCCATCTCCATCAACTAACTTATATAGATCCTTCTGCTTTTTTTTTTTTTCCCATAAACAAACTGCAACTTGCTGCAGACCTTTTTGCTCATAATCCCCAAATACATAGCCTTGAGATTTCATTTACTCATCCCTTTTCTTCAATAAAGTCCATTTTAATTCTCTGCTTTCAAAAACGACCTTTGTTATTACCCTTTCCCATTTTGCCCTTTGTCTAATCACTAGTTTTCTGTATTTACTAGTAAATTACCATGTATATAATCTCCACTGAATTTCCTTTGTTCAGTGGGAAAATGATGAGATAACTTTGTTTGCCCTAGAGAATATATTTTCAGATTATTCACTACTCTGCATCTTTGGCAGGTTCATTTTTCAGCACCCCATTTCTTGATTCCAAACCCTGAACTACTCTTTACTGGAAAGTCTTCCTTTTCCTTTCCAATTAGCTCTTACTCCACCCTCTCTCACTCCTTAGATATAAGTGTTATGTTTCACTTCCTTACAGCTGGAGTCACTACAAAGTTTTTCCAGCAAGTTCAGCAGCCTTTTGAGTTGTGTTTTGCTTCTTCAGACACATATCTTTCTCTTTCCATACACTTGACAAACTTGACAAAATCAAAACCAGATGGTTACTGCTCCTGGGTGCCTTTTACTTCTATTTGTGCAGGTGCTGAACCTAAAAAGTTCAGCCTCAGATATCAACTGAAGGTTTAAATCCAAATAAAGCAGGTTCAAAAATTACAACCAATACAAAAAGCTAAACTCACAACATATCTGCATTTCAAACCACCTTTCAAAAGAATGAATTTGGCTATGCTATCCCTTTTTCCATCAGGCTTTGCTCATTATTATAGTGTGCTTTATCATAAAATATTTAAGGCAAAAGCATTTTTACAAAAGAGATGAGTGTTTTTCAACTGAAAATGGGAATTCTGAGCCATCTCATTATAAAATGTATTTCTACAAAATAACTGTAATGTAATAGGTCATAGGCTTCTGGCTGATATTCATGGATACCTCAGGACTGTCACAAAAAGCGTAACTGAACCATCAATTTAAAGCATGAGAACTAAATGCACTATGTTTCAATACTGCTTAAAACTGAAAGTAAATTTCACCTCTGGCTTCAGCAGGCTTTGGATCAGGCTTGGATGTGTGCCAATCACGACTCTTTAGAACAGAGTATATTTCCCCAAGGGAAACGATCAAGGATAAAGAATTTTAATAAGATAAGCCCAGACAGAAGGCTCTGGAAAGGCCTGAATTGGAAGTGGAGAGAAAGACCTGATGGAATATGTGCAAAATCCTTTCCTTGGTCAACTTCACACTGATCAAACTCTGGAGGCAGCAGTTGCAGGATAAGACTTGGCAGCACAGCAAAGAAGAAGAGACTGATACTGTTCCCAGTATTAAATCTCAAAACCATAGAATTTTGGGAAGGAATTGCAGGACTTACTTTCTTCATTGGTGTCAATAGATTTTCTTATACTTTGCAATTAAGAAAGAATAACAGAATATTCTGAGTTGGAAGGGATTCACAAGGATTGTCAAGTCTAACTATTTTTCAAGAACAAGTACAACACATGTGGTGGGAAATATGCATAAGCACCAAGTACTATACCAAGATGGCCAGAATTGTGCAAGAACCACCACTAAACAGATTGAGGCACCCATACAAATGCCATCTTTCCAGGGGTCTGTACTGAACACACAGGTTTAATAACATAATATGCTCTTCACAGAGTGCTTTCTGCATAATTCTGGGTTAAGACTAAGCTTTGTGCTGTATTTCAAACAAGAAAAAAAATACATCCTTTTTTCCTGTTTTTGCCCAACTTGTCTATGCAGATGTGACAAGAGGCTGTACACAGACTTATTTTCTGAATTGCTTAAAGCTTGCATGTCTCTCCAGCCAGAATAATGTTACTCAGAGCAGTAGAATGATCTAGTGGACAGACTCAAGTAGAAATTCAAAGTTGGGCTCTACTCTGCTTTTCTAGTGACACTTAAAGAAGTTTTATCACCTCCTGCCGTCTTTCTCTCCTGCTTAACTCACTCAGTTTCTCCTCCATTTAGCCTATGAAGTAACACTTTATTGTTTTTGCACTGAGCATTGCACACAGTATTCTGATCTTGACAGGAGTTTCCAGATGCTACCATAACACAAATAGTAGAAAAAGGCAAAAAAATTAACTTTTACAAAGCAATCCTGAGAGGAATTCTGAAGACTGAATAGGAAAAGGAGGAAGGAAACGAATTGTTATTTTTACTTCCATAGAGTTGCTTTTGAATGAGGGACAACTGCTAAAGTGTGAAGAATGCCTGAACTAGAACAGTCTCATTAAAACATAAAATCCAAAGCAAATGGATTCCAAGGCCTGAAATAGACAAAAGTTCAGGAGGGTTCTTCAAAGGACTGACTGAGGTGAAGAAACAATGACTTCCTGGTGAAAGTAGAGATGAGTGGGTGAGGAGTCCTGCAGATTGCTCATTCCTTGGAAATAATTCATTAGTGAGGACTTTTCACCTCGCTGCTGTTCACAGCAACTCATAATATCAGGCGTAACAGAGGAGCAAGGGAGAGAGCAAATCTTGCTGACAAGAGACCCATTTCACAGGTGTCAATCTCTGTCTTCATAAGGGATCAAGTGAAAAGAATTACTTACCATGGAGGATAGAACCGAATGGCTTTTACAGAGACTGAGAAAATACAAATGATGACAAGAAGAAAAGACAGAATAAAGACTGCTTCTTCTTCCCCCTTCTTAGTGAGTAGAATGAAACAGCATATCTATTTATTCCTCTTCATTTAACAAGAGCAGGGTTTGGGTCAGTGAATCCCCGGCACAAATGAGTTATCCATGATTCATAAGGGTGTGCAGGCTCCACATTCTGCAGCGCATTAAAAACAGAACAATAATGTTCCCCAGGAAAAAAAAAGTATCATCATTCTGGTATCATTGCAGAAAAATAAGTCAATTATGCCTTCTTAATTATTTACAAACATTAATAAACTCTTAGTGGCCATCAAAGAACCTGGAAAACAGCTAGCAGAGAAAAAAAGTGTGGTGAACACCATCATTTTGCAATAATACACCCCAGGTTCAATGAATTAGCCTCTGGCACCAAACAAATAAATGGACATTTCATGCAAGTACATTATCTCAAATTTTTTTTCTTTTAAAAAAAGAAACAACAACCAAAACACCACAATTAAAGCATAAGTGGAACTAGGTTTTTGTCCTGCTATAATCCTTTATGATACCTCACAGTACAGCAAGCAAATTGGATGTGAAAATATATCAGAAATGGAAGCAAGGAAATATTCCATCATATTAAGTCTGCTATCATCACCAGCTTAAGCTAGACAAATTTATCTCATATAAATTACTGTGGGATAACAGAATTTCCTCACAAGTGAGAAACAACTGTGTAAAAAAAAAAAAAGACTTACTGAATATTCTCTTTTACTTCCCTTTTGTCAGTCTCTATGAGATTAAGTACTTCAGAGGAAGGAAAAAAGCTCTCTGTATATTTATCATGTGTCTGATTAACAATCCTTTTCTGCTGCCACCACAGAACCAGAACACAAGCTAACTGACTTCACTGTATAGAAAAGCAAATAAAGTAGATGCAGTTTTCTATGTGATTTCTAAGTTCTACTGTTCTCCAGAGTTCAAGGATAAATCAATTTAGCTTTACTAAAGGTTTTTCATCATTCATAAAATTTTCAAAGCAGATGCTTCGTAGTTTTTCAGTTTGTCTCAAGCAGAATGTACTTTTCTGTAGCTGCCACTAATATAAAAATTCAGGCAGGAATCTTGGTGCTAACTTGACACACTGACTATGAACAAAAGGCTATGCAATCCAGATTCCACTTCACCTGACCTCTGTTTCTGGAAGGACTCAAACAATGTCCTGAAAATGAGATGTAAATCTAAAACATTTGAAACAGGATCAACACTGTGTACTTTGGGGCATTTCTAGCTTGGAGAGAACGTAGTTTCTCTCTCTAGTGTCCCTATCCCCCAACATTTTCATTTAAATAATTCATTCTTAGACTGGAAGTTATCCAACAAAAAACAGCTGAATCTTTCTCAAGAAATCCAGAAACAAGATCCAATTACACAATTCCTATCTGGAGAAAGATTCAGCATTTCTCATCAATACATTCCAGAAATTTATAACTTAAATAGATGCACTCTTCAAAAGGTACTGACAAGTACCTCTATTCTCAAAACCAAACTAGAAAACACCCCCAAATTTCTTGCTTCTCACTACTGCTATGTACAAAAGCCAAAGACAACGCACTTCCAGGGGGCAGCAGAAAAGAAATGACAATTAACCTATTCGAGAATGACAAAAAAAAACAGGCATTAGAAACAGTGTGAAGAAACAAGCAAAACAACAGCAGGTCACCATAATTTCACACCTTCCAATTACATTCAATTCTCTATGTAGAAGGCAGGGGTGGAGGAGAGTCAATGCTGCAAATTTACCCCTACAATTCAATCAGTGAAAACATGATTAAATGTCTTCTGCTTGTATTTTGTCAGCTGTGTCCAGACAACAAAAGCTGTGTGCTTACATCTTTGCTTTTCTCCTCCCTTCCTGCCTTTTTGCACCCTGCAGACATCTGACCACAACTTTTGAAGTTTTTAAGACTTAAGGTATTTCAGACTTACCTATTCCTGTCAAAGTGTGATAGTGAGGCTTTGAAGAGCAGTACTGATGTGTCATTGGTCCCACTGAGACGAGAGAGGGGTAGGACAACATCCTCTTCCTCTAAGCCAGAAATATCACATTTGTCTCACAGCACCCTTGATCTATTAAATATATGGTTGGATTTCCAATCAAGCATAACTTTACTGGAACTAGACTCTCCTGTACTTAACAGCTGCCTTATAAGATGGTTGATGATAGCAGGAGGGAAACCATGACAGGACATACAGAACTTAACTCATTATCTTATTTGTGTCCATACACACACAGTTTAAATCAAATGTCATTATACTTCACACACAAAAAAATAATTACTATATCCTTGAGACTACAAAAATCAAAACGCTGTTTAACACATCAGATCTAACAGTGGCTGGCCATTTTCTGAGCAATTTTGTTGTTTCTCTCTTATTCTATCCCCTCCTCCCTGCCTTTTTTTTTAAGTCAGATCAGTTTTAATGTATCAGACTTCACTTGCAGTCACAATGAAGAGAGCACATATATGCAACCCATGCTAGCCAAAATTCCAGCATCTGAGGGGTTAATGTATCTCCTGATTCAGACCACTAAGCAGTTCTTTTAACACATTTTAACCTCATATTCCATCTTGCTGTTATTTGCAGTTCTAACATTACTCTCATGCACTAGATTCTGCTGGAACCAACTGATTATCAATATGTACAGACATTTACCCATAAAAGTACTAGGGCACTTATAATGAATTTAGGATGAAGTCCCCACTTTGAGGGATGGTCTTATGAAAAATAGAAGCTGTCAGAAGGGAAGATCTTTCTCTGCTAACTTCAAGTAGTTAAGTGGAATAGATAAGAAACATTACCTTCACGCAGAGGTAAAACAAATACATATGAAACCTTAAATATTCAAACAGAAGAGTTACTTCTCAGACAACTGTACTCAGAATTCTTGTCAATTTTTTGTACAACTTCAGCTGTTTGAAAAACAAATGCAAATATTTGATGAACAGTTCTACAACACACTATTTCCTTTCAATTAATCTGCAAATCTAAGCTACTGTGAAATAATCATCTTGGACATGCATACAAGATTCAATGAACTTTCTACCTCCATATTTCTTAAAGACTGCAGAAGAGTCTTTCCAAGAAATTCTCTAGGCCATGCTGAATAATCTCTGGGTCACACTACTGTGGGGTAGGACACCCTTTCGCAAGTATGTAGCTCAATGTACCACTTGGCTGCCCCTTGCATAGATGCCTAGCACTGACAGCATTGTGAGCACCACAGCTTAAAAGCACTCAGAAAATAAAAGGAGAAGAGTGTTAAGGCAAACATCAGCAGCACTTTACTGCTTATTAGCAAAAGATTTGACCATTTCAGACATAAAAGAATGCCTGAAATCCTAACTTGTCTTCTCTATGTAACCACAATAAATTAGCTAATATGTACCATATTTATCTGCTTGAAGTAAAAAAAAAACTTGTCCTAACAAGCTGCAGAGATGTATAAAGACCTCTGATGATAATGGGCTGTTTTCACCATCGATGCTCTTTGAGATATGAAAAATAACTAAGCTCACTTCTAGTTATAGATAACTTAGAGACCTAAATTGGGAAGCAGCACTGCTGTAACTACAAGTCCAAGAGTGATTGGAGGCCATACACAGGTTCAAATAAAACTAAGGTTATTATACCTGCAGGAAGCATATATGATTCCTGTACTACATTTGTGAAATATTATGCATGTTTCAGCATATCCGTTTTCTGTTTCCTGATTTATTAACGCTGAGGTTATCAAATTTGCCCAAGGCAAATGAAACAGGCAATCAGTGTAGAGGCATATGAAGAGTGCAAAGGGTGGCTTCACTTGGTCTTCAAATGGCATCTCCATACAAGCATCATTTTCCAAGATGAACACGTGTCCACGTGCAAGCACACATGGAGTGGGGTCAAAATGATATGCTGAAGAGAAAGAGAGTGATGTAACACCAAGTATATATACAAAGCTAAGTGACCTAATTGCATGCTTCCAGTACCTGAAGGGAGCCTACAAGAAAGAGACACTATTTACAAGAGAATGCAGCAACAGGATAAGGGGGAATGGCTTCAGAGTAGGTTTAGATTAGATATTAGGAAAAATTGTTTACTGTGAGGGTGGTGAGGCATCAGAACAGGTTGCCCAGAGAAGCTGTGGATGCCCCATCCCAGAAAGTGTTCACAGCCAAGCTGGATAGGGCTTTGAGCAACCAGGTCTAGAGAAAGATGTCCCTGCCCATGGCCACGCAGGTTGGAACTAGATGATCTTTAAGGTCCTTCCAACCCAAGCCATTCTATGATTCTAATACAAATAGGGGGACAACCTCCCCACATAGCTCTGGTTTTATTTGCAACCTGTCTTTGTAAGCAATCCTGAAAGAAAGCATCGTGTACGCAAAACGGAAGGAGCAGTGACACAAAAGCATTTCCTTGAGACACGCCAGAGGGATAGCAGATAAGAGCCAAACCATAAAAAAAAAATGTTATAACCCTTAAAGAGGATGGATCACTAAAAATATACCTATAGAAGGAGAAGTAAACAATACACAGATAACAGTTATTACTTTTGCAATATATGGAGCCCTTTTTATTTCTTCCAAATGCAATTTGGAAGAAACTTCAATTTTCTCTCTGGAAACACAAGGCTCTGCATAGATTTGGTAGAGGAATAAACATAGATCAAATTTTCTGTGCTATTGCACTATGAACAGAGTGTGTACTCAAGGTATACCATATATATCACTATGCTGTGTCATATTAAAAAGCAGATAACCAAATGGTGTCCTAAACTTTAATTGAAAAAGAACATCAGATCTATCCAAAAAAACCTCCACTGTTTCTTCTACAAGCACATACATACACAGACATTTAACTGATGAGCAGCATCATTTTTAGATGCTGGGAAACTCACAAAGATAACAGGAAAAATGGCTTGAACTCTCATTTACCATTATAAAGAGAGTAATGAAGCTTTATTACTCCAGTTTCTTACATCATGAAGACATGGAGCTTGATTCCTGCTACCTGGCTGGCACTAGCAAAGGCTGAGAGGGGATGCACTTGCAGTATAGCTGTGAGCCCCCTGCAGACACAGCAGCTGCCAGTCTGCTTTAGCTTTCACCACGATTACCATAGTCCTTATAGCACACACAGAGCACTGGTGATGCTGTGTGCCAGCAAACATCCTTTACATGTGGTCTGCTGCCACATCTGCTCTTGGATGCTACAACTGCACTTAACAGTCCCACAGGGTTGGCGTTCTGCTGACTTAGAAACCATCTCTCTGG
>JAWWEW010000165.1:11757555-11780546 GCA_035583185.1 Anabacerthia variegaticeps | reverse complement strand
CTGCTCTTGGATGCTACAACTGCACTTAACAGTCCCACAGGGTTGGCGTTCTGCTGACTTAGAAACCATCTCTCTGGGGTGGGTGAACTGTGGTTCAGGTGTGTGGGTTGGTTCATGCAACCCAAACTAAAGGGCAGGAGCAAACAAAAGGCGAAGTCCCTGCTTCTCATGTTATGGCAGGCATTTAAATTAAAAATAGAAATTTATTTTCCTTGTTGTTGTTGTGGAGTCTGTTGGAGAGGTGTGTAAATTGACATCAAGGTGTTAATTAAAATAGTAAAAACTGCTCAATTGAGCAGTTACTCAAGGCCTTGCTTTTGCAGCAATGGAAACACAGTAGAACAATGCTGAGTCCAATGTACACTTTGAAATACTCCCTCTTTCACAGCAAAGCAGCTGTGTAGCAGTTTAGTCAGTCTTCATATTTTACCAAGAAAAAGATACACTTTGAAAATTACTGAGATCAACCTCACTTCCAGCAGCTGAACCACAGCGAATGTTCAGTACAATTCCAGCCCTTCAGAGCAGAACAAAATACTTGAGGAAATAAATATCTCATTTTCCCCTGGCAGTAGCACCTCATTGCTTTTCAGGTTACTCCTGGTAGCTTAGCCAAGAGCAATAAGGGCTTAAACTCTCTACACAGCAAAACCATCTAATCACTTCCTGATTCACCCTCACAACATAAACACAGCCCTTACGCCTCCACATCAAGACTGTGCCACAGGAAAACAGACTCGAGAAAAGTGTGTTTGCTTCTAAATGAGATGGAAAACTTAGCTTTATGCCTGAACCATTATTGAGAGAAGTTTCTGTCAAAACAATACTAAAAATCATTATGAAGCATTTCCATCGGATGCACTGGACATAAGAAACTGTTAAACAATAGCGGCTAACAAAGATTGTTACTTAAAATCTGGAAGCCTGAGGATTTCGGTGATGTTCTCAAAATTAAAAACACAAACATCTGCGAATAAAGCACTTGACTGCTGCAGGATGGACACTTGTAATATTCATCAGGTTACTTCCTTTAAGTCTTGAAGACAGGCCAGCATGTCAGATTATATGCTTAGAATTTTAACTTTAGGATTTTCATTTAAGTCAATGAGTTCTGAAAATTGCATCAATGGCACAAATAGAAATTTCTGGCCCGGAATTAAAACCCATTGAGACAGTAACTTCACATACTGAACAAAGATTATCCTCTTCACATACAAGTTGTTTCCCCTCAATAAAGATGACAATTTAAATCCAATCTAATAAAAAATTAATTCTAATGATATTCACACCAAAAAGAGAGTAACATTCTGGCTAGTTTTTCACAGCTTCTCAGCTATGCTACAAAAGCAAAGAAGGAATAAAACATCTGTGACGGAAGTATCTGAGACTCCCTGGCCATAATCTGGCAGAGAAAGAAGTCTCAGATAAGTCCCACTCTGTTCACAGACAGTGTAGTTACTCTACAGGGACACAACAAACATGGTTAAAAGTTACCATGTAATGCTCCCAGTTAGCAGTACACCTTGTGCTCTGAACTCAGCAGAAAATCTTTTAAAATGAAAAATTTTGTAGAATATCTCACCATGAATGTTTGCTTGTGTAAAAACCTGGATTCATAATCATGTAATGTTCTTTACTTCTCACCTTACCTATTTTTAAATTGCACTTGCGTAAGGAGTACCAAAAAAATTTTTTCATTGCTGTAACAAAGTAACTTACTTCTTGCATCATGTTTTTCAAGTTGGATATACAAAGTCCATTTTGAATGCAAAGTAGGCAATTCCAAAAGCTAAAAGTCCAACAGTGATGTGTGAACAGCTGATACTGAACAAGACATTTTTTACTCTGTAGCACTCCCCAGAAGGTTGCTTACAAATATCTTGCCATTCGTTGAACAATTTCAACAACTTGGAAGCCACTGGCTAGTTCTTCCCTTTGCCTTTTAAAAATTTTCTCAGTTTTTCCTTACTTTGCTCCTGTTTATCTTTATCCCGAGGTCACTCCTGCTGACATTTAAGATATCGGAAAAAGTTTTGGTCTCTCAGAATATTATATTCTTGATATGGATGTTCTCTATATTTCCCTTGCACCCCTGAAACAAGTTCAACACTAAATTATCCACAAGTAGAAAAAAAATTCAAATACCTGAAGCATAGTTTATACATGCAACATAATAAAAACCTTTGCCTTTAAAAAAAAAGTAAAATATTGCATATAGACCTCCAGGCATATTTCCTCAAATAAGAGCGTATCTATATATACAGATATATATACATTCTCAATTTACCACATTCTCTGAAATACCGTAAGGAGCAAGCAGAATGAAGTTGGAATTGCAAACAGCTCCATTTCAGCTTAATACTAAACTCTTGTATACATTTCATTCCAAATACCTAAGGGCTAATATGAGCTCAGAAATTCAACCACTAACAGACACTAGCAAATTTAATGAGACTAGAAATGGGGTCAGTCCAACCAGCACTTTTCTTAAGATCACTATTTGTCAAAAAAAAACCAAAAAAACCAACACACAAATCCACAACATTTACAAAGTTGCAGCATTGTCCTGCTAGCTTTCTTAAATTTGCTCATTACAGGTTACTGAACAACTGAATACAAGATCCTCCCACCATCCCCAGGCAGCAGTGAAACAGATTAAGAGAGACCAGGCAATTAAGTAATGAAGAAATTCCCAGGAAATGTGAACTGAAGTGAAGAATGCTGTATTTTGTCTTTGTGCTAAATAACTGAGAAGACAAGTCATAGTAAGATCATTAAAATATCTGCAATCAAGGGATAGTTATTTTTTCATTTGTTTAAATTGGGTTTTGGGAAAACACCTCAGAAATAACAAGGTGTAAGTACTCATTCATCACCCTCTGCTATAGCCATGCTTGTAAAGGGAATGAACTCACTTGTCAGGAAACACCACTGTGGAAATAATAATAAAATGTAACTCATGGAAGGAACAAGTCAGGTTTTGTGAACAGAAACATCCTCTTCCCATTTAATGAAAGCACCTGCTAGGTAACACACAGCATTGCCAGCCTGGCACTGTGCAGCAGGATCAAAGACACACACGAGGCATAACACGGCATATGAGGTCATAACAGTGCTGTATAAGTATCATTGAAGTAGCAATTTATGAAGGCAGGCTACTGAGGATTTCCTTCATGTTTCCCCAGCTAAGGTGAAGGACAAAAACAGGAGAAGAATATTAATCAGTATTACAAGCAGAGAATGCAGGGAAGGATGTATAATGCTAAATCAAAACTAAAGTTTCAACTAACCATACTGCCCTTTTAAACAGAGATGGTAACACTGTCTTTTCTCACAATAAGTCAATAACTAATTCAGTGAACTTGAGTCCTTAAGCATTAGGATCCCTTCAATAATCTGGTCTTTGTTTTCAAGTTCCATGAAGATATATATTCCTGTTAAGGAGGACCACGTGGTCCTTTTCCCTTTTGGTTAGCACAGTGAATATGAATGTGAAATGACTAGCAAGAATGTCTTCTGAAAAGAGGGCACTCCAACAGGAGTTGTAACAGGTGTGTAAACCTGATCAGCATCTTCAGAAATGTACTACAGACAAGCAAGTGTGATGAAGACTAGATTGCAAGTAAACATAACAGACCACAACCAACATCTGAATGGCTTGAAAAGGTCTTGTTAGCACCAGTGAAATTTGGCAGAGAGCCACAAACCGTGGAGTCAAAGCCATAAAACAATGGCTAGCTACAAGGTGTAAAGTTGGCAGGATTGCTAAATTCACGTCATGATAAAAATTTCATACAATAATTCTGAAGATACAGTCAGAAAGAATCATCTATGTGTGGCAGATAAGGTAACCTAACATTCAGGCAAGTTCTGTCATTGTGATATCAAATACTTTTGTTTGAGGGTGTTTTCTGAAAAGGCTGCCAAGTCCCAAACACAAGATATTCATCAGCCAGATGGGTTAGGGTTACTGCTATTTCTCTAAGATACACACACAAAAGAAAAAAAGGTTTCTATAGACTTCTACATTTAAAAACTATGCTATCTCAAAATAACCAGCCAAATTTCTTCCATGATAAAGGCTGCACCAGCATTAAACTCAAACTCTTTACAGTGCTTGTGTGCCACATGGTGTGAAACAGGTTATTGACCCTGACAAGAGGGATTCAGGATAAACTCTTAATTGTCTTTAGGGATGAACAATAGTCTTGATCTTTCAAAAGTAGTTTGCAAGCCAGAAATATGAAATACCAAGTTAAATGAAAAAAAAAAAAAAAGGTCTAGCGAGGCCAGTCAAAGAGATTTTTTTTAAAAATGTCACTTTGCTCACATTTTCAAGTCACCATAACTTCACAATTACTATAATGGACAAACTCAAATTTCTTTCAGGTTAAAAGCCAAAATTCTTTTGTGACTTCTACAGCTCAACCTACAATATTTTACAGCATAGCTATGGGAAATAGTATAACGTGTTTCTACAGTGTGCTATACAACTATATATAAAGATAAAGTGATAAAACTATAGTAAGGAAAAGGTTAGGAAATATCTTGCATTCTGGGAGACTTGCAGACCCCAAAAATGCCTAAAGTACAAGTAAAAGGCAATTATTTTTGCTACTCAAGATCCAAAGGGCTGACCTAAATTTTAACATCCTGAATATAGGAACAGAGATATTTTAGCCCTGGATTCAAAGGGGGGAACTAAAACCTCTGTTGGGTTCATATTCCTCATGAATGCCACCCAATGACAGCAAATCAATAGTTGCTGCTTTATGAACATCACCCTTTGGACTCAGTCAGATAGCATATGTGAAAATGCTTCCCAGAAGGACCATGTGGATACACAAATCTGTTTTACTACCACCATCAAAACTCCCACAAACTAACCAGTTTTCAGTCTGGTTACAGGTAGAATCTAAATCAGAAACACTTGATAGTAAGGTGAGCTCCCTTTCTGTCACTTTAAAGTTATTTGCTGAATTGCTATAGGGCAAACTGAATGAAAGGAAAAGAACACAAGATCATTAAATGAGACATCATTAGTGCCTTGAGTTATGCAATAACTGATTGGATTTTTTGTCACTGGAAGTTAACTTGATTGCATTATTGGCAAAAAGACCTTCCTTTCTTCTGTTGTACTCTATTCCAACAGCCTACCGAAATTTTCAATTCCCCTGCAAGCATTCAATTCTCAAATAGTTTTTAAAACTCATAGGGCAGTGATTCATAGAGCCATGTAAGCACACTGAACCTGGAACTCAGAAAACTTCTGCTCTAGCTCTTGTATTACAGCTAACATGCATTTTTCCTCTAGAGTTTCTTAGCCTTTATCTGAATGTTTTCAAAGAGCCACAAAGAAGTTCCTGACATCATCCAAATAAAACTGATCATAAGGAAGGCAAGATTCTGGTTAGCAGGACAAGATCTATCTATGCACAGTAAACAGTCTGCAAAAAAAAAAAAAAAAAAAAAAACAAAATACAAATGTTTTCTGTTTTGCATGGAGTGCTTGTCAGACAGGAAGTTCAGTTCACAGACATAAGCAAGAAAAGAGAGAAATACAGCAAAAGCCCTTGACTATCAGCAGCAGACACTGTAGGAAGCAAATAAAAATAAATCAGCACTTTTAGAAGATGTCTAAAAAAATATAGGACATATACAATCACTGGTCAGATAAAGCATTTAAACACTTGTACTTAAACATCATTTTACAATTAACTATAACCTAAGCACAGTCTTAGAGTTGAGGACCAAAACAGTGCAATAAAAAAAAAAAAAAAAAAAGAAAAAGTGAAGCAAATCTTGTGAGAACCAGAGATGGCAACAAAGTCATGCAAATTCCAAGTGGAAAGGTAAGAAGAACTGACATGGTTAAAAAAATAATAGACCAAACTGAGATAAAAGAGAATAACTCGTATTAGGTTAATTCACAGAAGCATTCCCAGAAATCATTCACTTGAAGGATTCATATCTAAGAAAATAGGCAAATAACCAAACAGGAAATGTTGCAATGAACTGACACATAACCAAACAGCTTGCTGTCCAAGACTGAGGGCCAGAAAAGCAGATGGCATCAAAACCTACAGATTCCCATGGCCTACAGAATACAAGGGGCAAGACATCAAAAATTTATTTGTGCACTTTTGGTCAAGATTCACTTTCTATGATGCAATAGCATAACTTCCCTGCCTTTGAATATGAGAAATATTAGGCACTCTAGGGATAGAAATCAACAGGTAGATCCATTTTTTCCTGGCAGCCCCATCTGAACACATTTCAAAAGGGTCTTTACATGTCTTAGGCCTCAGTGTTTTCAAAATATCTCTTTTCAGCAGTATAGAGGCCACATGAAGCTCTAGAAGTAAAATGTGACGTGAACAGCCCACCTCCCTATCCATCCAGAATTCCCTGCAGTCTGCAGTGAGATGGTATTTCAGTTCATATCACCTGCTGTGAAAGTAGATTTTTGGGTTCTCTCTCTCTGTTGAGTCCTTAATCCTTCACTTGGATTTTGCGTCTAATTAACAAATTCTTCTCTTGTGAGTCCTCACTGTTTGAGCACAGGTACACACAACCCTTAAGTTATCCCCAGTTCCTCCGGATCTAACTGAACAAACAAGTTATAAACTTCCAATTACCAATTTCACCTTTACTATATTTACTTTTAATTCATGGGTCATCATTGTGTGGGCCTGTGGACCTGCACAATACGTCTGTTCCTATCTCAAATATGCAGGGGCTTCTTACAAAGACCTTCGTAAAACCCTATCCCTTGGTTAGTGAAGCACATTCCTCAACACAAATTATCACCTCAGAAAACGTTTCAAATCTGACCTTAAAGTACACACTGCTTGTTGTGTACTACACAGGCAAATACCAACTTCCAGGGTTTTTTGGGTTTAACTACTTCCTTTATTTCAGTAAATTTAATTTTGGGACAAGATGACATTTTCTCCTACGTTAACCACATTCTTGTCTCCATTGTAAAGTTATGCCCATGAGAGAACTTATCCTTAAGTTCTTTTTTGCATCTCCTTCCTTCATTAATTTCCACCATATCTTACACAGTCACTACAGCTTGTACAGTTCCTTTTCCCAAAGAGAGAACACATGTACAGCAAACAGATCTCCAGACACCCACATGACCTACCACAGGGATGTACAAAAGTAGCACTGGAAGAAATAAAAAACGTAAAAGAAACAAAGTACACTAAAAAACACCCCAAAACCAAAACCCAAAAGGCATACTGGAAGAAATTCAGATTTCTTGAGAGCTCACAGATCCAGTAACATCGATATTCTTAAAAATGAAGGCACATTCATCTTAATTGATACATTACATATTATATTTATATTATACCTATGCAGATTCTCTAGAGAAGGTACCAGAACACCTGCAGATACGCACTACATTTTAAAGATCATTGTAAGGCTATAATTATGTATGGTGTGACCTCATTCATATTTTTTTTCATAGGACTCAGATCTTTAACTCAAGTGGGGGAAAAAAGGAAGAAAGTAAAAAAAAAAAAGACTATCTCTTGGTTAGTAACTGGGAAACAGGAAACTTGAATTCTATTTTTGCTTCTGCCACAGCGGTCCCTTATGGCAAACTT
Source organism: Anabacerthia variegaticeps (assembly GCA_035583185.1). Classification (NCBI taxonomy): domain Eukaryota; kingdom Metazoa; phylum Chordata; class Aves; order Passeriformes; family Furnariidae; genus Anabacerthia; species Anabacerthia variegaticeps. The sequence goes on along the minus strand of JAWWEW010000165.1, from coordinate 11,772,930 downwards.
TTCCAGCTTTGGGTTATCAAATCAATGAAATGATTTTGATAGATGAAATGTTAAAAATTACTTAACCACAAGAACCCAGATTTTAAAGGTTTGTCCACTTTCTCTACCTCAACTCCTTCATCCAAAACAGTTATAAAAATTCTTGTCTAGATATCAGTGAAGATATAAGCTTCCCCCAAAGACATAATAACAGTATTAAAACCTGGAAAAAAAGAAATTAAATAAGACACCTTAGGTATCATAGATAAACATATTAGGTTTATCTTCCTGGTCTTCATACTCAAAGTACTTCAAAGTACTGACCTTCTACAACTGACAATAAAACATATTAAATAATTAACACTGCCCTTTGTTTGTATGTTAGAGACCATATCCCTCTGCCCACATCACCTTTAAGAATAGCCCAAATCTCAAGATGAAGTCTTGCTTCAGTTTGGATTTTTGTTTCATTTTAATTTTACTTGATTGTTGGTTTTAGAGGGGAGAGATGGTTGGTGGTGACAGTTGTGGCTGGTTTTCTAATTTCCGCAGAGAACCCTCATTTTTTAATTTCAAAAATGTCTAATCATATGGTGTTTCCCACAATTGCAACACTGAACAGAACGCCAAATCCAAGAAGCAAAAACAACATCCTATTTCACTTTAGGTTATGAGTACTCTTCCTAACTGAATGATTTGAGATTCAGTACTCTAAGTGTTGAGTGTACCATCCAATATGGAAAGTATAAGAAACCATGCCTACCATGAAAAAAGTCTGTAGGTTACAATTTTAGCTTACAGAAAACAAAAAGGCCAATGGACTTGCATTACACAGGAAGAGGAGCAGGGACAATAACAGAAACATTGGTTTTAGTACAGATAGAAAAGCCAAGGTAAAAGCTCACCAGAAATATGGAAAAACAACACCAAGGTGAGGGTACTGACACTTTCCAAAAGCTATGCAAAAAATAGCTACTTCAAAATGGGGATATATGCATCTCTAAGGAATACATACACACTTCACATGCAGCAGTGAACTGGTCATCATGTATAAAAACACACAATTTTTATGGTCCTGTAAAACGCTTTACATGTGACTACTAACAGCTTTTGGAGAGTAACTAGATCAATCCTTTATAAAAGTGATCTATTGACAATTGTTTCCTCTCGTAAGATGCAAAACCAGTAAGTTCTTAACTCACTGAAATAGAAAATAAAGTTTCTGTAACAAAAATTTGGGGTTTCCCTCAGGATGCTTTTCAATACTGCATCCATAGTGGGCTAGATGTCAATTACAGAAAGTAGGTCTGGCAGTATATTAGAAAACCATTAATATAGTGACTCAATACTCTAAAGACTTTCAATACAAGCTGTGATTTCCCATAAAATCTGAGGAAAGAGCATAAACAACCACTCATGCAGCTCAGAGACTTGTTTTAGGGCCCCAGTTCTAAATTCCTTATGCAGCTACAAGAACTCTTGACTTTAATGACTGCTGTGGAAACATTGGGAATCTTTTACATGTGTATGGCACACTTTTCCTATGGAGACAGATATTCTTGCTTGAGGACATGTCTGTTTTTACTTCTGACACATTCTGACCTAAACGTGAGGCAAGACACAGGACTGACCCACAGTTGAATTTGTGTCAAATTTTCACTGTGACAGGACACAACAGCACACACCCTCAAGTTCATTTAAGCCCCTTTCACAAAAAGCAGGAGCATGAACAGGAAACCTGAGACAGGCATACATCCTAGACTCAGATGCAGGAACAATAAAGAATAAATAATACTTGAATCTTGTTATTTTGACAACTCACTTAATCTTTTTATATTCCTTTTAAACAGGAGCCACATTACTCCTTCTAACCCAGAGAAACAACTTAATCTCATAAAAATTCCATTTCTTTGAAAAAGCTATTATGCTGAGTGGGTTTTGCTGGGGTTTTTTTAATAATCAAGAAAAACATTTTGTACAATGCCCAAATCTTATCAAGTCCATGCTGTGTTCTTTCTGCTGAATTCTTAAGGTAAAAACACATTTTGTTATTTTCAGTTCCAGCCTTCTCCTCTCTGACCACTGTCAACTTCAGTCTGCCCATTTGTCACAGGGGCCTTATTTGAAATAACCTTCACTGGTAGGAAAGAGGATCCTCTTTCAAAATAGAAAAAAAATCATAAATTCATATTTTATTGGAGATAGAGGAGTGTATCTATTTTTAAATTTCACTATAGCAAACTGTCCTGCCGCATCAAACTGTTTGTCAGAACCTAATGCTTGCTATATGGGACTTCTCCAAATCATTTCTTGTGATACATCTTAGTGCAGAGTCCTTGGTAAGGTAGTGTGGCTTTATTCACATAGCATAGCAGGGCTTTACTTCCCTGAACACTGCAGACAGGCAGTTTCCTTTTCTAGAAGTCACTAGTGCACAAAATTCAGTTCTGTGTTGCTATTACCTTTACGTGTATTATTCCTACCCCACATCTCCATTTGCAGGCACACAGAGCCTACAGCTAATTTTGCCACCACTTGTTTTGATAAACAAGTCTTGCCATCACCAACCTGGATCAGCCCCTTGGCCACACACAGCACCTACACCCTTGGTTCTGGTTGTAGTTAGTTTTCTACTACTATAGGAGTCTTCACTGGCCCAGATTCTTTGACTTTTGATGTGGGATTCAGCTTCTGGAACTCATTCATTATCACCAAAAAATTAACTTGTATGTCTGGCATCTTATCTGACCACTTGGTTAACCTGAGAATTTCCATAGCAAAGTCATTAGCCTGCCTACACTACTGTCTGCATCTGAAATGATCTTCCATAGCTTCATCCCATAGAAGAAAACTAAGCTATAAGTAAATTGGGACACCTCATTACTGTTGATACTAGTCGATTCCATATATGGCTATTCATGACTTCTAGGACTCACTTATTTCCAAAGCAAGTTTAAGCTAACATCTAATGAACAGTTACAGTTACCCTAGCATCTGGGATCCAAAAACTATGTTCCTCCATATAGTGTTTCTTTTAGAGGAGAATATATTCATATGGTCTTACTGTCACTGTGAGCTTAATGACATTATCAAAGTACCTGCTGGAAGACTCCAGTAGGGAAAAATAAATACTAAATTACTGATGAAGAAAAGTTTCCCATTTTGAGCCGGTATGGCAGCAACCAGTTAATTATTATAAAGAATTACAGTCTGACCCGAAGAAAGAAAACTGGGACAAAGACTGAAGTTTAAATCTTTATTTCTGATTTTATTCCTGCATTTAGCTGCCCCCATCAAAACAAAAAAAAAAAAAACCCAGTTGTGCCACATATCAAGACTGCAGATTATTGTATTTTTTTTTCATTTCATAGAATCTTTACTATTCTAGAAGCAAAACTATACTACTTAGATACAGCTACTAGATGCCAACTAACAGATAGATTCATTTTTTTTTAAAATCTGTTGATTAGCAAAGTCACCAATGTCTCCACTCCCAACAGGCCACCACAGACTAGATAGATTATGCTATAACCTTCATATCATTACCATACCTACACCAGAAGAAAGTCAACCAGGTTAAAGAAATTTATAGTTTTCAGCAGTCTTCACAGAGTACAGCAAGTTCCAGGGATTTCCATCATGACAAAGAACTGATCCAGTAAACACAATCACCTCTACTGCAAACATGGTCATCTCTAAAATGATGGCTACACATTCACTGCCATGATTTACCAGACTTCAGGCACACAAATTAACAAATGCCTCAAGAAATGCATCTCAGAATTCCACATTTATTCTCAATATTTTATAGGAACATTACCTAATACTGAGTTTAAAAGTGAGTTTTTAAGCATCTTTGGATCCTCAAAGGAAAGTATAGGTGCAGCCTCAGCAGCATTTAATCACTCAAATCTGGATGACAGAATGCACCACTTACCGCTGAACTGGTAATGAAAGGGAATCCAGGTGGTCCTCACTCTTAAAAGCCATATTTATCCTATTCTTATGTCCACTTCTCCATAGGCTGTGATCTAGAGAGAAAAGAAACAGTCATTTAGCAAACCTAGAGAAACTCAGGCTTCTTCAGGTATTGTCCTACTCATCTGTGGAGATAATTCAAAAACAATTCAAAAGGTTTCTTTTTCCACAGGCTACCCCAAAACTCCAGCAGATAGCCAAGGCCCTTAAGTACATTTCATGGAATATAGGACAGGGTTTGCATATTCCTCAACTTCCTGGACTTCTTCACAGGTCAGAGCCATCTGGGTTGAACATTTCCTAGTTAATATTAAGTTATTATTTAGCCTCATTTATTTTGTATTAACTTGAATGCTAGAGAAAATCTATTGAGTGCTACTGTGATTCTTCACTTTACTTGGAGAAAGACTGAAGTGAGTAAACTCATATGATTTCAGGGTCATTTAGTACTACATTCACAGAAAGGTCCTTGATGTCTACTAAGTATTAGGCCCTTCCATATTACACAATTTCATTTTTTTTACCCATTTTAAATGCTGTACACATCCTTCTCCTCCTTGTTTTCCCAGTGACTAAGAGATGCAAATGTTCTAGAATGAGACAAGAGAGGAGGAGACCCTCCTCATTTTCAGAAAAGGAAGGGGTGTTGTCTCCTTCCTTTTTCTTTTAATTTGCCTCATCTTACACCAGGGTATTTCCCATTATAGATCAATGCATATTTGCAACAAAAGCCATAGAGGATTTATTCTACCAAATGAAGTAAAATCATTTGCACTCACCCACGTGGCTACAGAAAACTAATGCAAAGTATTTGAAGAGAAAGATTAATCCATGACTCATGAAAAACAAGGAGGAAATGAATTAATTTGGATGAGGAGACAGGAACCATGGGGAAATAATGGTTTCTTAGATGTGAAGAAAAAACTGGGATCAATGAATGTCACTCCTGAAGAAGATACTTTATACAGGAAATTACTACTGTTTGTGTCACCAACTGAGGCAGAATGTTTTGGGGGGTTTTTATGCAGCTGTTTGTGAAATTCTGCTACTTGGTTATTGGCTACATTCTGCAAGTTGAGTCAGCCAGCATTCAAGGTATTTGCCACTCCAAATTGCTCTTAATTGACACAGACTGGTCCTCAGTGTCTTCCTTGCAAACTGATCTCATTACTAATGCATGTCCTTGCTTTTTCCCCTCCAGATCTCACAAACATTGTCCTGAGTACCTCTAAGTATTACAACCAATGTAATGCATTCACATGATCTGTGCACTATTAGCACCGGATTGCTCTGATAATGGTGTCACCTGTTACTGCCCATCCCTAGATTTTCCTGGAAATAAAATATATGGATTCAGAAGACTGAAATATGGGAGAAGAATCTGTTAAAAAAAATCAACACTAAAAAACCCACATAAAATTAGACAATTTAAGTTCTACTCAATTGAATGTTTTAAAAAGATTGCAGATATTTTATAGATTGTGACTGAAAGTTCATCTGTGTAATTATGAAAATGTCAGTGTGTATCCTTCTGCTCCTATGGCACACCAAGATTTGAAAAACAAGCTTATTGTTATTCCTTTATTTAAAGTATTTATCATATGATGGACAGATTTCACTAACAAATCAACTATACTCATTCATTTTCACAAGTAGAATTTTTTTTTGTTTTTTCAAAGACATTTAAGATTGCCCAATACTAATAGTCACATAATCAAGCACATTTACCAGATATAGCCAAATATCATGCATACCACTGCCTTCATTTAGAGGAGATAGTTTTAATCAAACCTGAACACGTCTGCATAAAATCCTGATCTCCAAGGTCAATTCTCTCCTCCTGAATGCTATCATGAGAAGGACCAAGAAAATGACACTTCAACCTGCAAAAGCACAGATTTCATGGACACCTGCCATCTCTTTCTGCTCAGCATCATACTGGGATTTTCCTTCTTATGCTACCAACACTAAATCAACAGCTTCCCTCTGGCAAGCCAAAGCTACTTCACCATTAGCTCAGCCTACTAACAATTTCCACACATACAAATCAAAACCACCTGCTTGTACTCCATTACTTGTGATCAGTGACATAATGTACACAGACATAAATTAGATTTTCCATGTCATTGTTCCCTATAAATTAGAAACCTGACAAAAATGCAAGATTTTATATGCTGTCTTCCTGCAAAACACACTTTTATATTATGTCTGAGAGCCTTTAAAAACATGATCAACTCCTACTTAGAGGATACTTATGCTCTAGGAACAATTACAAAATGCCACACCAACATCTTAACCAGACTGTCTGGCTCAAGACCATGATTAGATATTAGCTCAAATCTTTAACCCCAAGTTAATGTTAACAGCACAAGGAAATGCTCTCTCCAAGCACCTGGCAGTCTGCCAGAGAACCCACTGTAGCCCAGGACTACAAGAGAGGTTGGAGAACCAGTTACTGCTGTGGTACAGGCTTCTGGTCCTGCTTGGAATGGCTCCTCCACATGCTGGGTAATTATGGTGCTCAATGGCAGATGTTGTTCAGTTTTCCATGTTCTCATTCATCTTTCCAAGTCAGACCAAGGCAATTGTACTTCCTAGTAAAGACCAGGAGAGGACTGATGAATCCTTCTGCTTTTTACTCAGGTTCACAACGTGGTGTTGAGCTCTAGTCAGCGCTCCTAAACAGAATGTCCTCTTCCACAGCTGACCACATAGATGCTACACATGCATATGTATATATACACAGGTTTATTGAGTATATACGTACTAATAGGTAACATCAATAGAGTTCTGCAGGAGAGTCTGTTTTTTCCAGTGGCTTCAGTGGCCACTGAATAGGCCCACAGCTGGTCAGAGATGCTGTCTAGGTAAACTTGTACAAAAAACTCCCCCTAACATTACTTGCAGTTTGGAGTACTATAAGACCTTTCATCTAACAGCTCACATAGAATTTTATGTATATTTATGTCTGTACATAGTCTTGTATTGCAATTGTACATAATGATTTGCAATTAGTTTGATTCTTCTGGTAGGTAGTAATGTGTACTTCTGAAATTAGATGTATTCAAGGTAGCTGTCTCAATGTCCTGTATTTTTGTGTTTGTCATGTCAACACTGAATTAGATTTTTGGATATTATTTCCTCATGTTTGTTGTACATAGATAAGCAGATCACAAACATCCTTTGAGTCCCATCCAAGACAGTCAGCCAAAAGCTTCTTTCGGAGAGCTGAGCTTCAGAAGAAAACAAAGCATCACACCTGAAAAAGCATGTAAGCACTGCTCATAATAAAAAGCATCATCAGCAAAGGATGTCATCTTCATGACAAAAAAAGAAAAAGAAAAAAAGAAAAAACCCACAAACCAAAAACCACATAACCAGGAAGAGGGAACTTGCTTATGTACAAGCACCAGGCCTTGCCAGTAACTGATACACAGAACTAGAAACAGCCTAAAAATCTGCCAAACTAGCCCACCCATAGGTTATAGGAGGAGTCTCGTACTGACTTATTCTAGGCTTGGCAGCACCTGTGAAAACTGCGCAACACCTCATCAATAGAGTGATGCAGATGGAAGCTGTTAACCCACTTGTTCCACAACAGCAAACCCCTCCTGCCTTAGGAGAACTCCTTGCTGGGACCCTAGCCTTGCTTAAGTTTCTTTAGCGGTCGAGAGCAGCTTCTACAGCACCACATGGCATTTTAACAGCCTACAAAAATGTTATGCCTGCTAGGAAAACAAATTGCACCTTGTAAAAATCTCACAATTTAAATTTCTTCGCCATCATTCAACATGTTAGCTTATCTTTAACAAGCTAGAAATTAGGAGGATCTTAGCAGCCAGGCTTCTGTTAGAAACATCTATGCCCAAAACTATGATGGTAACAACCCGTATTCAAGGTGAAATAAGTGTGACTCACTTTTTTCTACTTCTGATGGCCCTAAAGTTCTATCACAAAATTATGTCTTTAATAATTAAGCCCTGAAACTTCACACAATTCACATTTTTTGAGCTCATTCATGTCACAAATGCCCACCTTTGTAAACGTTGAAATCAAAAGCACATCCATGAACTTTCACCACTCCCCCTCTAACCCCTAACATAATTTCAACACTAACAATATCTTAAAATAAGGTCAATCAGAAGCATCATTTCTCTTTCATAAAAAGACAGAAATCCACACATCTAGCCTTTGATTATTAATGATCATATGAACTAGAAAAGCATGTTATCTATAAGCAATATAGTTAACCTGAGAATAAGAAGTCATTAGCTAAAAGTCATTTCAGAGTAGATATCACTTGATTAATACGAACAATTCCTGTCCATACTAAAGTACAGTTTCTGTTCTGCCAAACAGAGCCTGCCCTTATTTTACAGTTCAGGGAGTCTGGGAATCATTAGTTATTCGCCTGTACACAGAATAACTTAATGGAATGCCACAAATCAAATTAAGAGCAAAATTGTGACAGCATTTATGTGATAAGTCAGAAAGTAAATACATACATTCTGTCCTTCAGCAACAGATCCAGTACATCAGAAGTTTTCCACACTAGCCTTTTGAAGACTCACGAACCCATGTCATCTCATTTTATAGGAGGCTTATATAGACATGAATTAATTACAACAGTAAAAGCCAATTCAGAACTCAGCTGGGTGTCACAAATCTAAGAAACCATAAAACTGGGAGAAAAATAATGAAGAGTCCTTTAAATGATGTGTTAAAATGTGTGGTGTTAGCATGGGATCCTATACACAGGTCTATGTACCACACTCCTAGAATGCAAAATTAAAACTACCAGAGAAAGGTGGGAACAGGCACTACATATGGCACTCATTCATGGTAGCTGCTCTTGCAGAACCAATAATCAAAGAGGAAGAACTGCTGAATAGTTTATGGCCCTACACTTCAAGCACATTCTGAAGCAGAAATCCATTTTCAGCCACAGAGGAGTTTTATCGCACATTTCTTCCCATCTTTTATCTCTGCTTTCTGCAGAGAGATCTCGTTTAAAACAAGTCTCTATCTTTGACAATAACCTTTTTAATATGGTTTGTTTAGGAAGGCACTTAAAAAATAATCTAGTTCCACCCTCCCCTCGGGTTTGGGTAGGGATACCTTCCACTGGATTGGGTTGCTCAAAACCTCATCCAACCTGTCCTTGAATATATATGAAATACATATTTATGGACATCTGTTTATCTTAATATATCCACTTATGTTTTAAGATTTGTAAAAATATACATTTTATTATATGTTAATTATAAATTTCTATTCTAATATTTTTAAGTAGAATATATATATGGGAATATATATATAAAATTAATCTAATCATTCATGCAAACTGCAGTTTCGACTACTTTTGTGTTCTGAATAATTCTCATTTTACCCTTACTCTACACATCTTTACCTTGGAAATATCCAGGGGGCTGGAAGGGGGAAAAACAGGTAAACCTTTATGTCCATTCAAATAGATCATCCTGAAAATTTCAGACAAGGAACATTACTGTGTAGATCCTTGGGGTTGGAAGAAAAGAAAAACTGAAGCCAGACCCATTCCTCTGCATACAGAGTTCCATTCCTTAATTCACTTTCTGACTTGAAACCCTTCTGAACATACACAATTTTTTATTTATGATCACCACAAGGCAAAAAATTTACTTGTAAAACAAGAGAGATTGGATTGCTCATTCCATACCTTTAGTTTAACAAGTGGATCAGATGGAAACACACTAAGTGGAATACATGCAATGCAACCAGAAGTGCTGATTGCACTGGGAGAGAAAACATGGACACATGTTTACACAGGTAATCCAGCTTTCCCCAAGATTAGGAGTGGAGGAGATCTATCATCACATGCACTACAGTAAACTCATTAGCAAAATTTCCCATTTAGATCCAAAATCTCTAGTAAGATTGATTTTACATCATCATGGACTACATTATGAAAATATTTAATATAAGGAGATAGGAAGTCATAAAATCTGTTATGCCCTTCTCTTTCTCCCACTCATCAAAATTATTTTAGGGAACAGGTCACTAGAATAACCACTTTTTCCAAATCTTAAAGTCTTCAAAATCTCCCCCTTCTGAAAGGGGCACAATTTCTATAGATGGCAGTATTATGGGAAGAAACTGATTGGTGGCCACATTTCTAGAAATTAGCATCTTAGAGGCAGTTTCACTGGAAAAGAATTTACTTTTGAGATTCAAGAACTGAATAATAGGTGTCAAACTGGTGCACTCCTGAGCCATATTTTATCTTTAATGCAATGCAGAATAATCACCATATAAAAGTGTTTATTAGTTCTCAGAGCAGCAGTAATGCAAGTCGATGTCATAAAATTCTGAGGGGTACAAGTCACTGGTATTTACACTTCCCATGCTTTCTGACAGATGGCATAGGGCTTTCCCATTTCCTTAAACCAAGCAGCCAACCTACACTGCAGCAACACCAGCCTTGATTCAAACATGCACAATAGGGGCATCCCTGTTCATGGTCACTTGGGCTCAAAGATCTTTCTAAAGAGAAACAAAACAGACTTTCACCATCTGGTTTGCAGATCAGCTTCACCGTGGATTGTTCTCAGCCATGGCAACTCCTGCACCTGTGGCCTCTACAGGGCACAAATGGTTTCTCTTCCAAAAGATGCCCAGCTGCCACCAGGCTGAAGAATAACTTCGCTCCAGCTCTTCCTTTTTCTTCCCATCCTCCCAAGACTAGACACAGTGCAGCAATCAAGGACACACCAGCTGTAAATTCACCACCTCTTGCACGTGGCTCTGAGGGTCCCTACACTTCCCATGGTGGGGAATCCCCACCTGATGGTTGCAGACAGCCCTGAGGCAAGCACAAGACCAGCAGTCGAACCCAGCCCAGACCACAGGACCAGGGCAGAGGAAGGGTCTGCAGCCTCAGGGCTGACCTGAAGCCAGGCGAGGGGGGTCTGTGGACACCATGGTGGGGACCAACAGGAACCCACTGTTGGCATCACCTCAACCTTCCACAACTCTGTGAAAATAAGGGCAGTTGAGGCCATACAAAGGGCTCCCTGACACTTTCCCCCCTGCCACAGGGCAGGGACACTTTTCAGTAGATCAGGTTGTTCAAAGCTCCATTCAACCTGGCCTTATCTATGACTTCTGTGGGCAACCTGTTCCAGTGCCTCACCCTCACAGTAAAGAATTTCTTCCTAATACCTAAACTAAACCTACTCTCAATTTATAGCCATCATCCCTTCTCCTATCACTACATACCTTTGTAAAAAAATTGCTCTACAGCTTTCCTGTAGGCTCACTTTAGGTATTGGAAGGCTGCTTTAAGGTCCCCCTGGAGCATTCTCTTCTCCAGGCTGAGCAATCCCAGTTCTCTCAACCTTTCCTCATAGCAGAGATGTTCCATCCCTCTAATTGTCTCCATGGCCCTTGTCTGGACTCACTCCAACAGGTCAGTGTCCTTCCTGTGCTGGGGACCCCAGTCTGGTATTAGAGGTTGAAGTTTTGGGTAAATTGGCAGTAAATTAATTCAAGTGAAACTCCCCTGCTTTGGTCTCATTTACCCTTGACACAATAGATAGTCTAAAGGATTTCATCTTGTCTCCTTAACAGCAGGCAGGATCTTGTGTCCCACTATCCATGTGGAGAAATCAGAAATAAAAGGGCTGCTATTTCAACCAGCCATTGTGTAGAGCACAAAGGAAAATAGGAGATTTTTGCACCTTAGACTGTACAAACCTACAGCTGTACAAGTGTAGACTACACTGTTCAGAAGAAATGCCTTCAGAATGTTAGAGTTTTCTGTTATTAGCATGAGTCTTCCAAGTGTAATAAAATTGCAGCCAAGATTCATTATTTTCCCTACAAACACACAAAAATTCCAAAAGGGTCTTAAAATTAAAGGAGGCAAAAGAAAGTCCCTCTCTATTGACACAGGAACTACAGAAACAATTGACTTAAAGACAAACATGATGCAAGTACAAATTGAAACAAAGTATTCCAGTATTCAATACCGTAAACAAATACATAGATAAGATAACACTGTATTTAACAACTTCAACAGGAAAAGAATAAGGACCTACACAAATAACTCACTTCAAGGAAACATGACAATAATATATTTGCACATTTCTGTGTACAGTCCATTTTCTGTAATGAAAGGATTTCATCTTAATATCCGTTCCAGTTAGTCAGACAGTCTGAAAGACACTTATTTACATCGATATTCCTCTAAAAAAAAAAACCTGACATTTTAACAGAGCTGAGCAAAACAATATTATTAACTCGAGTCATAGGCCACACTAGCCAAGTCTCTATCGGAAGTATCACAAGGCATTACATGGCAAACAGTGGTGGTATTTTCACAATATTTGCCAACAGTGATTATCATTTTACAGAGTTAATATCAAATTGCTCCTTTTTTTGTCAATACTCTGAAAGCCCCCAAAACAGCTTAAATCAGTACAGATAAACACATTTATCTAAAAGTTAGGTATTCTTGGCCATTTGTGATTGTGTTATCTCTAGTCATTAAACCACCTCTCTACTTGAATTACTAATAAATTTGCTACTTCTATAAATTCAGCATAATTTTTTCACCTTTCTTCTACATATTGGGGGAAAGAAAAACAATGGCATCAGAGAACTACAGAAAAGTTAAAATGGAAGAAAGTAGATACAAGATCAGAATTACTGCCTGCTAAAAAAGTAACTCAACAGAATGCAAGAGCAGGAGATCCAACTGGGCAATATACACAGGAGATGAACCAATGCACACCAAGGAATACGTAAAGCACATGTAATACATAAAGCACATGTGGCCTAAGCTATGTACTTTCATACATTCCATCTCTCTGAACAAGGGTTCCCTCCCACCAGGTCATCTCCACGCTAATTGCAGTCTCTATCTTCAAGTCTGCCTCTTCTAGACAGACACAGCAAACCTAGTGGACAAACTTCCTAAAAGCTGAGGGGAAAAAATAAAGTCAAGATATGTTGTGAAATTACCTATATGTAAAAAAACAAGAACATTGAGCCTATGCTAAAATTTGAGCATAGCTTCTATTTCTTGTTTTCCTTTAATAAACTCTAATGAACAATTCAAGACAGCCTGCCAGCAGAACTATGCTGGCTAGTCATTATAATTCTACATAAAGAACAAGTAATAAAGCAGCAGTGGACTTTTCTATTTGTAAGGAGAAAATATTGCATTTATGTTTTTGAACCACTGCCAAAGTGTATCCAATCAGACATTTACTTCTTCCTCTGTCCTTCTCACAACAGAAGTGGAGGAGCCAAATAGCTGCAGCAATAACACAGGAAGGGAATCCCCAGCAGGACTAGAGGCAACACTGCTCTGTAGGATTATTCCCGTACTTGGTGACTCAGAGGCAGGTGTAACATGAGCAAAGCACATCCAGAAACTCCTAGCAAAGCTAAAGGCTATGGGGCACTCTACAGCCTACACACATTAGATTTGCACCAGAGGTCAAGTTGTGTGTTGGAGCAGGAGGCACAAAGCCTACTTCAAGTCAACTTGTTGCACTCAGTCTTTGCATCAAGAGCATTCTTGTGCCCCAGGAGGCAAAGCAAAAAAAGTTCAAATGGTGTTACCTAATGTAACAGCAGTTTTTGTTAGAATCATAAAATATCCTGAGTTGGAAAGGACCCCAAGGATCAGTCAGCTCCTTACCCTGCACAGGACAGCATCAAGTATCATGACATGTCCCTTAGAGCCTTGTCCAAAACTTTGAACTTCCAGCAGGCTTGGTGCCATGACCACTTTCATGAGGAGTCTGTTCATCTGTTGCAGTGCCCAACCACCTTTGGGGTGGAGAATGTTGTCCTAATATCCAGCATACACCTTCCCTGACACAGTTTCATGATGTCTGCTTGGATTCTGTCACTGCTCCCTAAAGAGAAGAGATCAGTGCCTGTCCCTCCATTTCCCCACCATGACAAAGATGTAGACTGCAATGGGGTTCATAGAATTTGCTGAGTTCAAAAAGACCCCTCAAGATCATTCAGTCCAACTCCTGACCCTGTGTAGGATACAGTTTTCTTTGGAGCTTTTTTATTTTGTATTTTTTGTTGATGATGATCTTCTTTTTTTTTTTTAACATTTTCCCTCTTCCTATTTCATAGGTTGAAGTTTTAGTGTGCAAGAGCCAAGGAAGTGGGCCCAAGCAACACAACAATAAATAAGGAGAGGAGCATTTTTTTGTTAGCAAATGAAGTTTGGGCATTGATGGATACATGTATGAAGAACTATGCCACATCTGAGAGCTTGCAACATTAATGGTCCTGACAGAACACATCTGAATGCCCTTTCACAGAAATACGTCCATCAGTTAAAAGCATACGTGACTAAGGATTCAGTGAAAATAAGAAAGAAAGCAAGCTCCAGGCTTTGCCACTTGCACTGAGTGGAAGGACAACAAATATTACTGGAGAGCAAAGAGGACTTTGTGTTAAGCTTTAGGGGTTTTGTCTTAAAGCCCACCCATGTTGCAGAGTGAATACCACATCCCAGTCAGTTTATAGAAGTACCAAGTAATAGATATGATAGCACCACCCCTACAAGTATGGTAACTCTGTAGGCACCTGAGTAGTTTCATTTAAAAAGTAACTATGTGTCACAGTGAGTTTAATTACGAAGCCACCAAATTTGGAAGGTAGACAAGTTACGGCTAATGTCTTCTTTCACATTGGTAACTCCCCTATACATATGAAATGACAGTTCAGCAACTCTACATTTATCAGTTGAACTCCAGTAACTGACTGTGGTGCTCAGCTGATGTTCCATAACCCATGATGCAAAGGTCTGGCACACACATTTTGAGTACACAGTGAACTACTACACGCTCTGTTCCAGGATGGCTGTGATGCCATAGGGTTTTCATGAATTTGTAGGTTTTTATACTTCTAGGTAGTTTCTCATGTACAGAGCAGCTAGCAACCTCTATTCTTGTGCTAGCTGTCTTAAGGATCAGGTAATAGCTGGAACACCATGCCTGAGAAACATGTTCCAGAGCTAAGACAATTAGATACCATGTTAGTCAAAACAAGAAAGCAAAGCCCAGCAACCTTGGAGAAGTTCCAACAAGGGGAAGTGGCCTGACGATGATGATAAGGATGAAGTAAGGGGTCTTAAGACCTCCAACTCAATTCTTGGAGAGGCGTGCCATGGGGTGGTACCAAGGGAAGTTCTGGGTATGGACATGTCTTAGATTGGATACAATCTTTAGATATGATAATTGAGTAGTGTTATAAAATTAGTATGCTGCCACATAGAAAAAGGGCTTTTCCCAGCTCCTACATCTTGTTGACATTTCTCACACACACACACTCTGTGCTGCCCAGCCTGCTGTAGTGCCCTGTGTTCCCCCCCCCGAAAAGGGGGGGGGGGGGGCTCAGAAGAGC
>JAWWEW010000165.1:11557705-11757455 GCA_035583185.1 Anabacerthia variegaticeps | reverse complement strand
GTTTCCCAGCCTGTGGGTGAAAGGGTCTTTCACCTGGGAGGGGCAGGTTGTTGTCCCTTGTTTGCTTCTGTGAGACATGGCAGAGTGGCTCAGGGGATTGGCTGGGTATGTGTCCAGCCGGGAATGAAATGAAAGGGACGCCTTTCAGATTAATTTACTCTGCATGTTTGAAGTGGTGGTGCTTGGAAAGGGCTCACATGGTATTCCCGAGGCCGTGAGTTCAACCTAGCACCGGTCTTTTCTATCTGTTACCTGTCAACACGTGTTGTGCTCTTATACTTTTATACTCCTTTATATTCTGTACCCCAAAATTCCGTAAGTAAAAGAACTCTTCTCTACTTTACCCACGCAAAGTTGTCTTGGAAGTTTTTCCCCCCCCTTCCTTACGGCAACAGTTGCATTATTTGTTCTCATGATTTTCTAAAAAGTGATACTGAAACAAAAGAAAAATTATCTTTTAACAGTACAAGTTTCATCGCAGAAGAGGGCTAATATTTTGATAAATATTTCCCTTTATTATCATGCCATTGTAACACTTTGTGATGGAACAAGTACACATACACTGGAATTAGCTGGAAGTAAAGGTCCCAGACCCAAGATTTTTTCTGTTAGCAGCCAGATTCAATGAATTCCTAATCAGTAGGTTTAGGAGTGCTCAGATTTCAGACTTAGTTCTTCCTCCCCATAGAAAAATGTAACAGTGACCAGGGGGGTTTTTATCCTCAACTTTGACTTGAGCTTGGCAGTTATCTATGAATATGCTGCAGAACTTTGTTTCACTGAAGGTCAGACAGATACACATTAGATTCACATTTTGAAAGCAGTCTGTTCAATCCTTTCCAATGCAAATCTCTGCACTACTAACCCTCCAGACACATGAGATTAATATGAACAAAGAAGTATCAAAGTTCTTCATGAACTTCCATTTCAGCTGCAAATGCATCACAGCTTAGCAGAGGTCACCATGCCAATCCATTGCCTGTCAACTTCAATCTTCAGACTTGTTTCTACTGTTACGTGTGGTGGACTGTGGAGCAGACTACCTCCCACATGCAGGAGTAGCCAAGTAAAGGCCAAATCCCTCCAGAGATCTCATTTCACTATTAAATTACCAGCATTTTTCCACCTACCACCTCTAGACATAGTTTCACAGTTAAGAGTTTTAGACATCACTATTTACCGTGATTGGCCTCAGCAAACTGCTCATTTCCAAACACCCATTGTCTCCCAGTATTGCCACCATGACTGAAGGCAATAATTGGCCTCAGCAAGAAAACAGACATGTTCCTAACCCCTCAGGGTGACGGAGTGTACATTCCAACTGAAAATACAGTTTTCATTATTTTCAGTGTGCCTAAGTTTAGAGATGCTATCAGCAATCCAACATTTACATCAGCTGGGCTCAAAGAACTGCCTGTGCCAATTATACCAGTAAATACTTAAGGGTCAGCCATGTCAAATAACTTTATAGATATTGCCAACACTCACCTACTGATGTGCCAGCACCTTGGTATCCCAGAGGAAGGATTTGCCATCTGAGCAATCCTGCAAACGACCTGCTCCAACAGCACAGAGCAGTTTTTCTTTAGATACACATTATCCAAACAAGACTCAGAACTGAGGTTTTGGGGAAATACCCCATGACCTCTCTCACTGCTCAGATGAAAGCACAGAATCCTGAAGGCACATATCTATATTCTTTACCATGACTTGAATGTTACATAGGTAATTTGAAGCTCATGTACATTACTCAGCTCTGGTAGCTACTGCCATTACAGACACCAGTGAGAAAACTGTCTGCAAAAGCAGAACCAGTACTTGTACAGTCGCCCCAGAAAGTGAAGTATCTTTATTTATTTAAAGATAGTGCTGTGACCAGCAACATGAAAATGCAAGGAAAAAATTTAAATTACTGCAGTGCTAAATGTAAATCAGTTCTGAGTCCCAGTCACCTAATCGTCCATTAAGATATCAAAAAACAGATTCTTCTTTTAATTTAATAGTCTTCTAAAAGAGAACCCAAGAAAATGTTAAGCATTACTCATGGTAGATCTACAGAACAGAGCTTTCTACTCATGACTCATTCAATAAAAGTGAAAGCAGTTCATAAGCAAATTCTGAAAAGTTTCAAAGCACAAGATGAATTTACCATTAAAAAAAAACCATTTCAGTAAGATGGGGTGGGAAAAAAAAAATCACTTACAGGAAACATAGAGCAGTGGTTACAACTAAGGAATGAAAAAAAAAAAATCATCCTGCTTTCCATAACAAAGTTTGTCACCATCTTCCTCACAACTACACAGGAACTTATTTAACCTCTCTTCATACTCTGAAGTGATGGTGTATCAAATTCTTCAACTCTCTTGAGTGCAGTGACAGATTATGTCTGCAATGGGTGGGGAGGGGCACTTTTTTATAGCCCTTGAACCTCAAGTTGATTTTAAAACATCAGCCCAAATTTAGTTCTAGGAATTGAAGACCTTATACATGTGAGAGTGGAATGTCTAAAGGCACAAAACAGATTTTTAGGGGGAAAAAAAATGTGAAGTGGTTGACTACTGACAGGAGGAGATAGTAGGAAATAAACATGGCAAAATAGGTCAGGAAGCTTAACATCTGAGAGCCCCTAAAAAATTTAGAAGAATAAAACTGCAAAGTCAAAACTCAGACAGGAAATGCTTTTTTTGTAAAACATGTGCCACTTGTTCCCAGAAAGTCTCTGCGGCTAAGAAGCTGGTATCACATACCCACGGAATGGTTGATGTTGAACAGACCTCAGTAAACTTCAAAAGGAATATTCTTATGGATAATACAAATTAACAAGGATAAAATAATTTTTACATCAATTCTTGCGCCTCAAGTCAATTGCTGTTTGTATTGCATCCTCCTCTTAGAATGTCCTTGAAAGTTTGGCTTCTTAGCCAAAGACCAACCTTTTCCAGGATAATTTTCCAGGATAACAGAAAACCAAATGGAAGAACTAGCTGGGGCCAGGAGGAGTCAATGAGCACAGGCACATCGAAGTGCCCAATGGCCCTGCCACTGAGTTTGGCAGTGAAAGAAGCCAAAACCATATTGTACATTTAGGAGTTGAGATTGACTGGGACCTTTCTAAAATTGCACATACAAAATCCCAGACTCTGCAAGTAATTGTCAGGTCAGATACCCAAGTCAAGAAAATGTATTGTATTACCTGCTTATCTTTCTTACTCACAGAATAGAGCCAGTATTAGTCAGCACAAGTAGCTGCTTGCAAGCAAGAAGGCTTCAATCATTAAGGAAGGGATGTAATTAAAACAAGGGAAATCCAAAACACAGTTATACCTACTAATCATGTCATATAAATTGTACTATTTTATTCATTAAAAATAAAGCTTTGAAACAAAGATGGCATATTTTATGCAAGGTCTTGATTACCTTTCTGCCGAGGGAGCATGTAATTTACAAGAAAGAGGACTTAAAGCTTTAAGTGCCTCTGACTTAATTCAGCATGCTGTATTGATGGTCCCATTTAGATGATTCCATTTTAGGCCCCTCTAACGCATTAAAGGCATGACTTACTCACATCCATTTGGCTAATGATCCCCCACTGCTCTAAAGTAAATGACAGCTATTTACAGTAAATTATTCAATTAGATAGAGGGAAGTGCAGTATTCATTTTATATTGTTTGACACGGCAAAACAGAAGTGTGCAAGAAGGCAGGTGGGGCATTTTAATCTTTCAGAATCAATTGTTCAATCCACAGCAAAAGAATAAATGTACCCCACAATATTTGTCAGCATCAGATTTTTATTGTAAACATTCTAAGAGATAGTGAGGTGTTTTAACTCCAGATAATACAATTCTGTCCACTTCAAAAGTAAGCCATCATACAATGCAAGGCAATGCTAGTAACAAACATCTTATAGAACTGCTTTATTTTAGGCATGATTTCAAGTAACACACAAAGTGGCTTTTTTTTTTTAAAAAAAGGACTATATGCTAGTAGGATACCAAATTTCCATTTAAATAAAAAGTTAGATATTAGCAATTCTGAATCCCATTTATTTGTAATGGGATTTTACTACTAAGTGCCTACCACTTTCCAAAACAGAATTCAATGTCCCAAGACATTTGGAGGCTGGTGGATTTCTAATTTATGAAATCCCATCCTCCCTCAAAAAGGTGGCTTCAGAAAAATAATCAAATAAAGAACAAGTTAAAGGTGTGCAGGCTGGGACTTAGACACAGCCCAGAAGAAGGGAGAATGATTGCATTGCAATAACTCAAAAAAAGTCTCTGAGGATCTTTTTACACATTCTTCTGTTTTTTTCCAAGGTGTTGAAGGGCTTGTGTGAGCACAAGGACATGTTACAATCCCCATTGTATACCTACTAGTCTGACCACCACACCTAGAGGAAAAAGGATGAAGCCCTGACTTTGCTATCCCCTGTCAGGCCCCTGTGTCATAAAAGGGAAAAAGAAATAAGTTCTAATTATTATAGACAGGAACATGAAGCCCAAGGTACAGGAAAGGCTACTGTGCATGCTGAGCCTGCCAAAGACCATGCTTCACACAATTCTCAGGCCTCTCAGCATTTAACACAGAGGGAAAGAGGGAGGAGGTAATTTGTCTGAGCCCTCCTGGCTAGCCCTGATTTGGAGGATTTCTGTCTTCCGCAAGCCCAGCATGTCTCGGAACAAGTGCCGAGCACCCCAAATAGAAGAACACTATCCTCTGGCTAACCTGCCAACACATTTAATTTTCTACAGGCAGAGGGCCAAGTTCAGCAAGCACAGTTCCTGCTAAACTTAATGGGAGCTGCACTTGCCTATGCCAGCAAGCGAAGGTTTGCTGGGGGACCACAAGCAAGACACTACAGAAAATACCAAGTGTAGCCAGCATCTGTATTCAAAGGATGCATTTGAATGGACTTTTTTGTCTCCTCAATTCTTCTAAAGCTGCTGGCACAATGAAACCCTTCCTACTCTTATGTATTCACCTCACTTTCACGAGCAAGGAATCCAGGCTGGCTCCTTTTAATGATGAATTTAGTCAAAAGACCAGCTTACCACAACTAGACTGTTATAAATGTAGCTGTCATTTGGTGCTCTATAGCCAAAGGTGCCTGCCAGATGGTTCAAAAGACCTCCTAAACACAACTCCTGAATTCCTAAGGAAGCTCTGCATCGCAATGGCTCCAGATCCTATTTTCTGTAATTTGATACTTGTTCCATATTTTGCTAGCTCCCTTCATCTTCTTATAAACTATTATTTTAATTTCTAGGTCTACCAGAACCAAATATACTAAGGAAATGGTAGCCCAGATTTTCAGTGACTCTAAGCTAGGCCAAATTTAACAAGGCAAAGATTACTCTATTATTATTTACAGAAACTAAAAAATCCCCTACCTTTGAAATACTTTTTAATTGCTGTAATAATACAAGTAGTAATAAGAGTTTTAGACCTTAAAAAGAACACTGATCTTTCAGTCCCTGGTTGCTACCTCTGCTTGACCTACACCTCTTGGTACAATGTTTTTCTTGTCCGCTCTCCTGCTGTCAGATTAAACATACTCATATCTACTGACATTCCCTCTGATGCACAAGGAAGTGGCTTGGACTTACATCCTTTATACATGATATGACCTTCTGAAACACTCGACAGTTAATTGCCACTGATTTTTTCATGTGCCTGAAAGGCACTGAGTTAAACCAGACTGCAAACCAGTCCTCCATCTAGTGAAGAGTGTAGAATAGTGACAATACTTTTCGTGGCACTTGAAATCAACCAGGAAGCCTAAACTATTAAAATAAAAAGTCAGATGACAAAATCCACAGATAATGAATTATGTGAATTTGGATCCACATTTTTAATAACTTAATTCACTAAAATAGAGTTCTCTAAATGAAAGAATTCTCAGATTTTTCTAGTCCCAAAGTCCTCCCTGACAGCCAAACAGGAGAGGTCAGAGGAACTGAGGCATTCAAGCTACATTGCTGTTAAAGTTGCTACACATCAAAACTACATCAAGCAGTACTGAAAATGGAATATGAGTGTACAAAATATACATATTTCTGAGCAGTTTTTCAGAATAGGCTGCTTGGAGCAGAAAGAGTTAGAAGGCACTGAAGTGGACGAGGCAGGAGGAGTCAGTGTTGGTCTTCAGTTTTCCCTAAGCTCTTTCCTTCCCCTGGGCCAAGCCGTAATGGGTGCATTAGCTGTCCAGGCAGATGGGAGCACAGATCTGTGGACCACTCACACCAGCAGTGACAGCACAGCCAAGCTGGCCTAATAATGTGGCCAGTACTGTTGCCAAGAAAATATAAGAGCAACTATTGGAAAGAATGACTTGGCCTAGGATGAGTCACTTGACATCATCTCCTCTCAGATGGTACAGGCAGCAACGCTGAGGCTCACAACTTGTGTCCTCATCCTTATTTACTGCCAATCCCTGCTGTCCTGAGCAGGAGCACTGTCCATATTGTGTGCAAGGACATGAACTGCTAAAAAGGGACTCAATTTACAAGTATTATTTACAAAGCCCCTGAACATCCCTTGCCAAGATGCAGAGCACAGTGAAATTATACCAAAATAGAGTACAATTTCCCTCCACCTTAAAACAGGTGCACTGCATTTGCATTAACATTAAAATTAACAAAAATTACAGGTCAGGTGAACACATCAGCTAGAAAATGGCACCATGATTAGTTAGCTCAACCCTGCTCACAGAGCATCAAGCTTTGCTTAGTTTTGTTTTGAGGTTTTTTTCTGTCAAAACCCTTGACATTGTTTTCTAGCTATGGCAATATTTAGCTAAATAAAAGAACAGGCAACATTTCAACATGAGACATTGAGTACGTTGCCCTGTAACAGCTTTTAATTGCATAAGTCATACATGTTTAGATTTTTAAAAAATATATATACAGTATTTTTAATAGAACCAAACACAAAGTAGAACAACTCCCTGAGGCTTTCCAGGTCTCGCACGAGATCAGGAGCTGTTTAATACATCTCCACAGAAGTGGAAGTCCAGCAATATTTTTTTTATATTTTCTCAGTGGCCAGACGTCACCTTTATTTCACAAGTCCTACAAATGCTCTCCCAAGTCATACATTTAGGAGCTAGAAACAGGAGAGGCAAGAGCATCCAACACTGGAAGAGCTTAAGAAAATAGATATGAAAGAAAAATCTTCTCTATGGAAGCACTTGGGTTGAAATGGACCATAACCTGGTCTGAAAAACAAGCAAAGATGCAACATGAAAATGTCTCATTACATCCTATGCTTCTTGCTTAGCACATCAGTCTGTGTTGGGGACAGTAAGTCCCTGGCATGGGGCAATGCTTCCACAATTATGAGAGCACATTTCAGACACAGCAGAGTGTTCCATTTTATTCATGCATCCTTCAACCAGACAATTCATGTTGGAGACGTTTTTCTTTTGCGCATCAACAAAACTTGGCTCCTAACGTTCCTTTTACTTTTCCTTCATTTAATGATTTCTCCAGAAGTGCTTAAAATCAAGGATGTTCTGAGCATTAAATTACAAAATCTGGCATACAAAAACTCATTCCTATAAATAGATGAATATCCCATTTTCTGGAATTCTAATCAGCCTCTGCTTTTTATTTCATCTCTATTAGATGGCAAACTCCAGAACGTTATTACAGCTGTTGAATATTCATTCCCAATTCTTCCATTAAAAGTATATTGATTAACTGATTTCATAACTTACATCAAAGTGCAGGTCCCAGGTGAAAAAAATAAAGTGGATATAAAAGTATCAAAGCTTATACCTTATAAGGTAAAAGGATAACAATTTCAACAGCAAATCTCTCTTTGAGAAACAAGTATAAAGCTCTGCTCGTCACTGACTCTACACTGGTGTTTAATAGTGCCACACACCATGGCCAGAGTCTAACATTTTGAGCTCCAACTTTTTATCCACCTCATGTTCATAAATCTACATCCTCTGAGGATGAGAAGCAACATCATGTTTATATTAAACCACTACTGTAACTCCAGGCTAGCAAGAAAGTGGTGGTTAGCAAGAACACTTGGAGAACGCAGAGAGGACAGAGCTCTACATGTACCAGCAATGCAGTCTGCCAAGTTTTGCCTCCCACTCTTCTTCCAGCAATTGCTCCTCTGGCCACTTCAAGCTGTCAAACCCCCTCAGGAGCACCAACAGGGACAAGAGCAGCATCTGGCTTGTGTCTGCCCAGCCACCACAGTAGCCGTGTCAGGGAGCTGATCAGGACCAACTCACAGCTGAAGGCAAAACTGAAAGCCCTGTCACATGCTCAATTGTCAAAATATGCACTCACCTTTTCTCTTACAAGTCCGCAAAACTTATGAAATCAAACCAGACTTCATAGACTTGTTCCTGCAAGCACTCTATAGAAAACAGCAAGGGACTAAAAGCTCTCACACATCACACACCTAAAATAATCTTACTCCAGGCTGCACCTTGGCAAAAAGCCTAGGCAGCACCAAGATTTTTCCCTTTAGCAAGCAAAGAGAACCCATTTCCCTTTTTTACAGAGCCCACATCCGTACAATCAACTATAGGTTTGGTATCAGCATTTATAGCTTCCATATGGTCACCATTTCCAAGGAAACCACTTCCTCAGTATAGACAGTATATTTTCTTATTTTCATTTGGCAGAATAGTTGTAGATTGTGGGACAGTAAGGAGAAACTGCAAGGGACAGGAATCAGACCTAGAAAAATCAAAGGTAGGCATGTTTCTTGAGACACAAGGGATCAAACAAGCAAAAATCACTGTACAGAGTGTTTCAAGCTCACTTTCTGCCTTTCTTTTCTCAGTAGAGCTATTGCAGCCCCTCAGACCTTTCTCTTGGGATTTTACACAAATGTGCAGTCATTGTGTGTAGAGGGACTAAAGCAGCCAGATCACCATCTTCACTACTATTTGCTTCAGCTCATCCAGCTCTGCTTTCCTGGGAAACACAATGCCCCAGAGATAACAGTGACTTGGCTTGCCTGCACTGTCTTGAATATGAACCATCACAGTGTTGGCAGAAAAATTCAAGCATTTATGTAAATGCAATCTCTAGCACATCTGCACCTTGATGTGGAACACCATAGTGGATAGCTAATAAAAGCAGCAAAGGAAACCAATGTTTCCAGCACAGGTTAGGTATTCTTTTATCTTCCTTTACTTTCTGTTCTAAAGAACTTAGAAACAAACAAAAGAAAGCCTGTTCCAACAGAAAAGAAGTAAATTTGTCTTTTCAATGCTGTATTTTGAAACAGGATCTTCAGAATCCAGTACTCAAACTCTTCAGGCTCCAAGACACAGACTGGCATTAAATATGGCTTTTAAAGAAAAATGTAACTCCAGTCTTCAGCTTGATGTGGTGTTAGTGGCTACAGACTCCCAGGAGCTGGCTTTTGCCTACTCTAACTGTTTACATTTTAATGTGGTACTGATAAAGACACAAGTTCAAGAAACAAGAGAACACTCTTCAGGCTGTCACTGCTGTGGCAGGGATTGACGTCAACCCTTTCATCCACCTGCCCCATCACACAATAGCAAAATGATTTTTTGTGACACATAATGAATACTGTTTTTAAAACACAATCAGGCACCCATCCTGAAACACCTTACCCGGCCTGCAACAAACAGGAGCCGGAAAAAATTAAATACCAAAAGGTCAGCCCATTATTGGTACAATCAAACACTTTAAACTCCCTTGCATTTGGGCTGAAAAGGCATGTTCAAATCCTATATGCAGTGTGTGCTTGACAGTGTAGTTTCCTTATATGAAAAAACTTGACATTTACAAATTACTCAGATCCTGATCTTTCAGAACAAATTGACCTAGTTTTAATTATTCATGTGCTTGACTCTAAAGAGGCTGGTTTCCCCCACTGCAGCACCTAGAAAAATATAACTCAGTCCTCAAAGACTTCTTCACAGTATTTTCCTAGTGGTTTGTTCCTGATTACAGCAAAGTCCTTGAATAGATATTTTTCTACCTGTTTAATCTGTTAGTGGTTCTCCATCTGTCTTCTGAAGACAGCTAATAATCAACAGACCCTTTTTTTCTAGTGAACAAGTCTTCAAAAAGTTTTTTCTTCTACATGCAAGTAGGTGTCATGAAGCAGATGCTGAAGAAGAATAAATCTCAAGAAATCAGATCAGGTTCAAGAGATCAGATTTTCAAATAAACAAAGTATAACAAAAACAAAAAAATCTTTTCTGAGTTTGACAAACACTTATTTTCTGGGTCAAATATATGGATTCCAAGATAAAACAAGGCACACATTTGACATATGCATTGGAAAGTTAATTTTCTGAAGTTAAGCACAATTTTGTAATACAGATTCATTAGGAACATAACCTACAGTGAATCAACATAATCTGTTTTACTGGAGGACAACATGGATGCCAACAAGAGATGGCAATCATGGAGCAGTGCCAGCTTATGCCAGTTGAAAATATGGCTTAGTCCCCTTGCCATAGAGGGCTGGAGTCTTAAAACACTATGCTATGGTCCAAAGTTTTTAATATAAATTTCCAGATATTGTACTTTCTCTGAAATTATTACACTCTGTTCTGATGGGGAAATGAACTAGAATTCAGCATACACAACACAGTAAATTACCCCTGGGGAAATGCAGCATCTCTGGGTACCACTGCCCTACACAGAAACTCAATGGTAAATACTACACTTCCTTCCCTCCATGCACTAGTTTTTATCTTGCAGCATGGAGCCATTAAGTGAAAGCGAAAAACTGCTTTCCTGTAGGATCAGAGCACAGGATGAACCTGTATGATTCGGAAAGGCCTCTGCAGGATATATAATTTAAACTTTGTAAAAATTAGGGATTTATCAATAACAAAATATTGCAAAAAAAATCCTTTCTGTTCTTAGTATTAACTAAGATATACAAAGTATAAGTTCTAAAATCAAAATAATTGGAAGATGTTTCACATAAAGCTGAAAAGCATTTAGCTGCTCTTACAAAATTTTGCAACTTTATCCATAATTTTTAGGAACTATTTACTGTGAGCTGTGTACTAAGAGACCTTTGATCACACAAAAGATTTGACTAAAATCAATTGACATTTCATGATTAGTTAAACACCATATTAATTGCTACCATAATTAAAATAGTCTGACTTAAAGAAAGCAAAGACCAGATATCCTTATCACTGAATGAAGGCAATGTTTGTTTCCAAAGACAGATTTTTATTGTGGTGTTCACATAATTTTGTAACAGTTACAAGTACATTTAAGTAATTTAAAAAGTAATGATACGAACCAAAGCGTGGATAAGAAAAATCCCTTTCCTTTTAAAGCATAAACTCTTCCTTCTAATTATGCAACTACAGAAACTCTCGCATTAAGGCTTAAAAGTATTTTTCAAAAGTATAAATCAAGAACAAAGAAGGCAGCACACTAATGCAATATAGATGTAAAGTTCAATTTGTTTTACACAGCATAGCTGCACAGCTTAGTACTTAGATGTGACATTTACTTTCCTGTCTTTTAATCCATTCTAATAAACCAGCAGACATTTATCCTACAAGACACTTTTTCAAGCTATCTGTAGGACTGTTGAGTGCATTTCTGCCCACTGCAGGCCTGCAGAGAGGAGAGCTAGAGATAAGTAAATGCTTTAGACCTGCATAGGTACCTTGGATCCCATACTGCATTGAGTGCAGACACCTCTCCCAAAAGAAAAATAAACTCCATACATATTGCCCATATTGATGCACCTCTCACAGGCTTTGTTCAGTAACCTGAACAAAGACAAACTATCAGAGCTAAGGTCAAAGAATTGCTCCACGAGGCATTTACTATCACTGAATTAATAAGCTCACAAGGAAGGGGATGAGTGGTGCATGGCCCTATTTATTTTGCAGTATTTGTGAACACTGAAACCTGCAAATTTGGATACCACTGAAGTATCAGATAGTATTAAACTGAAGCCTTCACTAACAGTTGAAAAAATGCTGAAAATAGACAAACTCCTTTTACTTCTACTGGAACCCAGATTGAAAGCTGAGATAATGTTTCATTACCAAAATGGAATTTTCAGAAAATAAATGAATGGGCCAATTCAGCCCTTGGAAAACCTATGCAACCTCAAAATAATAGTCAGGTCTGTGCTATGACTGAGGCAGCTAGTATCATATTTTGGGGGCCAGCTTATTTGGTATGCTTTTGTAATTCCAAGTTCATATCTATCCAGCTGGAGGAACAGCAGAAAGTGCTCATTTCCAAAAGAACAGCATTTAATTGCTAAACAGGCTATTTATTTTTTTTTAATTAAGCAAAATTCTTTCTGAAATCATATCCTCTCTGGTTTCTTCCTTGGCTCAGTCTTCAGTATTGGAAAGACTGCTGAAGTCTATCTACCTCAGATGGACTCATTAGACAGGCAGACAGAAGACCTACAGCTGGAACGCACTCCCACTCTGCACTGAAAAACTGCTATATTCTCCATCCCTTCAAGCCAAAGGAAATCCTCAATCAATGTGTAAAAATCTGTTTTAGAAGAATAACAGGAAATCTGCAAGTTATAACAGCACAAACTGGGCAAGTATAGTCCAGGTCCTGCTGCCTGAAACATGACAGCTCTCCCAGCCTTGGTTCAGGTTTCTTCTCATCAGGCAGAAAAAAAAATATGTTGTTCCATACTGAAAAGCCATTTGATTATTAGCCATTTAAGTCAACTAGTTCTGGCAAAAAAACACTGCCTGTTGAAAAATTCATTGCGTCTAGTGTTTGCCATCCAGTCTCCCAATTCCTCCTTCAATAATATATAAAAACAGCATGAAGAAACTTCACAAAAGAGAAAGATATCATCACTAAAGAGACAGAGAGGTGTGTAACACTATCATGAACAATAAGCTGAATCAAGTTCAACAGCACTCATTTTGTAGAAGAACTAATACATCATTTATGATGGTTTGCTGTTAATTGGGAGTTCTCACAGCTAAGCTGAGCTCAACTGAGCTGTTTCTAGACATGCTTTATCTTTGCCTTTACGCTAAGTGCAAACATAGCTCTCAAACTCACTGTTTTTTGCAGGCCAGAACAAATAATTCATTCTCCACAATTATTTGTTCAACAAGAGAAATTATGGACAGCCTCAAAGCTCTGTAAGAGCGTCATCCATTGGTTTTAGTTTTGTGGGGGTCCCCTCCAAGCTCTTTAAACAACTTTGCTTATCTAATAACAAGAAAATGTACAAACTTAAATATCATAAAACCCAGCAAACTCTTTCAAGCACTAGAAGAAGCAGGAACAGCCAAAAAGGAAAGAGTATAACTCTGTTCCAGAATTTAAGGAGAAACTGTAAGCTCAAAGAAATTCTTGCTATAATTTATGCTGCTTAACATGCAAAGATATCCAGGGTTCCTGTCCTGCCAGGATCCTAATCCAGCAGAGTACTTAAGGATGTTCACAGGAAACAAAACAAAAAACCTCACATACTTAAAACCTGACAGCTGCTTAAGTGATTTGTTACATTAAGGCCAGCAACCTCATCACTTCTCAGCTAAGCTGCTTGTGAATCCTCACTGATACCAATTGTTTAGTCCTTTGGCACTTTTCTTTAACCTCACCAAACATCCCATGGTTTGTACATGGGCCACTTGAGGCTTGTCTCAGAACAGCTGCTTCTCTCTAGTAAAATGCATAGAGTAATGATGCTTTCTAAGTCTCTGACACAGCTCTTGAAGAAAATACAGAGAAATCTAGTACAGAAACTTTCAGTAAGAACAATACTGAAAAGGACATGCCCCCTATGCAGTTGCTTAGACTAGGAACATTTTATTTTTTTTACATGCCTCATAGTGGATGGCTGCACAGCACACCTACCTTAAGTTCTGTATAACATAGTGGCAGCTACCCCCACTGGTTCAGTTAGAAGAGACACGCTTTCCAGGACAGACATGGTTTTCTGGTTAGAGCACCAATGTTATTCTGTTCCTGGTTCTTACACAGCCCAGTGATTCACTCATACCCTGGGTCTGCAAAATGCATGTCTAGCCAGGAAGATATAGAGCATGTGCTTAAGGCCAAATTATTTCATTAAGATTTGAGTATGTTTTTTGTAAACTTTTGTAAATTAAGCAAGTTTCTGCTTTGTTGGACTACAGCTGTATGTTAAATTCTTTTAAAAAATAATTTTATAGAGCAGAGTGAGCTTTTTTTTGTTCACTTGTCTTCCTGTCCTGCTTATTTAGTCAATTAACTGTATCAAAAATCAATCACAGAATGGGTCAGGTTGGAAGGGACCACAGTGGGTCATCTGGTCCAACTCCCTGCTCAAGCAGGGGTCATCCCAGAGCACATGGCACAGGGTTACATCCAGACAGTTCTTGAATATCTCCAGAGAGGGAGGCTCCACAACCTCTCTGGGCAATCTGTTCCAGTGCACAATCACCTGCACAGTAAATAAGTTCTTCCACATATTCAGATGGAACTTCCTGAAACTTCCTTGGGATGCCCCTTCCTGTCTAGCCCAGTGGAATGCGTTTCAATACAGGTTTCTCAGCCCTTTTTATGTGTCTTCCTGTTCACAGTGAGTATAGGCATCAGGCTCTTTAGTAATGCTTAGTTATGAAGTATGTCCTTACATGCATTAAGGCTTGGGGGTTTGGTTTTTTTGAGTTGTTTTGGAGGTGGGGGTGGAATTCTTTTAAAAATAGAGTAGTCAAGAACAAAAATACATTTGAAAGTTTTTGTTTCCCCTCAAACTGAAAGAAGGAATAGTATCAGTATATCACCTAGCAATGTGCTATTGCTGAGCAGATGCAGAAGGCTGCTTCCTAGAAGATGCCTTGACACAGTTATGCTTTTGACATGTCACTTGGACACAATTGGTCATCTAGCCCTCCAGATTAGAAATAATCACATTCCTCTCCTCATTCTTTGCTTTATATTATTCCTTTCTCTTCCAACAGCCTCAAGTAACCTAGCTCATGGTTGCCAGATTTGACATTTATATGAGACACACTCAGAAAACTCTATTTTCTAGACTGGATGGGAACTCATCAAGTTCAAAAATTTAATAGCTCTGAAAAAAAAATTCAGTCTATTTTATCCTCTATTGTGTGAGCATAACTCTCAGTTAAAGACCATTAGGGTAAATTGAATAACTCTAAAATGGGAAAATTTGGCCAACACATTTTTTTAGACAAATTAAAGGTACAGAGACTGCAGTTGACAATTTATTTCCAATGATAAAGTAAGAGACATAGCAATATGTTGCACAGACTTTCCCAGCTTTCATACTAGAAACACAATGCATAACAACTGTTTAGATTCATGTTGCAATGAAGAAATAGTACCAAAACTCCATAGTTGGAGGCAAACAATGGTCTTGCAAGTGACAACACAGATTCATGTGGAAAAACTAGCACAAGTGAAGATTTTGATAATAACAGGTGAACATGGAACAGTGATATCACAACTCACAAATGCAGATAAAAATCAGCTTATCATTTACAAAAACAAAAGAGGCAAGGACAGAAAAATTGAGACTGATTTGGTTATATGCAAGTTGGTTTCATTCTTTATCAGTGCCCAAAAGAGTCTCTGCACATACTGTCTTTTTCAGTAACAAGTGACATTTTCAGTAACATGTGAAGGCTATACATATGTTGGAAGTTAACGCAGTCAGCATAGTGGTTGAGAAGCATCCGTACATGGTCCTCAGTCAGCCTCTGCTCCCCTGAAACATTCTATACACAAGTTGCTTGCACAAATGGTTATTTTGAACACCAAAAATGAAAACTCACACAGAGTTGAAAACCAGGTTACTAGGAAAAAATTATGGAAGTACATAAGACTGCCTCCCTCCCTTTAAATAAAAGGGAAAAAAAGAAAGGAAAATATAAGTCTTGCCTGCATACACAAGTATGTCTCTCTGACATCAGTTCACTGAGTGACACCATCAAAAACTGCCAGGTTTAGTCCCAACCCACCACACCTATTCATCCTGACCCTGCAACATAAGTCCAAAACCCAAGCAGGACTATGATGTTCCCCAGGTAGAAAGCAGGAAGCCATTGTGCACAGAACTTCTGAGAAATCCTTCCATTAATCTGGGATCTCCCAACACACTAAGCCTATTAATAAATGAAACATCCCAACATTGTGGGTCACATACCATGTATCAGTAATTTTGGAAATCTGAGCAGACCTCTATCATAAATTCTGCCCTGTGGAAGCAAAGCCTACGTGCTGTGGAGATACAGTCACAGCACTTAAAATGCAGGAGGATGATACTACCTGGGAGCTTCTAACTTACTCCAAGTACACAGAGCAGCATGAGTACATGTAGTTGTCCATGATATCCCAGACTGGTGTAAATTAAACTCATTTAACTGCCCCAAAAGAAATATACTCTTTCATATTTCTCCAGAATTCACAGATCCTTCAAATGAGGAACAGGGTTTCCAATATATCAACTGGCACTGCAATGTTCAAAAAGAACTTCATACCACATTCACATCCCAAAAGAGTGATAAAAGATATCCATAATAAATCCAATATTGCAAATATTGTTTATCAAGCAAACCTACTGACTTCTTGTCATCAAAGTTTTGTTGGACCAGGGAATATCATTTAGCACTGCAATGTTAGAAAACATACCTTGATCTAATGACACTACTGCCTATAATTTCTAGTGGCACTTTAAAGTCTGGATTGTTAGAGTGCTATTACAGACAAGCATAAGCTACAAATACATGCAGTGAGGTGCAAAAGTTTTTCTATGGGTATCTTAAGCATCCTTTTATCAATAGTCTTTTGTGTCATGCCATAAACAAGGACTACACTGTACCAATATTGATAAGCACTGATTTGTGATGGACTTTGTCAATAGAGCTGACTTTGGCCAACTGCTCAGCATTCAAACAATTTCACTGAAGTCACTTTTGTGATACATCAGTTTTGTTATTTCAGAAGAACATTGCATTTTGGACAAACCACAAAAAATATCAAGAGTTCTCTCACTGTTTGCTTAAAGTTTAATGTATTCATGTCATGAGTTTGATCCATTTGCACAGTATTTGAAGGCAATATTACAAAACAATGCTCACAGTCCAAGGAGTGACTGCACCCAGTGCCATTAAATCAGAGCCACATCTGACTGGTTTTTGTTTCAAAGGGGCACAAGAATGGACAAAGCTACTCCTTTGACTAAAGATAATTGCCTATCTTGCTTAGAAGACTAAACAGAGTAGGATGCAGAGAAGGGCTTTGTTCATTCTACACACACTCTGTACTTGTACAGAAGGGCCATAACTGACTGTATTAGTGACATTTTGGAGGTTACTAACCTCCCTGGTATCACACTCCCCTTTCTCAGGCAGGCAAGCTTACTGTAAAAGTGATATACCAGACACTTGTGCTAAGTTTGTAAAATGCAAAAACTTCCAGATGGCTCCAAGAGACCTTTCACATATCCAAGAGATTAAAGAGACTACAGACATATCACAGAATCATTAAGGTTTGAAAAGGCCTCCAAGATCATCAAGTCCAACCCTTGACCAATCACTACCTTGTCAACTAAACCACAGTACTAAGTGCCACAACCAGTTGGGTCTTGAATAGTTCCAGGGATGGTGACTTCACCCATTCCAAATTGTCAATTCTTTTCATGAAGAAATTCTTCCTGATGTCCAACCTGAACCTCCCCTGGCAATTTGCTTGAGGCAAATTTTTCTTATCCTGTCACTGGTTGCCTGGGAAAAAAGGCAAACCTCCACCTGGTTAGATCATTTTTTCAGGTAGCTGTAGAGAGCGATAAGGTCCCCCCTGAGCCTCCTTTTTCCAGACTAAACACCCCCAGCTCCCTCAGCCACTCCTCATAGGAGTTATTCACTAGACCCTTCACCAGTTTCATTGCCTATAACTACATAACTGAATCTTCTTTCACTCACAGTGAAGAAATTTCTACTAGACAACATTTTCATCATTTTATGAATAATCTATTAACTGGCCATTCATTGAATTTTTATAAATACATAAGAGGCCACTTCACACAACTATTTTTCATGTAAACATACATATCATTAACTGTATAAAGGGATTTGCAGACCAATTCATTTGAATCTCTCTCATCTTTCAAGACAGCACTAAAGTCATTATAAAATATAAGTTTTAAAATGTATCCTGTTTTTCTCAATATTAGAAGGACACAGACACTATTCAAAGCAACATCAAGATAAAATGAAGTCAGCTCTTGCAAACCCTATGTGAGTGGCTGACTTATTTATTACAGCAGAAGCCCCATAAAACACTGTGTGGCCTTTGGGAGACAAGGGTTTTGGTAGTGGTGCTGCAGCAGGAAAGTCTTGCAGCCTCCCCTCCACCAGGGGAGACAAGCATGAGCAAAGCCATAGAATAGACCAGAACAGCAGACTGAACACAAGACAGGCCTGTCCTGAACTCCAAAGAACTCTGAGGATGAGACAAACCTTCATATTAGATGGGCTGCCAAACAACGGTGTCAGTCAAACTTCAGGATTATATTTCCCTGTTACTTTTAGTCTCTTCTTCCCCAAATCAATGCTATATTGTTCAAAAATAAACACAGCTGATTCCACTTTTTATGCAGAACAAAGCAAGTGTTTACCAGCTGTCTCAAAGTGATGACAAGCTGCCATGAAAGAACAAAACAAAAAAATTGAAATATTTGGCCATCGCAGTACATTAAAATATCAAAGCATTTGAACATGGTTATTGTTACATCTCGGTTAACATTAAAGAAAGATAAACCACCAGTGATCTTGCACTATTTTTGTATAACAAAACAAAAAAATTAGCATACCTGCAAAAAGTTAGTCTCCCATGAAAAAAATTTAGCTTGACAGTATCTCAACAAGAGTAGAAAGCTGTCAAACTTTAAAGGCTGTAACATAGTTCCCCTGACAGCTTTGGGCAGAAGACAGATTGACATAACTTTTCAAAATCCCTAGTTAATACATTGGCAAAAGGCAAAAACATTTATATGCCTCTTGTGTAAGGTTTTGTTAAAATTGCATCTATTTTTGCAGCAGATCTTATACATCCAAATCCACGTGCAAATATCCTTCAGTTTCCAGAACACTGAAGCTATCAGGAACCCAGCTCATCAGAGATCAGAGAATGATGAAACCCATCTTCCCACTTGCACTGTGTCATATGTAGATTGCACATTGCCGAAAAAATAAATAGCAAACCCCTGACAAAAAGGCAAGATAGGGATTTATTCTTGCTTGGCTTTTAGGTATCACATATCTGAGCTTGAACTCTACAAATTCCAGGAAGCCAAAGAGCAAATCAGAACAAACAAATCCAACACAGCACAGTTTGACCAGGTCTGGCACAGCCAACCTGCTGTTTTAGCAGTTCCTGTAGGAAGCGGTCTCCCTGCACATTGGTTTTAATTTCACTGTTTAAGATCATTGCCTACTTTGAAAAACATTTTTGCCCTTCTTGACTCCTGGAACCTGTTCTTATGTGGGCCTAAGACTAAACGACACTTTGGTATTCACTAGCTTCTTTGCTACAATTTACTTCGTGATTACATTCTACACATGTGTATAGATCACTTAACAGTGAAAGCAGACCCAAAGTCTTCCTGGAAAAGGCATGGCATTATGCATAATGAACTAAATTTTCATGTCAGACACTTAGGAAAATTAGGCTCCATAAGAACACTTATCACAGAAACCCCCAAAATACATTTCCCTACACTCACTACACCACAGTATGTGATGTGCCACAGCCATTTCCTCCTTCTGAGGATGCACATAATTGTGGTATCTGAGATAATGCTGCAAGCACAGAGAAATGCTAATTTTGAAATGGAAAAGTGATAGTTTGAACAGTAATTGCAAGCTATCATAAACACCAGTTACTTAACTGCAAGATAGAACAAAGTCTGGCCTCAGTTTGAGGCAGTCAAACTACACAGTAATCAAAATAAAAGTAAGTTCTTGACGCAAATGTACTTTATTTTTACCAGAAATCATGAAGCAGCTCAGTCTCAATAAACCAGAGGCTGAGCCAGCCAAACTACAGGTCCATGAAGATCATGGTCTGTGCCCTTTGGGCTTTCTGAGAAGGCAGGGAAAAACTAAATATGTAAAAAAAGAGGGACCAGCACCAACTTGAAATATTCTTTCCAAAAGTAGCAGCCATTAGCCAGGTCAAAGGGAGGAAGGCACTGCAGAGTCAGACATTGCTTTGCAGAGACCTGGAACTGTTTCAGAGCTTGTCTGGCATTTCAGATATGATCTCATCTCCACCGATGGGCACTTTGTTTATGGAATCAAATCCATAGCAAGTAATGAACAGATTGACTTGGCACGTAAAGTCACACTTGATTATTTCTCCAAAATCTGGAGCTATACTTATATTTAGTATATGTAATTGCTAATACAGCAATTTAGTTAATATGACCTGAAAGCTAAAAGAATACTTCTATAACACTGTAGTGGGTAGGTTTCCTCCCTGAAGCCTATTTTTTCGCTCTTTAGCAGTAGGATTCAACGTTTTTGCGCCCCCGTCCCATTTAGCTAGGCTGAGGCAAGGGCGGCGGGGGGGGGGAAGTATTTTAAGTTGAAAAAAGTCTAGAAAACTAATACATTTTTAACAAAGAAAACTTGAGGCAGTGTGAAAAACTCTTTAGATATTATCCTTTCACTTTTCTCCACAGGCTAGTTCACCATTCTTATTATTAAAAAAAAAAAAAATCCAGCTCCTTACTGTTCTTCCCCTTCTCCTCTCCTTTCCAACACACTGCATTCACTTTTTGAGAGGGGAATTTTGAGCCTTTTCTCTACCTAGTGTGTTAGCTGTTAGAAACCTTTCATTACTAGACTACATAAATGGTACTTGAAGGAATAATGGTGCAAAACAATATTCCAAAGGAGCAATTTCTTCATGTGTTAAGAACTGCCACATTTACTTTCCACAGAAATAGATCTGATTAATGTTTTTACTTTCAAAGGCCACTAAACTGCAGTCTACCTTTGGCAAATGGTGCAGAGATTCACAACACCAAACAATGTTTTTGTTTGTTTGTAAGTTCTATTTACTATTATTTTGTGACATAGCTTTGTAATTTGCAATTTGACAACTACAGTTCAAATTATGTTGAAAATAGAAACAAATAAGGAGATTGACCAAGTGATTCTATCTTCCTAGCTGTGTCCAAAAAAAAAGGCAAGATTAACAAGATTCAAGATAAAAGCCAAAATTGTACAATATATCATTAAGTGCAAGAGCTGTCAACTAGGATCAAAAAGGCAGAAACCATGAAGGGGAATTCAAGGTATAGGGGACCTGATTAATCTCCAACTATTCTCCCTTCTGTTCTTGAGGCACAATTGGCAGCCTCTCCACTGAAATAGCTCCACACCCTACTACCAAATGTTTGTGAAATAATGCCACTAGAGGGAAATGCACATTTTTATAAACACCTCATTTAGATAGCATGTTTATCCATTGAAACCATCAAGGAAATTATAAGAAAAAGAATGTTCTTGAATCAAACAATATTACCTGATCACATCCTGTCATCATAAAATCATTTTCTCATGCATGTAGGTTTTTGGTGAGAGATGGAACAGAACACTAGTCCATAAACTCCGGCACCACTCTTGAACACCACAGAACGGGCACCTCCATTCCCACTAAAAGTTGCCATTCAAAAGAGGCCAAAGTAGTGTTCCTGTTATGCAATACATGAGTAGGATCATTTTTAAAAAGTGATTTGTAGGATTCTGAAGTACTACTCTTCCTTTCACCTCTAGAACAAGGCTTTTTCATTTTGTCTTCCTAAAGACAACCGAGTTAAGGTACTTCACAAAGAAAGCAAATGCCTCTCTCTTGTCTATTAGTGCAGTAACAAAATACACAGTTCTTAGCACCCAGAGAGCATCCTTCCACCATTGGCTTTAGTTTGGATAAAGAGCTGTGCTGCAATCACAGTCTCCATTGTGACAACTAGCATGTTCCTATTAGTCTTCATTGAACTTCGTCTGGATTGTTACCATGCTCAGACCAGCATTAAATTCAAGATGGTGGTTTGATTTCCCCTCATCATCAGAAAGGGAGTATGGAGGATCCAGAAGCATTAGAAATTTAAGTGATCCAACTGAAAGAGAAACAACACCTCTGTCCTGCCACTCTTTCATTTTTATCCTATTTTTGTCTAAAGCCAGAAGACAGCAGTGGCACATTCATAACTATGATCAATCTGTTTTACCATTTTTATACTTTATTATGAACAAGATACACTAACAGGTTGGCAAGGAGGTTCATAGCAGTCCTGGCAATTTGCAGCATACTCTCTCTCTGCTTTCACATCTACACAAAACAATCACCATAACACTTAGACCAAAACAAAGACTATTTTTATCACATTGTCACCCTTCAACAACAACACACTTAGCAGCACTACAATTTACTGTTACATCATTTTGAACCTGTGTATGGTACCCAGGCCTACTTCATCACTGACCTTTCTGCAACATCCCCTGGGGTCCTGCTGGATATTATGAAAATAACTGTATAAACCCCAACTTCTGCTAGCAATTAACAGATCCAACAGGACATAATCTTCACTGTATACAGCTATTCTAGAAGTCTCAATGAGCATTTGCACGCATTTTTTTTTTAGATTGACAGATAATGGGGCTTGGGGTCAACTTTAGCAGATAGAAAGGGAAAGCAGATCTGGGAGGATTAGAGGAACAAAATGGGGGAGAGGACAGATTTATACACTGACAAGAAGAATACAAACTCCAAATTACTTATGAGGGAATTTACAGCATCTGCTGTTTGACTGAAATGAGCTCTCACAGGTGTTGGCTGTATTAATCCAAACACTTGGGAACATTTTCTGCTCACACAGTAATCATGAGCCAAGCTTCTTTTTTTATACTCCATCCCCCTCTAAAAAAAACCCAGCAAACATGCACACATGTCTAGCTGGGTAGAACCAAACAAATTTTAAAAAACTGCCCTACCTTCTGAAGCTTAGGAAACCAACACCAGTGTCCATCCCTATTTATGAAAATTGAGTTGCATCTTGTAAGTGCAAAGGTAGGTTCACACGTAATCACAACCACACAGCAGCAGCTTAACTTTCAAAGTTAAACAGACTCAGAAGGTGTGAAATTTTCCCTCCAAATCCTGCATTTCATAGGCAGCTAATTGCTTCTCCATTTGGAGAGGACAACAAAATAGCATCAAAAGCTTAGGAGACACTTTAGCAGGAATCATACTTAAGATTTGTCCCAGCTTCAGAGACATTATTAAATATTTCAAAACAATACTTTGTACTAAAAAAAGCAGTGTTTTACATTTCTTCACCAAATCACCTGATGTTGACTGTCCAGCCAGCTGAAGTTTGGTTTTGTTTGTTTTCTTATAGTAATTCATTTCAAAACAGCTCTACTTTGCACCGGTGGTGCTTCTGCAGCGGGGCACTAAGGACTGTTGTGCTCAGTCATTGCTATGAGTGCCTACTAACCGGACTTTTCAGTGGAATACAGCTAGGAAAGGGAAATCCAGTCCTCAAGTTACTAAACCAGTTAGTCCTTAACACCTGGAGCAGAGAAGGGCAGTTCTCTGGCCAAGCAAGTTCTCACAGCTGGCTTGTAGAAAGATTAACATGAGCAATGAGAGTAAGGTTGTGTTCCAGCCAAGAAAGTTGAGAATATTTTAAATGAAATAAATTGGACATGCTGATGTTTTACATCTGCTCCTCCAAGGTGTGTTTGTAATGTTCAGGATAATGCCTTAAACCTACAATCTGTTAAGAAGGAAACCTTTATTTGGTTAACTCATATATACAGACTATAAGTAGTAAAATCCCTACATCTAGGACAGGACAATTCTCCAGTAGATACACTCAGTGCGTTAAAATGTGCTATATCATGATGTGGCTTTTTCTTCTTAGACAGACTGTCACAGAAGACTCTAAGTAATGTAAAGCTGAGAACAGAGCTAGAGTTCATAAATCACAATTTGCTTAAACATCAACAAACGTTTGGTTGCCCAGTTTCAGTACTCTTGGAGAATACTGAATGAACTGCCTGCAGAGCCTTGTACATACACAAGGGAACATTGCATTTTCCTAACTAGTAGCTAAGTTCACATTTATAGGGTGTGGCACAGGCCAAATTTTATCAAAAATTAAAAGTCTGAACTATCTTTTGAATTGTATGTTGCCTATTTTCCAAATTCAACAATAAGGAATTACACCAAGTCTACCAATTACTTGACTTCTTTCACATGATGTGATCTAACCATAAAAGAATCTTTTTCAATTTTCTAAGTTTACATTAATGTAGAGTATGTTGAAAGATACCCAGTGCTTATACATTTTACAGGGTGATTATCTGTTGTTGTTTCTGTATATAAGTTTGTATAGCCATACACTTATATAGAGGCTTTTATTTAAAATAAATCCAATCCTAGCTCTCCTGAAAATGAAGCTATCTGTTTTGCCTTTTTGATAGAAAGTTTTGTCTCATTAACCCAGCACTGCTTCCCACATGGGCAGTGAATTGAACAGGAAATGATTCTGTGGGCTCTAGTTCCACTTACTTGAAAAGCCACAAACTTGAGCCATTGTTGACAAAGTCAATTATTCAAAGCTGTGCTTAATGGCCACAAGGTACTTTGTTTAGGGTGTAGTATTGCAATGGTCAGAAACTTTGGTAGTGGAGGGTTTTTTGGTTTTGTTTTTTTTTTTCCCCCTGAAGATTAGGTAACCCCCTTTTGTAGTTGTTTGAAGTGGACCAAGGGCATTGGGGGCTGGGGAAGGTGGAAAACCACACTACTAACTGTCAGATGCTCCACTCTCTGCAAGTCATAGGTTTAGAAACACATCCATCAGACATATCTAAGAAAAAAATCCTACAGAAAATCTGAATCAACAAAGCCAGAACCATTTCTTTGCAATTAAGGGACACTCCTTGCAGAGCAGGGCCAAGCACTGTGTTCTAAATCTGAAATTTTTAAGCCCTTTCCTGACACATCAAAAGATACTGAAGACAGATGTATATTTGTCATACATACACAGTTTCAAAGCTCAT
Organism: Anabacerthia variegaticeps; assembly: GCA_035583185.1. Taxonomy (NCBI): domain Eukaryota; kingdom Metazoa; phylum Chordata; class Aves; order Passeriformes; family Furnariidae; genus Anabacerthia; species Anabacerthia variegaticeps. The sequence goes on along the minus strand of JAWWEW010000165.1, from coordinate 11,732,380 downwards.
TCAGCCTGATAGATGGTATATGGAAGAATTATCTAGGTTTTAGTATCTCAAAATTGTTCTCATACCCATCTATTACAGTTACTGCAAAAACTTAGCTTAGAGCATAAATTAGGATGCTAAGAAAGATTTTGGCCCTATATCTCCAGCCTATGTAGTTCATGAGACAAAGACAAACTAAACACCCAGAAGATACAAGTCACCCTCCCCACTTCTGCACCAAGGCAAAAGGGTGAGCTCCAGGGCAAAGCTTGGGCAGCCTCCTGTAACGTGCAATAAGCAGCTTGCTATCCCTTAGCCTCTCTTGGCAGAGGCTCCTGTGGAACAGCAGTGACAGGAGAATTTTGGAGAGCTCAGGAGGGATTGCACACAGAGAGGAGAGAGCCTGTGGGATATTCCTGCAAAGCTATGGAGATACCTCCAAACAATACCAAGCAAGAAGACTCTCAGTTGCCCTGAGTGCTGAGCAGCCAGGGCCCTCAGGAACATCACCAAGGGGCCTTAGTTTAGAAGTGAAGAAGCTCTGGCTTCATGGGGTTTAACTGCAGAGTCAGAGGTTGATGTTTCACCATCATCGCCTGACTCCACATACAGGTTTGTTTTCAGCTTAAAAAAAATCCACCACAGAATCAAATCCCCAGAAGCAACTATACTTACGCAACCTCCTGCTTCATGGAAAAAATCCATGGCCTTCCTCTCATGCACTGGAGCTGCCACCTTCTTTTCCTGTCTCAAATTGCTCTTCACTGCAGCGATTAGTCAGTGAGGCGCACTGTCTTCACGTCTGCCAAACACCATTTAAAAACTCCATAAGCTGCTGAACGCAAACCCCAAACACCAACCTCTCTGTGAAAGGCACCAAAAAAGTAGCTACTGCCCCTCCCCATCCACTCTTAAATACTTTCCAAGTTTAGTGGCCTTAACCTAACCCACCTGTGCAAGCTGGTAGAGCAGCACAGGTTGTGCTTGTCAGCACTAAACAGCAGCAGAAGGGGAGCAATAACCACAACAGAAGCTACGGTAGAGAAAAAGCTGTGCTGCTTGCAATCAAGCCGATGGCAAAACTCCCAACAAGAAGCAGTGTTGCACCCTGCATCAGCAGCCAAGAGCTCAGTGCAATAATCTTACTTTCCCTGTGCAGCTTTCTAAACAAAAGAAATTCCCAGTGCGTTCTTTACATAGTGTATCCCTTATCTTCTTACTAGAAACACAAGAAAACTCGTTGCACCCAGACCCTGTGCTGTAACACTGATCGCATTTCAGTACAACTGATAAATAAAGAAAAGCCTTACATAACAGTCTTCATTCAAGACACTTAAAGCTCCAGCTTCAAATCCGCTTTATGCACTTTCAGTCACATAAAAGTAAAACACTTTCCCCTAGAAGAAAACAGAGGATAGTAGAAAAAGCCGATGGATTCTCCTGGCCCATTTAACAAATGAAACACTTACTTTCTGATTGGTGTAAAGTGACAGCTGGCTTATTAGAACTGACACTGATCCTCCCGAGAGGATTTCAGGGAGTGAGTCACACAGGTGAAGGTCAAAACAGCAGAGGAATTAAATGAAGGGAGGAAGGAAGCAGCTTTCTCTTAAGGACAGAAAATAGCTAACAGAAAAGCTATTCCTAACTAAGCCCTCACTGGTTGGAAATACAGCACTTACAATATGTTCTGTTCGGGAGAAACACTTTATTCTGAGTTTCAAGACACTTTTTATGTTTTTATACTTTGTCACCAGCTCTGTGTGCTGCAGTCAGGAGCCCAGTGCAGGTCTCACCTGCAGTAAGGGCTCTGTAAATGCAGTTTGTGCCATGTCACTGCCTGACTTACACGGTGTCAAAGGCAACACATATAATATTCTTATTTATGAATCATACATCACTTCTGACATATGTGAAAATGATAATTAACATGGAATGACAAAGTTTTTTAAAGTGAATGAGACCAAAGACACAGATGTACTGTCTCAGTGAGTTTTAACTCCTGCATCAGGCACGCACAGCTGGCTGCAGAGCTACATGAGTCCTCTGGCTCCCTCAGCAGACCTTCGTCAGGCCAGAGGAATTAAGAATTTAGCAAAGAGATGATCAGTTTTCGCCAAGGTTTCTTTAGCACTCCTGCTTTTGCCTCCCTGGGTCTAGCCCTGGAAATGACCTCCCTGCAGCACTGGAACCTTGGCAGCCACTGCACCACAGCGAAAGCTGGGGAAGGAAGATTGCATCCTCACAAGGGGAGACACAGAGCTGGTGAGAGAGGCTGTACCTCGTGTGTGGCTCTGGAAAGAAATGGGGCATTTAGCCCTAGCCAGAATCAGAATTCCTGCCTCAGGTGTGGTGCGCCATCTCCTTGTGGCAAATCCCTAATGGGTGATAGAGCCCATTTTGCCCAGATAGTCTGATTTTTATTCCTTTCCAAGTTTGCTCTGTTGAAACTACAGCAGTGCAAATAAAACAATACATTTTTCCTAACCCTGGCTCCACTACACTGGGAAGTGCAGCATATCAATGTCCCAGCTAACACACGTAGTCAAATCCAGGATGTGGGTGCTGGTGCACATGTACCCAACCAGGGCAGCTGGACAGCCTGGCGTGGGTGACACAGGATGGCTCTCACCCACCTCGTACTGTGCACCAACTCAAAGCCATGTTTGATGATTTTTGAAAATGCTTCAACTAGGCCAATAAGAAATTACTTTGGTGTGAGCCATTCCTTGGGAGACCCCATAACCGGTGAGTTTTTTACACGTTTCACACTTTGAGAAAACAGAAGAGCACCTGAAAGTGCTAAATCCAACCTCAGCCAGCTCAATCCTCTGTGGAAACCTCTTATTTGAATATTTCATCTCACTTCCATCACAGGTTTAATTCCTTCCTAACCAAGAACCCAAGCAGCGTCAGAGCGAGCTGTTTCTGACCGTAAGTGACCCATCACCATCTGGGCGTTTTGGGTTTCCCTAACAATTCGAGAACTTAGTGAGGTGCATTTGGGTTTGCAGAGAAAGGTCACTAAATTAAATCTGACAGGTGCCAGCACCTCTGGTTGTAATTTCAGTCCTCCCCAGGCATGGTTGTATGATCTAAGGTCACAGATTTTATTATTCTTTCATGTAGATATGACTTACTTAAAATTATGAGGGCCTGTCCTATCCAGAGTCAAATTACTGCGGCCCTGTTGACTAAATTAGGGCTCTGCCAGGGTGACACAGTGACACAGTCTGGGGATGTCAGCATATAAAAACAGAATCATTTCTCTAAAAGTAGCTTTTCACTGGTCTCTGTTATGTCTGACCAAAAAAATTTCTCTGTAACTCTGAATTATTACAATTTTGATGAGCTGGCAATCTAATATCAGAAATTATCATGTGCAGCTCCGTGTGAGGGAGCTTAGGACCACCAAAACCAGATTGTTGTAATTTGATCTAACTGAGGATGAAAGTCCAAAAATAAGCATGTTTGAGAAGAAATTTTTAATTCCTGAAATTCATCAGACAAGTAATTTGGTTTATTGAATACTGTGGTCACTTCTCAGATGGAAGCATGACATACAGAGCCTTTTCCTCCTAAACACAGAAAGTAAGAAGAGAAATGGGTTGTTAAATAGTTCCTCTACAATCGGGGGGAAATTATGACTATTTAGGCCACCAGATATGGCACAGAATCTGTCCCCACAGAAGCTCCAAGAAAATGTTTCCAAATCATTTCTGGCTGTGCCACAGTTTTTCCTGTATGACAGGAGACCTATGCATGTTTAGGTTCACAAGATGCTCTAAATTTGCTAGGTGCCTGAGAGTGACACAGAGCAGGTGTATTATCCCAATATGTCACAACTTTCCCAGCAAAATATGAGTCAGAAATCCAATTTTCAATTCTCAGTGCTCCTTCAAACCACTCCTAGCAAATTTGAGTTGACTTGCCAGGTTATCAGTTTTTTGTTTGGCAACACCTTTTTCTTATGCTAACAAGATCCATACAGAAGTGCCTGGATGTCAAAGGTACAGTCAGAAAAATGCACAGAACAAAAGCAGGATCTGAGAAGTCTGGCTTAGCCATAAAATTTTGCAGAGTCCAGATCTTCTCTTCTGATCTACCCCAGTTTCAATCAACAGTTTTAATTCCGATGCCCTGGATAATATCCTGAGCTGAAGCACATATCCATGAAAGACCCCAAGGAATAGGCACAGGTAATCAAATACATTCCTTGGCTCTGCACAATTTCTATGAAATACTGAAGAAAGCCACTTGCACACTACTCATACTTAATATACAGCACCCACTCAAATAAACATGCTTAGGTAGAAATGAACTAATAACTAGCTCTAATCTCCTTTAAAGGTCACAAGCCTGCTAAAATGTTTTCAATGCATTTTCAAATATGAGCCTACCCAAAAGCTGTGGATCTTTTTCCTTCTGCTGGGTTCACAGCATGATGTGCTTTCCCTCCCTGCAGAGCTTCACCTGCAGAAGTTCAGGCCTTCCTAGGTCTTTTTATTTGCAATCTGATGTCTGCAGAATGAGTGTCTTTCACCAGACCATCTGCCCCCTGCTACCTCCCACACCATCAACCTCTGCAGACAGAGGGTTAAAGTCTAGAAAACACAGGAGTGATAGCAGGGAAAGAACTGAGCTACTTGACTTGTAACTAAGCACAATCCATTTAGAAGTCTAATTAGAAAAGTTATGGTTAATCCCCACTTGGGAGGGAGGCAGGCAGGCAGGCAGGCAGGCAAGCAGGCAGGCAGAAGCAAACAAGAAATCTTGTTTAAGAGATAAGAACAGCAGTATCTAATCCCAGCTGAAGATCTTCCCTTTGTGCTTAACAGAAGTTCACTCTGTTGGGTGCTCTGTGCACCTCTCCCAAACTAGTCTAACATTCATATGATGACCTACATTATACAGAGACTCTTCCAGCAGTCAGGGGGAGGGCTCAGGTACACACCCTCTGAATTTCTTTTCAGGCAGCACTTGCACTACTGACACTCTCAGAAACCCCTATGAAGGGCTGAGACACCCTGCACACCCCAAAACATTTCCAAATGGACAAGTGCCATGTGTTTTATAGCCCATTAAGACCAGGTAGCTACCTGGGGAGATGACTGAAGAATGAAGAATGGAGTTAATTGGGCCAGGTACACACAAGGCAAAAGAAAGTTGGCACACGGTCGCTCATGCCACTCTAGCTGATTATACTGCTTGTAAACCTTGCACTCTGAGACCACATTTGCTTTCCAAGCCCAGGAAAAATATGTGCTTCCTCCTGTGTTCATTAAGTTGGTATGAAGACTGGTATGCAACTCCTGCAGGAAGAAAAAAGAGCTTTCCATGTCTGTGCCATCCTGTTACATGCCTTTCCAGCAACTTTCTTCAAGCCCATTTTATTTCCTCTTTGATTGCCAGAAATTTCTGCCAGAAATGACACATTAAATATTTGGCACTCAAAAAAAAAAGAAAGAGAAAAAAATTGTCAATGGGTGAAAAACACATCTTCACACAGAATGATAGTCTTAAAGAAACCAGGGACAATGTCAGTGCCCTTTAAAAAAAAATTACACAGGCCAAAGGATGACTGCCAAAAAATACTAATATCTTTTATTAGACAGTGCGTGTCTTAACCCCATTTTCGTTAATGCTTTAATACACATTTTTCCTCATATGACACTGATGAAGATTTAAAGCAACCTCAAAGAGTGCAAGGGTGTATAAAAGAAGCAAAGAAATATTTGGATTTCTTCTTTACCAAAGAGGACAAAACAAACCTTTGTTTGTTAAGGATAATAAACTGCTAAAAAAGATTAAATTATTTTTCAGTATTCCAAGTATTCTCTCTACATACAGCCATGTAGACCTACCAAATCCATCAAATATTTCTTTTTTGTCACTCTCTACACACGCAGCACAATTTCAACCTCCAATACAATATACCTGGTTCTTTGTGAGATTTTCAGCAAACAAATTAAAATCAAGCTATCCAAGGGCTAGACTCTTGCAACATAAAAATGAAAAGATTTTTGAAGTAAATATTATATTCATGTGTCAATCAATTCCAGCAAGATTCATCATAAACATTTATGTGTATGCAAAAATCCTTGAAATATCAAACCCAGATATGTGGGGTTTTACATGATATTATGAAAGTTAAAATAGATGTGATGTTATTCTAGTATCTATCAGCCTTGACTTTAAACTACATGGTTCATTTAGTTAAAGAGAGAAGGGAGAGAAAAAGTTGAGAATAAAAAGTTTTTCATGAAAATGGCCCTATTTTCGGAGGAACCTGGTACAACTGTCTTTACGCTGCCAATACACTTCCCCGCCCCATCTGGATACAAACCACTTTCAACAAAAAACATAGATATACCATTACAGCTTTTTTGGGGTCTGTCTGTAGAAACTGCCACATGTGCAACTGAGAAAAAGTCTCTAACCCAGTAATAGCTTTCCCTTTCCAAGAGGAAATATTTGCCTTAGCGTACGCAAGTTTTAGAAATACAGAAATAAGTTCCTAAAGGCTGAGGTATGTTCACTTTCCACAGACATCAGATAAGACCATTCACATAAAATGAAGATATGGTTCAAAATAAGTACCGATACCAAAAAGTATGCCAAGATAGAGAAACACAAGCCTTGAACAGCAGAAGAAAACATTCTGAAAAACTGTGTTATGACATGCACATTCACCTCTGTTTTTACATTCACAGCATATGAAAGTTCCAGCCCAAAATGCATTGACAGAAAAAGTTGCTCAACTGCTTAAACTTCACATTTAGCACACTCACTACCCCTACAATGTGCCAGTATGGATACAATCTCACAGGCAACTCAGAAGACTATGGACAAATATTATCACCCACTAGTAATTATCACTTGCCCTCATTTTCTTTCTGTATATACCAACAAATATCCTTTTTCTGCTTTTCCAGCCAAAGCAGCCAATTACCTGCTGTGCTTTGTAAGCTCCCATCCACATTCCCTAGGAAACGGATAACGTGCCGTGCAGCACAGTGAGGAGAGCTCACTCAGACACAAAATAATTCTGAACTTACTCGAGTAAAGTCTCTCCCCTGCATTTGCAGACTGAGCTATGGGTTAACCATATTTATTCACCACTGAAAGACTACACTTTACAGTTATAACCCTGGCAAATACTGAGCATTTAAATAATTCTGCTTTTGCTTATCTGCACAAAGAGGTTTTATTCTTCTAGCACAGCTGTACACAAAAGAATAGAGTGCCATTTCAAACCAAAACTCCTGAAGTTACTACTTACCAGCTTGTGATTATATATTCGGTAAGCCCGATGAGCTGAAAAGATTTTGTTGCAAGAGACAAAAGTTACAAAAAAGCAGGCAAAGTTAACAAAAATGAAGGGAAACTAGCATAAATCCTCTCCTCATTCATCTACTCAAATGTTCCTGAAGACTAAAAAGGACCTTAAACAAAGTGCTCTCAGCAAAGACTACATCCTCTTGTCAGTCAAACCCTGCATAGTTTCAGCTAGGCATCCGTCCAAAAAGACATGGAATTATTCTATTTTTGTCTCCCAATGCAAGTGGAAACATTTTTACAGATTTGTGGTGAGGATTTCAATTTTTGTAGTGGTCAGCCAGTAGAGGAATGTAATTAAAGACCCTGATAAATGTAAGACAGTCCAGAAAGGAGGAACTGGATAAATCTGGAGATAAATAACAATTCCATTACAATACAGCCTGATATAAAAGCACAATAAAAACTTTTAATGAGGTTAAAAATCCAGATGTGGTTTACTGGAAGAAAGTTGTAAAAAACTTTTTTTTTTAAAACAGCATTGTTGTCTGGAGTAATAGTACAACACCACATCTTCAACAAACGTAGGCTGATCCCTTTTACTGAAATAATTTCAGTAAAAATATTTAATGATATTATGCTGAGCACTAAAAATTTGTTTTACCACCCATGTTATGTCTGGTATATTACTGGTTTTACTCCACACAGGTGTTTCCTTAGAAATACTTCACATGTTGCCTATTGCTGTCTTACAAAATAAACCTTCTAAACCTGTGGCTTTATAAAGTAGGAAAATACTTTGGAAATTACATGTTTCACTTCTATTGCACTGACCTTTTACTCTTATTATATCAATAAGAACATATGGTCATTTTCTGCATACATTCAGTCTGGAAGGTACACTGAAACTCAGTGTACATCATTACTGATCCACAGCTCTTCAGATCCTAGACTTTCCTCACCAGGGAAGCTTTTAGTTCAATTCCACAAAACACTGTCATCATTGAGGAGGCTGAACTTTTGTCCCCGTTACCTTCTCCTCACTGCTCCAACTTCCTAATCCATTGCCCCTTTCACACTTGCTATTTTGCTCTCGGTGGTCCTCTGATGTTCTCCATAGCTGCCCTTTTCCATTATGCATTTTTAGGGCTCCTAGTAGCTCTGAGTCCCTCTCTCTGGGTCCTGTTCACCAAGTGAATGCCCTGCCCTGCCTCAGCCTTAGGGCTTCTCTGGCCGTTGTTGCCTGACTGGCTTCCTTCCATGCTACTCTTAAATGTAGAAAGCTCCCTCCTGAATTAGTCCAAGTAAGCTGGTCCTGGCTGTCACCATCCTTCAGCTCAAAGCCTTCATCCACGTGCACCAGAAGACACAAGAGAACGGCAGCAGTAAGTTGGAGGGTTGTGAGAAACAAACAGTATGCATATTATCGGAAAAGAAGCACTTGCTGTCCCACTGTTATCCATACATGTTGCTTTTTTGCTCAGATGTTTCAAGTTCCCTTACAATGTGAACTTCCTTGGGCTAGGAATTATCTCTTACTACATTCTCAGTTAGTCTCTAGAATAACACAATCCAGTCTTTTTACACTTCTGCATGTTGTCACAAGGCAAGCAAGAAAGACACTCTTTCTTTAACATCTTGTTATTTATTTTCTTCTTCCTCAAATCACAGCTCTTGTGAGATAGAGCTTTCTACTGAATGAAGAGATTAATTTTAATTTTAGGGATGAGAAAAGGAGATTAAAAAAGCCCTCAGTGTAGACAGGTGCACATTGTAGATGGGTGCCCACACATTACCAGGAAAGACAACAGGCTATCAATGCTACAGCAGGACAAGAAACTTGTTTCCCTTTGAAACATCCCAGGCACATTACTGTGCAGGTTTCTCTAACTAGGAACATGACATGTTGTCATTCCATTTTTAATTCTCGTGTTTGCTGAGAGTGGGACAAGAAAATGTGAAGGAGAGAAGCACAAGCTGACGCACAGGGCAGAAGGGCAAAAGCAGCCCCAAGGTGCAGTTCTGCTTGGATCACATTTGAGAAGGAAGGATAAGAATAAGGCAGGATTATCTTTATTAAACTTGTCAACCCTTTTCTTGCTGACATAGGAGTTGAATTTCTCCATTTAATCCAGAGATGCAAGGATACCTGGACATTCCTCACTGGATTTCCTCAGACTTCCTGAATAAGCATGGTTTCATCCACTCCCAGGTCCTACAAACCAGCTCTGGTGCCTCCTGACAGACTGTTTCCAGTTCTCTTCTACAAAGGAGCCATTTGAACCCAACTTTTAGTTCAATCCTCTCCCACCCTCTCCCATAGTAACACTGTGGCTGTTTCTGCAGCTTGCTCCTTCCTGGGCAACCTTTCTCACCAGCCCCCTGTGAGCATGCTGGGCAGTGACCCAGTGCTTGCACCCATGGTTGCTCCATCTGCACCTTCTGAGACTGGTGTGACAGGGGAGAGGATGGTGCCTTCCAGCCTGGGACAGTATAGAGGGCTTGATTTTTATTGTGCTTGCCCAAACGTGATGCCAATTCGTCTAAAACATGAATGGTGCTTTTAAGATGAGCAAAAGACTATACTTTAGGGAGTTTGTAATTTACCAAAAGGCTTGTGTATTTTGTGCTCAGCACAGCTCCCAGGTAATAAGAGACTCATGGTGACATAACCTAGAAACCAGCTTTCAAACCCTATTTTCTCACAGCAGTGAACAGCGTGCCAACATTTCCATGCCTTCTCTCTGCAGTGGACAAGCCAAAGAAACAGCTGGCACTGATGCAGACCATTATTAAACTCCACCATCAGTACCTAATGCTGAATACAATTCCCTATCATTCTGATACCCAAAATATAGGAAAATCATCAAGACTTTGCATTATTACTGTCTGATTAACATCACATTTCTTGCTGGCTGGTTATCAGCCACTATTACACCAGTATGACATTGACTTTTAAAATGGAGATGTTTTATGGCACTGATTGCTTAGCAGTCTTGTTCTAAAATTGCCTGGTCTTCAAAACCCATCCATTTTAAAGAGTTCCTGAGAGGCAAAAAGCTCTGGATTAAGATTACTGTCCCATTATTGGTCAGAGTGTTAATTTCCTTCCTGTGATACCAGGCTGCTTATCATTTTTGACAACACATTTAATTGCTGTTACAACCCCCACAGCTTTTTCATAGGTGCTGTCAAGAGTATTTTAATTAAAATAATATCTATACTGAGGTTAATGAAAACTGGGAAAAAAATACCAGCAAGAATGTGTAGTTTGCCACTCTTCATTAGCAGGTTCATAAGAAAACAAATTCCCACAGTCCACATGACTCATGGAGACCAAGTGGGACCAGGAAAATGCCCCTGGATGGCTTCCACAGAGCTATGGCTCCAGCTCACCCATTTTGCCATGCAGACACAGTGCCCTTTCCACAGAATAATTATCAGATAAAGTCCCTGTTATTCTTCTCAGAAATACTAATTACCATGGGGCATATAAAATCTCCTTCATCATGTCAAATGCTACTTTGATAGCACCATAGGCATAACCTGGGATCACCTATACTTTTTCAAAGATAAGACAGTTTGCTGTCAAGAAATGTATTTCTCCTTATACATTTTAAAACCAGCTGAATGATACCGCATGTGGGCATCCAATGCTTCCAACAGTAAATGCACTCAGACACACTCCCTACAATATATTTTTTTTTCATTTTTAAAGCAGACAAGTCTCCACTTTGAATAAACCCTGCATATAATTAGGCAGATCAATATCGATTGAACAATATTTTTCTTTTTTTAGTTAGCAACCCTCAGTGCTAAACTGTACTCTGCAAACTGCTAATCTAGCAAATTACAGGTTTTCAGTCAAACCAGCTCACTTTGTTTCTGTGTATGGTTACAGTTCACAATCTTTGCAGACTGTTTCAGTAAAGTTTCCCGAAGTGACACTCAGGAGTGTAGAACTCACTCAATAGAAATTCTTTCTTTATTTTAAATATAATTTTCGTGCTGCTTGGGGATCTTTATGTGTAGATGACAGCAGACACATCAGTCACCTTTGGAATGAGGAGGTTATAACTTCTGGCTCCTCTTCTAGCTCAGTTGCTTGTTTGTTCTGAGCTCTCACTTTCTGTTCTATGATCAAAGAACCACTAACATTTTTTATTTGCAAAAATGGTCACCTCCCCAGTGGTCCCACCTCTGTGCTGCAAACACACACCCCTTGAAGAGAAACTGCAAAGTCCATATCTCTGCACGGGCAGCAGAACTAATAAAGGTCGTTTTCCTACAGATTTCCATGCTGTTTATTAAACTTTCTGTTCTCAGTTCCTTACCATGTGCCATATTACATCCATTGTGGCTCCCCTGCTTCCTTCTAACAGATCCCTCCAGCTCATCTCCACACGACAAGCAGTTCCTGAAAGAAGAAAGCAGCTAATTCCTCACTTTTCCCTTAGCAGAAAACCACCTGGATGCCGATTTTGATAAAACTTGTAGAAAATTAGTACCTATGAGATGCTGGGATTTTACAGACTTTCCTAGTTACACAGCTGCCAGACATGTCCCACTCCCACCTGTGAAGTGACTGTCCCAGAGTGAGGATACCAAGTAGGGCAGACAAAAACTCCTGCTCCATTCTGGAAAGCAGAGCTCTGAGTACTGCAGCAAACACAGCACAGCTGGTTGAAACTTCTTATTGTGTTACGTACTGCTCATGTGAAAAACATGCAGTTGTTAAATAAACTATGTATTAGTACCAGAAAACCCTGGGAAGCAAACTGGAAGGAATCCCTTATGAGGTCAATGTTGCTGCTCTTCATCAAGGGGAGACAGAAAGCCAAGGGCCTACTGTAAATGAGGAAAAATCTGTAGGCACACTGCCAGTATCACAGAGATTTTTATTTTTTTTTTTGGCCAAATGACTCTTTGCACTGCATCTGAACACGTCATATTCCCCCCATTCCTGCCTGCAAGAATGAGTGTGGCTCTGTTAAACGGAACTTACTTTAACGTAAAGTTGCCAAACATAAATCAGCCTTGAATAGGAATAATTAGCTAGAAGATTAAAACCATGGGAACAAACTGAAATATACAACAACTTCTCTGTAGCTGTGATTTTCTGCGGGGGAGGCAGAGGATTCTTGTTCTCAGTAACTCTTCCATAGGGGCATTTTCTAGTAAAGGGACAGCATTGTCACTTGCTCTCAGACTCAGATTTGCTCATGCCTTTTTTGTGACTGTGATGATGCCTCAAAGCCTTTTCTATTAGCCTTTCCCATTATAGACCTTCTTTAGCTCATAACAGTTCATATACTTTCTGCTGTAAGGATAAAGGAGCTCTTCACTCCTCACACACTGAAGTGATTCTGATTACTGGGAGGATATTTGAAATATAACATTGTGAGGAGAGGTGTAATTAGGTCCATTCATAATTTGAATGGAATTATTCTAAGAGGCTTTGCAAAGGAAGCTGCTGTAGGCACTTGGGGTCAAGCAGTTCATTAGGAAATAGTCAGGACCTGAAAATGGTCTGGTTGTTTTTTGGATGCTCGGCAAATTCCAGCACCTTCTCAGGAATCTGGTATTAATTGTTCTCATTGTAAGGGCTCAGACTGGTGGCAAGCACTGGCACTGACACCAGTGCTCCTTAACTCTCCTAAGGATAACGCCAACATTCTTTTCTTGTCCTGGCTACTGGATGTGGTTGCATCCTGTAACGGCATTCACACAGCAAAAAGTATCCTTTCTACTGAGTCTGGATTTCCTTTTTCACTCTTCCTCATTTCTTCCATGTACTGGTTTCAGCTGGAATAGAGTTCATTTTCTTCCTAATTAGTACAGTGCTGTGTTTTGGATTTAGGATTGAGAATAACGTTGACAAAACACTGATGTTTTACTTGTTGCTAAGTGGTGTTTGTACAAGACTGGGTCTTTTGAGCTTCTCATGCCACCACAGCAGAACAGAGGCTGGGTGGGCACAAGGATATTCCATGACATATGACATGTGGTCAGTATATGAACTGGGGGAAAAGTTGGCCAGGGCAGCTGCTGTGCAGGAACTGGCAGGGCATCAGTTGGTGGATGGTAAGCGATTGCACAGAGCATCACTTGTTTTGTGCTTCCTAATCCTTCTACCATTGTTATTGTTGTTGTTATTTTCCCTTTCATTTCCCTCTTATTGAACTGTCTTTATCACAGCCCATCCATTTTACTCTTTTTTCCCAATTCCCTCCCCCATACAACTGGCAGCAGGAGGAGAGGGCCCGAGTGGCTGTGTGGTGTTTATCTGTTTGTCAGGTTAAACCACAACAATCCAATGAAGGTTAAGTAGCCTTTCAAATTCTGTTAAGATTGGGGCACATTTCTTCACACAGCTTGTAGCCAGAACAGGCCTTCCAAAAAATTGAAAGGTGGTGAAACAGAATGATCTTCCCACTTTGAATTAAAAGTTTGAATTTTAGCCCTTTCCAGTTTATCTCTATTTGACTTTTTATATAGTCTCACTTCCGTGCATTCTCAATTCCTGCTTACCTTTGCCCTGCCTTGCCCCCAAAGTAATTGGGTAGCACCTACAGCAAGACACGCACAAAGTCCCTGCACAACCACCACTCAAGTTTTTTCTTAATCTTCTGACTAGAAAACATAAGCTCCCTTTCTCCTTTTCTGCATCCCTCATGGATTTATTCCATCAACTTAATGTGCAAGCAACAGAGAAAGTTTGAGGAAACCCAGTCTTTTATTTCTCAAACAGCCTGACCTAGGCCAACAGTTCAGTGGAAAGGCCAGGTTTCCACCTGCTCTTCCCATCCTTACAAGCACTGTGGCCCGAAACAAGGAGTTTAATCAGGGTTTTGCCAAGATATCCCGAAGTCAGCTTTTCCGAAAAATCTCATTATATCTTGTTTATGGATGCAGTGCTCAGCCAGATTCTGTCATCCTAGTGAGACCTGCTTGGTGCAGAGCTAGTTTGGAAATCTGGCCTGAGGAGTGATCAACCAGTTTTTAAGATTATTTTTTAAGAAAAACTACCAGTCAACATATGTTTCAAGGGAGGAACAGATCCAAATTTGGGCTTAAAACATCAGGGCCCCTTGGGAGCGCAGGCTGCAGGCAGCATCAGTCAAGCACAGGCTGAGACAAGTCCCAGTGAACCCAAGGGCCATTCACATGGCATTTCTACAAGCTCAAATTACAGACTCTGAGGAACACATAATAGGGCACCCAAAACAGGCCAGCAAAACACTACAGAAGACACACAACCCCTTCCAAGGTCAGTTTTAAAGCAGCAGTTGAATATTATGCCTCTGTTAACCACATCCAATCATTCAAGAACGTTGAAGCCGCTGGAGTCCTTCCACAAAAAATGGGTAGTCTCCACATTCTAATGTTGTCTTCCATCGCAAGACAAAATCAAGGCTTTACCATCCAAAAAAAACAAGCTGAATGGCTGGGTGGCTCATGTGCAGAAACATCTGGACCAGATAGGGAATAACATACAGAAAACAGCCAGCGAGAATGTCAAAAGTTCAGAGAAGCAGTAGCTGAACATCATCCTATTTCAGCCCTACAGACAAAGATATCACAAAAATATCAAGTCAAAAATTGCAAGCCCATTGTACAGAAATCGAGTACATAACTTTTTAGAATAAATGGTTTTCCATTGCTCTACCTTCTCCTGACAGATTACGATCTCTTAAAAGTCAAGCTCAGAAGACAATAAAGTACCAAATCCAGTTCTGTAGATAGCTCCAATCCCCAGGCAGGAAAAAGGAGGCCTGTAACAGTGGCAACACATAAATATGTATCATTTCAGAGAAACAACAGTAAGACTTTTCCATGCCTCTGCCTAGCAACGTGGTCTCAACAAATGGAGCTAGCAAAGGTGGTATGCACATCTGCTGCAGGAAAGGTAAAGACAGCAGTCTTCTACTACATGAAGTTGATAATATTGTATTGTATTATAACCTGCACTGTTAGGACTAACCATGTCTCAGTCTCCCACAAATTACTATGAGGAAAACAATGCCTTTAAGCAGAGTCACATTCTCTAACAACCATATGCTTTGATATCCAGTAGCAAAAAAAAAAAAAAAAACACTTTTGGCTACATGTGTCAAAGTATCAGATTAATTTGCTAAGCTTTACTCTAGAATTACAAGGCATACTAATAAGATTTACTTTCCCTCTAATGAATAAGAAAAGCATTGTAATAAATTGTAAATTATATTTTTAAAAAATATTAGAGGATTAAAAACAATTATTCAGTGAAGGAACATGTGTACCTTCTTCTCAGGTAATTTCAAGTAGCATGACAGCTCTTAGCAGTGACCACCATCAGAAGGAACCAGACATCTAAAATGGAGTATCAGCTGAGTTAAACTAGACTGCATATTACTATATACTTGGATTTTACACTTATACAGTGTTAAAAAGGTGTTATGTAAGATACATAGTCACATACAGGAAAGCTTGGATATACCAGCTTTCCCTTGACTCATTATTACCCAGTTCAAAATGCTGCCCTGACTTCTATGCTTATCTTTTTTTTTCTCTTTTATTCTACAAGGTTCTGCCTCACTGAGTAGACAGCACAGATGGCACCCAATGAACAGTATTTGTAACTCCTCAGACCTCGTGACACTGCATGTTTCTCAAACCCTGTGGCATCACCCACTCTTTTGCTCTTAGACTTTCTTATAGCATCTATCCTCACTACTACATTTAAGCCCAACACAAATCTGAAGTGACAGCATGATTCTCCCTGCCAGTGATTCTCTGAGTGGATACCATCAATCAAACTATCATGTGATAATTTTGAACCTTTTAATCCTTCCACCAAAGTTTTTAATGGGATTTTGAAGAACAAACTTTCTTTTGGGAAGGTGGGAGGGTTGGATTCCAAATTCATTCTACAGAGAGGTTTCTACCTTCCCCCCATGTCAATATGATCTTTCCTCCTGAGCTGTAGAGTGAAACAATGTAGAGTGAAACACAGAACCATCCAAAAATAAACCTCCAAAGACTTTTTTATTCAAAAGGCCAGTTCATTTTATAGACACAGTTGGCCTCACCATCACAACTCTCTCCATTCCAGCTTCTCTGCCTGTGCTGGACACCATCTTTTAACATCTCCACTGGGTACATTAACATAACCCTGATCATTATTAAACCATGACAGCAGTGGAAGTACCATTACATTGAGATACCTACCTTTTGGATGAGGCTGTACTGTACGTCAGCTTCCAAAGGTCAGATGGGAAAATGCTTCCTAGGCTAAAATTGTGTTAATTTCCAAAGCACTCTGTGTTGACATATTCTGTGTTCTTGTAGTTATCTCTGATATTTACTATGAGCCATCATCAGATTTCAGCCAACCAGCCCGAAGATATGCTTCTCTTTAAAGATGTGTGGAAGTCCATTGCTTTGCAGCAAAGTACTTGAACATGCTTTTAATTTTATGCCCATTGCACTGGAGCATGCACTTAACTAGGCTCTTTTTGGAATTAGATTGATTATTCTTAGATGAATTCTTATTCTTTTTCTTGGACAGCTACCAAACACAGTTTTCCAGCTCATTTATATAAGACATCCATTTTTGTGGATGCCTACCTGGGAAAACAGGTCAGGTGCATAGTACAGGCAGGGCTGTGCCTGGCACTGCTCTCATCTTCGGAGCTGTTCACTATAGCTCCCTCTACATCATTCACGACCCAATTAATAATTTAGTGGAGTTTCATTACTCCATCAGTCCTGTTTTGTTTGTTGCAATATCATCCTGTGGTTCAGCACCCATCTGGCTTTAGGCATAAAACCTGTGGAAAACACAGCAACTCGCAAAGGCTGAAGGCAATGCTGGAATCCTACAAACTTGCAGGACCTCTGATTTTCTGTTTAAGAGAGAAAGTCAACTGACCTGAGAAACTCAGCATAAACAAATCAATACATCTTGTCTCCTTTACAGACTGTGGCAAAATTCTTTTCTCTCACTGGTTTACTTTGAATTGAAAACAAAACACATCAGAATTTAGGAAGGTCTTTCAAAGATCAGGTCAGGACACTCTGTTCCTCTTACATGTGAAGGGTAAGCCCTGTGAAGTTTATTCTCAAAATGCAAACAAAATAAGGATTGGTGTATACCACAAAAAGTCTGCCAGTGTCCCTCTTAAGCGTATTACATGACTAGACACAAGGCTTGAAACATAAAACACAGCAGGACCGCATTATCACGGAAACACTGCATAGGGGTGAATAAAAGTTATAAAATGCTTCAACCAGACCAGGTACACAAGAGAAAATCTGAAGTCTGTGGTTATTACGCTGAACAGCAATCCTCCTATGTCATGAACTCACCTTTGATCTTACCCATTAAAACAGTTATCAGTAGTTATGTATTCATGGTTAATAATAGGAGCTCCTGCAGAATATAAACTCATTCCTGAGCTAATCTGGATTAAAAATAGAAAGACTGTTTAACATCTTCGTTTAGATCAATAGCGATACAAATAATTGATTTTGCTTGAGACTATACAAAACTGATATAAATCAAAAAGACATTTCTGATTTTTAATCACTGCTTTTCAGAAAGAGAACAAAATTGGTTTGAACTTGAGTAGCAAGCACCATTTTATGTAAAAGACCTAAAAGTTACTGTGTCTCCTTTACACTTCTTGGTAACTGAGTTATACCAGAGCCTTTCTGTGGCTCCTGTGCCCTCTAGCTTCTGGAAGATGTATTTACCAATCACTCCCTTAACTTGAGAAGGTTTATATACTTTTCATTTCTGCACAGTCTACACTAAAAACTTGCTAAAACAGAAAGTGAAATGCCTTTCCCTCTCTTCTTCCCAGGTATAACTTAAACTTCAGACAGAAATGAACACATGAAAATGTTAGTCTATGTTCTTGTTTATCTTAAAGGCACTTCATACTTCTGTGGCAACATAAATGGGCTTTATAGTTACAGTTTATATTTACATCAATTTAGAGTCCTCTCTGAGTGCTGTAAAGGAGATTCAGCTCACCAGAGAAACACTAACTGAACTGCATATACTAATGTTGAGAAAAAAAATGAGCTGTTAGACATATGGGATGGTAAATAAGGTCACTTTATGGTATACAGCAAAAAGCACCTGACACACAAATCACAGGCTTTTCTAATCAGTGCACTAAAGCCTTTGCTTTTTGAAACTCATCAGGTTTGAAGGTTGAATTTCTGATAAGATAGCAAACCTGGCTGTGGAAGTGAACAGGCCCATATAAAAATTTAATCCTGGTGTCCACAGCTAAAGATCCCACAGGCTGATGAAGAAGGCAGTTTTCTTGCAGAGTTTAGGAGGCTGATGGAGCATGACCAGCTTAAAGCCAGCAAGCTGGCTGGTTGTGTTAACTTTCATTTTGACCTGTTGGAGCAAGACCAGAGGAGGGACACCAAGTTGATCAGAGGGATGGAGTACCTCTCCTATGAGGAAAGGCTGAAGGAATTGAGATTTTTCAGTCTGAAGAAGAGAAGACTGTGGAGAAACTTTAGAGCATTCTTCCAGTACCTGATGGGAACTTACGGGAAGGATGGGATAAGACAATTTGCAAGAGCATATAGTGACAGGACAAGAAGAAATGGATTCAAATTGAGAGTAGGTTTATATCAGGTATTAGAAAAAAATTCTTTACTGGAAGGGTGGTGAGGCACTGGAATAGGTTGTCCAGAGATGTTGTGGATGCCCCATCCATGAAAATGCTCAAAGGCTGGATGGGGCTCTGAGCAGCCTGGTCTAGCTGAAGGTGTCCCTGCCCATGGTAAGGTTTGGAACTAGATGATCTTCAACCCTTCCAACTCAAACCATTCTATGATATCATCAAAAGCACCTGAACCAGAAGTGTATTTAAGCTGCCAAATTATAAGCTTTTGCAAGAGTAGAGGCTTTACCTCAAATCCTGCCTGCCACATCATTAGAGTGACACCAGTGGCAGCCTCTAAAGCATAGCCTCCTCAAATGTTGCAAGAGATACAAAATAAGACATAAAATTTTTGTTGGGAGGCAATACTGGTAAATGCAGTGAAAGAAAGGTTTTATGGACCCTGAGATACCTGGGCTGTTCTTTCTGCAAGTAGAAGACTTTGGCAACCTGTGCTACCAAGAGACAGGACACAGGGCTATGGCTTTGAGTTACCATTCCTGCACTTGGAGATGCTGTTGCTATATGGTGGTATTCTATTATCTTTCAGAAAGTCACTGGAGTAACAAAATAAAGACCCTAATCCTATCAAAAACTTCAGTCACCAAGACATTTCAGTAAGTTAAATACTAAATGCATCCGGTTTTAAAGTACACAGTTCTAAACCCACTGTTTTCACACATGAGGAGCAAGGTAATAGATACCTCTGCCACTGTTTAGCAGAAAAAAGTACAATAAAGACATTTTGCCTCTTCTGAAAACCTAAGTTAGAAAAGGAAAACAAAAGGCAGCTTCACATAATGCAAACAAAACCCTTTTTACACTGAAATGTGTAACCTTACCAGGAATAAGCTTTAATGAGTAATAACCAATGCATACATTTTAGGAAAAAGTCTTTGACTTCACTGTCAATATATATCATGTTTCAATTGACTTGGTTTCTTACCTGTTTATTTGTAAGTCTTTTAAACAAAAACTAATGCAGTTTTCATTTAAACTCTGCAATTCCAGCATTTGAAGGTCACATCTATTTCCCTTTTTTATTTAATCCTCTGCTTCTATTATATTAAGAACACAAATGAATATTAATTTTCATAACTAATTTCACTCTTAGATAGTATCTTTAATGGTAAAATGACAAAGAAGACTGTTCCAGCCTATGAGGAGAGGACTGCATTAACTAAGGGTAAAAACTTTGCTTGGAAAATGTACACACACTGAAAACATCCCTGGCAACATGGTCTTCTTCATCCTGTCTAGGAGGACTGACATGTTAAAAAGCACCTCTAAGCTACTAAGCCTATTTCATAGACAAAATCTTCCTGTCCTCATAGAAGTCACTGCATTGGAAGGATTGTTATCCTTCCCCTAATCCACTTGCTTGGGACTCATTTGCAATAGTGGGCCATTCCTACCCACTAATAGTAACTATGATGTTGTTCCATATAAAAATATGGTTATATCATGAGCTAAAAATGGCATTATAAACTATCCATGCAACTTTTTTAGGAACATGTGTTAATTAGAATAATCAGCTCCCTCAACAATGAGAGACAGTGAAGACCTCTAAGGTGAGGGCCTTTCAAGCACATCAGCAGAATAATGGGTAAATTAATGTGTCAGACATAATCGATTTGGACTTTCAAAGTGTTTGCAAAGCTATAGAAAGACTATAAAGGCCCCCAAATAGCCATATGAGGATGCTCCTTCAGTGTGGTGGGTTGACCCAGGCTATTATCCAGGTGCCCAGCAAAGCATCTGTCTCCCTCTCCATCCACAACTGAACGTGGGAAGGAAAATAAAACGGAAGGTTCATGGGATTAGATAAGGATGGCAAGAGATCACTCAGCACTTACCAATATAAGCAAAGCTGCTTGAGCTTCTGAAAATTAGCTTCATTTATTACCTATCAAACCAGAGTAAGATAACAAGAAGTAAACTCAAATTTTTAAAATACATTTCCCCACCCCTCTCTTCTACTTGGGCTTAACAGAGGTGTTATTACCACCACTGATGGGCTCAGCCTTGTGTCCATCTTGGAGCCAAGTTGCCATTGCCTTCATCAGGCACAGCAGAAGTTTCTAGTGGCCTCTCAAAATCCACTCTGCTACCAAACCTTGCCACACAAACCAAATACCAACAGAAATGGCCTAAGGAAGCAAACAAAAAATAAGCAAAACCTCTGGTTTTCCAAACAGCAAAAGAAAATGTTTCCTTATGATTATGAATTCTGACTTGCAGTGAGGCTATACAGGAAGACAGTTGGCAAACAATACAGGTCAGTGGGACCTACCAGGATGGGGACAGCTGGGATCCATGGGCTGTCTCCTTCAGCCTTGGCAGAGGAGGAGGAGGAGGCACCCTCCAGAATGACAAATGCTCTGGGTCACAGCTGCTGTGGGAGGACAGGAGTTGGTGAGAGGCAGCAGAGCAGCACAAAGCTACGTTTCTTCTCAGGCTGTGACAGGGTTGTCACATCAGGAGATGGGCAGATCATGCAGCAGGAAGAAGCCTTTATATGCCTCTCTCTCAGGGTGCAAGAAAATCACCTCAGCCACTGGGCAAGGCTGGGGCTATGGCCTGGAGAAGCAGAAGTTATCAATCCCTCTTCCTTCTCTGTGAAGGGGCTGGGGCACAGCCTGCCTTTGGGGCACTGCCAGCCCTAGAGAAAGTTGCCCTAAACCAACCCACCAGCCCCTACAACCAGGGACATCCAGCCTTCCTGAGCCAGCTGACAGAGGGGACTTCGTCAGAACACCAGCAGTTCTTGGCTGGTGTTGAAGAAAACAAAACACCATGTTAAGAAAAATAAGATAACATACTGAAAACACTAATCTGGCTGTCCTTTCCACCCTCTGTACTCTATAACATGATAGGTGGCCTATCAGAGTCCAGAGGTGCCTGGCAGGCAGCTCCCAAACAACGCTGCTTTTGCATCCACACTTCAGAATTACACAAACTGTTCAGTGTTTAAAGCCATCATATCTTCCTCTCCTTTGCTTTATCCCAAAGCAATTTTCTGTCTTAGCATAGCTGCAGGCATCTCAAGCACTCATGTTTGCTGGCAATCTTGGAAGCAGTTATTTAAGACAGCCTTGGTCGTGGTTACTCAAGACTGTTTTACCTGTGTCTCTACCAAACATGACTGTCACCTGCAGGCAGCCACATTCCTTCCCATGCAGGCTCCTCCAAGCAGAATGGCTTGAAGGCTCTCAAAGAGCAGTTGGAAAGTCAAATGGATATCTGCTGTAATTCATGGACACTGAACAAATTAATGCAAATGTCAGATTGCCTTATGTGCTGATGTGACAAGATGCTGTTAGGAAAAACCATAGAAAAATAGAAGAAATGTGAAAAAAACAATAGAAAGCCAAATCAGCAAGAGTGCAATCATCTTTTGTGGACAGCCAATATGAACGTAATCCAAGTGGGAATATTTTGACACACATTATGGGGTATAAAAAACCCTGCCCAGAGGAACACATTCAGAATTTTAAAGGCAATATTTGCTTTCGTGGAGGTGACACCAATAATTTAACTGGGATCCCAGCTCAGCCCCAGCCAAAAGAGCAATTGGTGCAAATAAGAATTGTGATAAAGCCAAGAATAAAAAAAAAAAAGAGAAATGTTGCAATGATTCTGATTACTCCATTGAGTGAAAAATCTCATAGAGATAAGAAATCTCATAGAGAAAGTATTGCAGTGTTTGGCATAATATAGAAGTGGGAGTTATTTACTTTCTGCAACTAAAAAAAAAAAAATAGGTACTATACTCCTTGGACATTTTCTGTAGTAAAGAACAATTTTAGAAGGCATGAGTAAAGAACAACTCTGTACAGAACAGTGGAAAGATAGGGTGCCTTTTAGAGCAGTAAAGAGGCAGCAAATGTGTGCACTGTGCAGACCCTTTCCAGCTGCCAGGGCAGCATTCAGCTGACTATCAGAAGCAGTGAGCGTGACTAGCTTGGAACTAAGCTGCCAGTGTTCAACATGGGTGAAGCCAGGCTTCAAAAGACCAGTTTGTCTCTAATGAGTATTCACCTGCTCTGAGACAGTTCAGTCTAGAAAAATGCACAGACCCAAATTCTCTGGCATGTTTTAAGCTATTCACCTCGTAGAGATTTCAATCTACTAATTAGACATGACAATGCTGGATTAGATAACCAATACCAAAATTTACTACTGCCTGCTATGAGTTGCTTTTGGCAGTGTTCAGTGTCAGAAGCAATAGCATTAGCTCTGCTCCTTTCTCACACTGCAGATAATGGAAGCTTTCAGGAAGATGAATTAAATTTCACTAACGGAAGGAGAAAAAAAATGATCTAAATATCTGGAGAGAGCCACAGTGAAAGTTCACTTGGGTTATTTCAAAATGATGCTCTAGCAATACATGCAGTGATGTCCTGGTGAATGATCCTGAATCAAAAACTCAGTCAGGTGTAGGAACAGGAGACCACCTGTCCCTTGACAAAAAACACACAGCCAAACAGCTCCTGCATCTCTGTTTTGGCAGCTGCAAAGGTCCATGGGGACGTGGGTTGGTGTCAGCTCCCACTACCCATCACCCAGTACAGCACCAGCTGCCTGATACCTGCTGTGGTTCCACAGCCCTGAACGGTGGATGTGACAACAGCAGGAGAGCAGGTGAGTTTGCTCCTGTCATCAGCCCAAGTGGCTGCCCCTTCTCGTGTCCAGCTGGAAGCTGCACCCACCGGCAAGGCAAAAGCATCTGAGGGATCACTGGATGCCCGACTCTCACTGTGTTTAGTCACTGGCCACAAGATGGTGCTTTTTTACCTCCCATCAGCACAGAGCATGGAGGATTGGGCAAAATTCATAACCTTTCCTGGGCCCACATGGTGCATGTGTCCATATTTGTACTAGAAAACAAAACCACTAGAAAACAATCTGCAAATTAAAACCCCAAAACTCTATAGTTACATGAAGACAGTCTAAAATAAATTACCCTCAGACATTATTTTCTTGGAAATTTCTTCCCAATTTGCCTTTACTTGCAAAGTACTCTTCCAAAACCTCCATTTGCACACAGATTACAAAAAAAGAATAAAACCCCAACGGTTAAATAAAACACACAAACTATAGCTAGCCAGGATGATACTGCCCCATAAACAAGAATACAGACGCTCATGCATGACTGATCTGTAGTGTCTTCGCTGCCTTGAGTTTGATGCCACTCACACATACTGCACCAGCTTTAAGCATGCTTAGAATGGCAATGTAACTAAAACGGAAAGATAAGTACATTAGAAGCCATATATTCCTTTCTTAAATGCTAATTCCAAAACAAATTTTCTCCTGGGGTACAAGTTTGGGGTTTATTTAAGAGCTGATAAATTTGGGCAATATAACCCAGAACAGTACTTTTTAAAAATGGAAACAATTTCTTCCACCTGTTCACAGTCAGCCAAAGCTATTGACAACCTTTTAGCAGCATTGCAATTCCTTCTGCCATGTTCGATGCCTTAAAGTATATATATTTCAAAAAAAATTAGTTTTTACATCTCTGCTTTTCTGTTGTTTCAATAACAATCTGCTTCCTCTGAAAGCAGCAACTGAGCAACTCAGTTTTGTGGTGAAGGTTTCTGTCCCTTCACATGATGGAAAGGGATGTAAAGGCCCTCAGTTTTTTCCATATTTGCCCTTATTTCCATAGTGCTTTGGCCCTCTGTCCTTTGCAGGGGTATGCATAGATGAGCGTATTGACTTGCTGTGCAGACAGAGGTTCTAATGAGAAAAGACGTAGAAAATACAAAAGGGAGAGATCTAAAGATAAGAAAGGAGCTATTTCTTCTGAAGGAAAAAGAAAACAACAGTCAAAACAAAAAACAGGTATCAAAAGTTTCATCCAACTTTCCTACAACCAGGACAATGTAAAAACCAGCCCCAAGGTTGTTAGAATGTTTTACATGTTAGGTTTGTGTTTTGGTGTACAATGTTAGTCTAAGAAAATCCCTTTGTCTGACAGAAAAAATGTATAACTTTGTTGAAGTGAAAAGAAGGACTAATAGTTTTTAGACTAGATGGACACTATAGCTGTCATTCAATTACATGACGCAGACTCAGGTGCCTCTCAGCAGAGAATGGCTATAAATGGAAAAAATAAACTGCCTGACCATTTAGACTTCAAAGCCAGAAGGGGTCTAGGAACATTGTCTGGCTTCTTATGGAATATGAATCACTAAATTACGTGTATAAATACACTTAGTATTTTATCTTGGAGAAGATTAAGATTTTCAGTGCTGTAGTAGGGAACAAAAAAGACACACTGGCACCTGTGCCCAGAGGATCTGCAGTGGCAGGAAAAGGTATTGCTGAGGTACCCAGGGGATCCCAGAATATGATCTCCACTTAGTGTAAAGAAAAATGGGGAAAAGTACCTGAAACATGGTGAAGAATGCTTACAGACTCCAAAACTGGCAGTTTGGTCTAATCCAACCAGATTCTTGCACAAAGACCATGTGATGGTTCTCCGTGTAGGTATAAGATGCCCAGCTACAACCAAACTCAGATACTGCAGAGGAAAATGGGGGGGGAAAGCACTAGACTACTTCTGGGCAACAAATTTGAAAGACAAGCCTGAACATCACTTCTTTGCCCACTTAGGCACTGAAACTTTTCCCTCTAGATTGTTTTTTATCTCCTACAAGATCTACTTTGCACACTGACTTACCAGGGCTGAAGCGTTCCCCAGGGAGTAAAACCATAGCCACGAACGAGCATGGTATAGAAGTGTCATCACTGGGAGGCCTTACTGACTGTGCCTACATCGGGCTGACCAAGCTTCTCTTTTGCTATTACACCTGCAGCAGAGACAGACAGAGATACTGTAAGAGCCTTCACCTCTACTTTGCACAGCAAGATGGAGATCGTCAAGAACCACCTGGATGCAATCCTGTGCAATGTGCTCTGGGATGACCCTGCCTGAGCAGGGAGGTTGGAGCACAAAGACCCAGTGTGCTCCCCCTTCCCTTACCCATTCTGCAATTCATTTGAACTGATGAAGCAGATTTTAGGGTCAGGCTGTAAAGCATGAAACAAATCTAAACAAATATCTGACTCAGCTGCTAAAGTGAAACAGCAGCAGCTTTAAGAAGAAAGTTGGCAGCACTACTTAGAAGTCCATGGAATGCTTCCAGCTACCCTCTTCTCCACTCACTCTAATTATTTATCCCTGATCCCTAAATAGACTCTGTCTCAGGATTGCTTCAAAGAAATGTCCATTTCCGTAGCTTCTTTTTCACTTCCTTTCTAATTCCTTTTTTGACCTTATACAAAAATCTACAGAGTAAGTTAGGCCATTACAGCTGAACTACATCCTGTATAAAAATACTTAGTCTAAAGCTGTACATGATGAAATTTGTCTCCATGGTTTTACTAAATGTAACTGTGGCTTCTTTATATTTTTCTAGCACTAAGTCTAGCTAAGTGGTGTCTTTTGGTTTTGGGGTTTTTTTAATATATATGAAAAGCAGCTATTCTTTCTGTTCTGAACTTTTGACTCAAATCCTAGTATTTATAGTTAATAAGGTTGGAGCAGATCAATGAGCTAGTTGATCTGCAATGATGTTGGCTTAGAGCCAAAATGTTTCCAAAAGTGTGTCCAAATGAAAAATCAGGTTCTCAATCCAAGTGTATCTAAAATACCTTTTTTAATTTTGCGTAAATTCACAAATAATACAATATTGAAGTGATTTTCTTTTAAACATACTGTACAATCAGGTTAGTTGTTTTACATCAAGGCACAGCACACTGTATAATACACATATGCCTTGCCAGGCAGCAGTTTAGTATAATCCCCGAGATTTGGCAGTAGGGCCAGGATAAGTAGCATGGATCACATAAGCTGGAAGATAAATAAATAATAGATGCTGTCACATTTTATTTGAAATAGAGTTGCATATAAAAAGAATATACAATAATTTAACTTTAATAACTAGATTCTCTTGTACTATACATAACAGAAGTGTTTTTTTCATTTGTATTAAATAAAACATTTTCAATATTAGGATGAAAAATTAATCTTCTTTTTGGCTGTCTTGATTTATGGAGACGAGTTGCTTCCATTAGAAATTAAAGTCGAGTTTTCAGTCTCATTGCAATCTGAAAGAAAGAAAACCAGAGTTACTGGGATGTTGATAATTAAATGATATTGGTAAAGTAAGCAAATAATTCCAACCAAATAGTTGTGCTTAGTTAATGTGCTGTGAAACTAGTTACCCAAGCAGACCATCTACAAAAGCTCTTTTTCACAGTTTAAACATTGCTTTGTTCTATTTTTAACATCTTTTTTTATACTGTTACTTGCCCTGCTTTCTCAGGGGTTACCACTGTAGGTCCGTTCTTCATGCAGCAAAATGAAAACTTTAATAGTGCCACAGGTTGCCTGCACTGTGGGATTCTGGCTGTTGCAATGTATTTACCGTGTTCACATTATCACACAGCTTTTTATATCTGAACACTTCTTCTTCGCCTGCCAAAGGCCTTGGATCCCACGTTGGTTGGTACGAAGTTGTTCTTGCCCACTCCCCCTGACCTGCTCAGGAAGTCTGCCAGGCGGTGGGTCACGCAGGTCGCTGTGTTGCACGCCCGCTTCTGTGCTGTGACACTGCTTTTCAGAAGGAAAAGGCAGAGTTAGTTCCCACAGCACACACTCTGCATGCAATGGAACATCAGTAAGGGATGCTGTGGCTAGGATACTTTCTTCTATAGCAGAAAAAGCAGGCTTGCTGTGCAGGAGGCATTTGCACCATCTGTATGCACAGCTTACAAGTGCTAAAAGATGCATCTTCACAGTTTTCTAAATGTCAGGCTCACTGTCGGGCTCACTTTACAAAAGGTGCACAAGCCTTGCTTTTACTGGGCAATTGGACTGAAGACTAAGTGAGGCCAGATTTTCAGCAACCCCTGAGCTGTTGCCTGCCTCCAGACAGGCATCACCACACAGAGGTGCCAAGGAGGTCCAGGTCAGGACCATTTCACCAGTTCCCACTTCATCCAAAAGCTCAGATCTGCATTTTCGCTGTGGTCCTGCTGAAGGGCAGTAACAGACACTGATCTTTCACTTCTCACTGTAACACCTATGCTCCATAACACCCAGAAAACACTGTACCTGCATAGCAGCTGATCAGTTGCTTTCAGAGGCTGAACTAAACAGACTGCTTCCAGGTACTTAATGGGAATGGGGGAATCCTCTCTTTCCTGAAATTCGACCTTTGTCTTCTGCAGCACTTCACCAAGGAAGTAGTTCACAGACTTTAACAGTATTAGTTCTGTGCTCAGAGTTCAGTCTACAGCTAACAATTTTGCTAGATGGGAATTTTAAAGCATACAGATTCACACAGTCCTTACTTGAAGAACTTTCTACTAAAGCAATGACTTTTTCTTGCAGTAGGAGGGATTTTTGTCAGATAAGCATCACAAGACAGTTTATTAATCTTAACAATGAAGAGTGTTTGTAACACTACTGCCAATTTTTTGAATTACAAGACAGATAGATACAGTAATGCAACAGAACTATAAGGAAATCTGGTTTTGGCTCTTAATTCAAGGCAATATAATGTGGTGAATTGCAAATTAATACAAATATTTTAAAGATACACAAATTTTAAATATACTAGTGCAAAGACATATTGTAAAATTAGAAGAAAAAAGGAAAAGAACACAAAATTCTTACCTGGACATGTTCAGTACCCAGTTTAAATAGGTTTACATTTGTAGTTTGTTTGAATGAGTCTGTATGAGCCTTTCCTCATTACTTTGCTTCTTAGGATCCTTGCCAACAGGATTGCATGCATGCCAATTACAGTCCTACATATCAATGTATATCTTTGACTTCTAAGTTCTCTTTTAGTTTTTCTAGAAATTACTAGCATTGCCTCTCTTGAACATTAAGGTGTTGTAAAATTTTTCTAGCCTTATCTAGAAACCTCATGTTCTAAAACAAGTTACTAAGCCAAGCAGATTTAATTCTTGTAGAAAAATAGGTTTATTGAATAAGTGCATGGGCAAGCACAAAGGAAAGAATGTACTTGTACATTTAGCAGCCAGAAATGAAGAGCCTTTTTAAATTTTTTTTAATCATTGTCTAAGAAAACCATTTGAAATGTCAAGGCAGTGCTGATCATTTTTATTTATTTTTTTCCCCTAGCTTGGTATGCTTGTTATGTTCTCTGTCTTCCTAACATTAGGTCCATCTCAAACATTCTCTGTCAAAAACAGAATCAAAAGAACATAGCAAAGTTAGCAATCAAAATTAGATCCACATGCATCAAGATAAAAAAGGGAGAGGGGGAGAAATAAGCATGTCTAGTTGTTTCCTAGGGGGTCCCCATAGTTTGCATAGCGTTCATGTTCCAGGTCACTCAGCACATTTCGTTTCTTGCCAGGAGTTCCAGCCCCAACGTCAGTGCGAGGGTAAGTTTGCAATTTGTGCAGTTCTTGAGACAGTTTGCCCAGCACACAAGTACTCAGACTGGCACAGCGTTTGGAAATGGGTCTATCCAGGCTGCAGGGGGGAAAAAATAAAAACATGCCCAAGGGAAGAGTAACCTCAAACATGCATGTTCATGCATTTCTTCCCTACAAAAAGATCTGGTTAGGTAACTTAAAAATTAATTCAAAATAAATCCAAACCCTCTGCATCACATTCCATGCAAGGCAACTTCATACAAAAGCACTCAGAAGGAAAACCCGATTTTTCAATTAATCCAACTTTGTTGACAAGCAAGTTCATTAGCCTTTCGGATGCCCATAGTCAGAGGTCAGGAAGCTTACTTTCCCACATATTCCAGCATGCTGTTCAGTCTCTCATATATCACCATGCATTGCAATGCAAATCCTGTTAGGATAATGCAAGTGCTCTTCTTGCATGCCTTTGGTCTAAGGGAGAGTGCATTAGGAGGAACACGTCCTCTCTGCCAGGGATTTTCCATGCCTTACAACAGCATGCACTTTCACGACAGAGAATCCAAGAGTGCCTGAATCACCCCTAACGCTCCCACTAGAAGACATACCTTTTGCTGCCATATTTTAACACAACCCATTCATTCAAGATCAAATCGCCCTCCACTTTCAAATGCAAGAGACAGATAGAAGCAGGTTAACTAGATGGAAGACATTCTTCTGACACCAGCATTAGGATGTCTCTGCAGTATCATCCCTTACCAGTTAGCTGACCACAGTTAGCCATAATACCACGGAAACAAGAAAACCTTGACCTGCAGAGTCTTTGCTAGGATGGCTTTTGCTAAATTTCAAACACATAACACTCCCCCATTGCCTTTCTCCTGCCCAGGACTGCAGTCTTTACCTGTTTCCCTCAGAGGCTTGCTCCAGCTCTTCTGCTGTCATCTGTATGAACTCTTTCACCAGTGCATTTAATAACCTCCGAGCTTCATAGTCACTGAGCGTCACTCGATCCGTTATGGACTCCAAGCCAGGTCTAAGCAGAGGCAAGCAAAGCAGAGTGAATAAAACCCAGACTGCTGCAGAGAGCCACATGCAGAAGAAAGGGGTTTGACGTGAGTTTTACTGCGTGTCATTGACAGTGTCTTTCAGCTATGTGAATACGTAAACCATCCTCATGTGCAGGGTTAGGCATTTTATGTATGTAATCAAAAAGCCACAATATCAAACACAGCATAAAAAGCAGCCACCTTTCTCCTTCACTGTAGTCTGTTTCCCTCCTAGACCTCTAAAGAATATTAAGCATTTTCATACCATTCAGACATACCACTCAGCAACAGGACCAGCTTCTTACCGGACTGGGGCTGCCTGGAAGCTGTCCATCTGGCACACAACCAAGGCATAAACAGCAAGGAAAGATGAAATCTTCAGCATAACCATGATTTCCTCTCTACAACAAAGAGGTACATCAAGCAATGGCTGTTTTCCAACCCTCTCCATCCTGCAAGTTCCACTAAAGAGGTCATTCCTTCCTAGCTAAAAGTAGCACAGATACTAATAGCTATTTTTTATGTGTGTGTTACTTTTCCTTTTATTTTGATTATTGTTACTGTGCTTTGGTTTTCTCAAAATTTTAAGATAGTTTAGCATTACAGGACAGAAAAACGTGGCTTTTCAGACCTGCAATTTTCTACAACTATTTGCATTCAATTTAATGCACTTTCCCCCAAAGTGGTAGAAAAGACATTCCTCTAATTCCTCTAAGTATTGCATAGTGACACAGTGTCATAGTGTGTCCGACATGAACAGACAGCTATGGGATACAAATCACAAGGAAAAAAAAGTGTTTAGCGTTTAATATTTTTAAGAATGAAATGTTCCTGTTAGCACTGTACTGGAAGCTGATTGCTTCTTGGCACTCAGCACACCCAGTCCAGATTACACTGTAAGAATTAAGCACTTAAATTTTAATAAATATTTCTGCTCTGAAACCACAAAAAAGGATGAGCTAAAAAAAAAAAAAAAAAGAACAAACATAAGAACAAAACGTGTAAAAAATATCTATTATTATAAATATCTATGATATCGATAATTGCTGCTTTGAGATACACCTCTCTTTCTCACAGCACCGGTGTCTCGGACTCAAAGGAGCACAACACAACTAGCACATCATCCTCATTTTTGCCACCTTCCAACACTCGACGGGGCTCACAGGAACGAGGCACCTTCCAAAGGACGCCCCGCTCCCGTGTCCGGCAGCCGCGCCGCTTTGCGGGGAGTGCCTGTCCCGGCCGGACACCCCACGTCGTGCCGGCGCGGTAAAAGGAAGCGACAGACCACGGAACGAGTGTCACCCCCTGCCTTGGCTCCGCTTCCTCGCTTACACGGGCACACGGGCGGAGGGAGCTTACCGGCGGTGCGGCGCGCAGGAGGAGCAGGCAGAAGAAGAAGAGAAGGAGGAGGAGGAGGAGGAGGAGGAGGAAGAGGGCGAGGATGCGGATGCTGCGGAGGGTGGCGGCGGTGCCGGTGTCCCGCCGATCGCGGTGTCACGCACTGCCCGCCGCTCCCCTTTATACCTGCCGCCGCCGCCGCCCGCGTGGGGGCCCGCGCGGGCCCGCCAGCCAATCACAGCCCGGGCCGCGCGGAGGGGCCCGCGCCGCCATTGGGCGGCGGAGCCCGGCTCGGCGGTGACGTCATGGCCCGCTCCCCGAGCGTCCCATTCACAAAAATCCGGCGCGGGGCGCGGCGCGGCGGGCACTGCGGCGGGAGGAACCGGGGGAGGGGGGGGCCATTCCCGCCGCTCCCCCGCGGGATCGCTCACGCGTGGCGACCTCTGCAGCAGCGGGACCGCATTGCAGAGCGGGGCCGCTCCTTCCCCGGGAATTCCCGCCCCCCCCCCGCCCCCGGCAGCCGCCGAGGCTCCAGCGGGGCGCCCGGGAGCCCCGACAGCAGCGACGTAAGGGCGAGCGGGAGCTCCGCACCGGCGGGGACGGGCAGGATGTGCAGGGGGACACGGGCACCGCTTATGGCAGGGCCCGCAGCCGCCGACTCCCCAGCGCTGATCCTTGGGGAGCGTCCCAGGGAACCCTCGGTTTCCCGGCAGACGAAGGAGCGCTGGCGGCCGGCACCCACCGCTCCTCACCGGAGCGAGGGACCCTCGGCACCTGCGAGCAGCCCCGGGGCGGCAGCGAGCGGCTCTCCCTGCTGTGCCTTGCCGGGCTCCCACACCGCCCACCCGCAACGGGTCCGCCGAGTAACTCCCCGGTCCTGCAGGAAACCATCGTCCCCATCATCCTCCTCATCACCATTTCCATCACACAACTTTAGGGACAGGTGCAGCGCCTTTCCGTGCACGGAAGGGGCACCTGGAAACAGGGGGTCGCCCCCCCTCCCACTCTGCACGGCGCTGAGCCCCGTCGGCGGGGATTACCGGGCATCTGCGCACTGCCCATGCATCACCTGCCAAGAGCCCTCTGTCACGGCGGGCGGCACCGCACCTGCCCGCGCAGGATGTTTGCCCGGGCGCTGTGTTTGCCCAGGCGCAGCAAGTACCGGCCCGGCGGGGGGGGCCACGGAAAGACACGGCGCGACGCGACACGGGGGTGGGAGAACACCCCTGCCAGCCGGAGAGGGCGCGGGGAGGGGGAGAAGCGGGCCGGGCGGGATGATCTGCAGCGCCTGGGCGCGGAGAGCTTTCCCACCGGCCCTCGAGAGCCGGGAGCGCCTTTCCTGCCCACCCGGAGTCGCTGTGCATTTGTCGAGGACGGCGGCACCGCCAGAAGCGCTGCCCGAGCGCCGTCCCGAGCCGCGACAGTCTCCGCGGTGGGCCGGGCGGGGGGCGCGCAGGGACCGCGGCCGGAGGAGGCGGGCGGGGGGGCCTGACCATTCCCGGGACCCCCGGCGCGGTGCGGCTCCCCCCGCCCCCGGCCCTGCCCTCACTCTCCCGCACGTCCCGGCGCTTCCCTGCTCCCGGCGGCTGCGGGCACCGCCGGCGGAGACGGTGGGTGTCGCCTGTGCCGGACCTGGAGGTGACACGGCGGCGAGCGCAGCCCCGCGCACCGTGCGCGGCCGCACAGGGGACAGGGGTCCAGCGCAGCTGCATCACTCGTTTCGCTGCTAAAATGGACGGGGAGCTTTCCTGGGAACATCCCGACGGCTCCTCGTTCACGTTTTTGCAGACGCCGATGACAGGGGTCGCTCCCGGCGGCAGGAGCCGCATGTTTCACGGGATAAATCCGGGGAGAGTCGCGGGGGGGGGGACGGTTTGTTGATGGCACTTTAGCTGGGAAGTTTAGAAAGAAACACTGACATACATAAAACAGAGTCTCTGTTAGTCCGGTGAGGGGGTTTTTTCCCTCGCCGTCAGCCCCTCGGGGTGCCAGCGCCCCTCGGCAGACCCTGTCCCCTCCCCTCCCCGACCGGGGGCGGGCGGTGAGCCCTTCGACGGCCTCTTTTTGCAGAATGACGATTGCAAAGCCCTTTAGGTTTTTTGGGGGTCTGGGTTCTATTTTTTTCCAGGCGACAACCCGCACCGCTTTTCCAGGTTTTTTTGTTTGGTTTTGTTCGTTTTCTTTTTTGTTGTTGTTCTGTTGGTTTTTTCTTTGTTTTTGGGTTTTCTTCCTAACACATATTCGTAGCCCTTCAGGAGCTGCAGCCCTCGCGGGATTGCGGAGAGGGAGTGCTCTCTGGAAGACTCCCTCCTCCTCTGAGCCCAGCCGACTGTGAAAGTTCGTTTTAAAGGGCAGCTCCCTCGCAAGTATGCTCACCGTGGGAATTCCCCGGGAGAAGGAGTTTAAGTATTTGGTTTTAAATCTCTTCCGTTTTCACGACTCCAGTTCTGAATTTAAGGTAGTTTTTCTGAGGTTGCATTTACAAACATTAAGAAGCACCTAATGGAACGGCTCGGCATCGCTTTTGCTATTTGAGTGTGATTTAAACAGTTATACTAACAGAAATAAAGTGTAGAAATTTAAATGACTGGGCTTCCAGTCTGGCATTTCTTCTCTCTGTCTCTCCTGAAGTCCACTGTTCCTTTTCTCTTCCGATGGTAACAGTTAATCGTTCACATTTCCTCTGGGGAATTAATTACTCCTTGTCCATATAGAATATTCCCATTTTAAAGTTAAAAAAGAAAAATAAATCCAGACCATTCTGATGTAACAGCCTATTTCAGTTTCCTCTTTCAGGAAGAAAAAAGCTAAATTTTGTCTTGTGGTTAATTCCAGTCAGTTCAAGTCCTTCTCTTGCCAGTGCAACTCGGTCCCAGGCTGGAGCCTGTAGGATGCAGTGGTTGCAGGATTTCAGGTGCCAGCACTTCTACTTTAAGCTTTCACAGGAAGAAACGTAAATTTAAACCAACAGGTACGAATGCCAATAGATCTACTTTTGTGCATGTATAGATGATATAGCACTTGGATGTTGGCAAGCACTTTGGCTGCTCCTTGCCAGCGCTAATGGAGGGACTCCCAGCTGGAATGCTTGTCCTATTTTTCCCCCTCAGCTATACATCATCTGATGTCCCCAGATATATTTGCTTATTGCAAACCTCTCTTCTCATATATGTAAGATGGAGAAGAAGAGGACCTGACCAGTTTGTCTATTTGAAGTTGTAAAAAAGATACAGGATTTTCACAGGACACAGATACATGATAATGGTCTGCTGTTGCTTGATAAATCCAAAACTAGATGTAAGTATTCATGAAAAAACTAGCAGAGGGGTACTTTGCAGAACTGCATCAGGAAAGCAAGACATTTACTGAAACAATCTGTTCCAGGGTATCAGGCACTGTTCTGCTTCATTCAGTGCCTGATAATGTATCAGGTAAAATAATCAATGGGTATAGGTTCAAAACAGATGAAATTAAGAGCTACAGATTTATTGCAATTTTTTTTTTAATTTTAAGAAATCAGATTATCTAATGTAACCCACAGCTCCAAGTAAAAGGATTTTCCTTTTCATATAAATTTGTTTAAATTTGTAGAGAACAAGAAAAATCTGGGCTCTTTTAAAGTGACACTCTCTACACAAGATGCAGCTTCTTACAATATTATACTCTTTGATATAATTTATCCAACACATTTGAAAGTGCGACCATTTTTTCTACTGTAAATATTACTATTATGTCAAGTCACAGACACTGCAGTGTAGTTCTTAAACGTTACGAGCTGACATGCTGTTAAACAAAAATAACATATTTATCTACTATGTTGCAATTTTTGTTCAATAATAAAACGTAATTCTTCAAGATAGACAAGACTGTGAGCAGCATAGATAAAATCTCCATTTCCAATAATGGTTCTTATCAGAGAAAAGCACACCCTACAAAAAGGAAAGGGTTGACTGTGATGATGCCATGATCCACAGACACAGTAAGTTCTACACAAGGGATGTGAACATGAATCAGGTCTCTACTCTCTCTAAGTTCCTTCTTCATAGCACCTAATTAAGCTTTTGCAGATAAGGACAATTCATGATAAAGCCAGTTCTAAAACTCATATGGTCTCTCTTTACAAAGAGAAGCCCTGGAGGTACATGAGTTTCTGGTGGATGCTTGGTCTTTCTAATTCAAGATCCTGTCTCCATGAACAGCCAGCAAATATTGCCATCGAAGAAGACTCTTCAAGCCACTTGGGGCAACATGAGCACTGCTGAGCTACCATTCTAACAGTTCACTGGAACCTGTTCTGCAGAAAAATGAAATAAGCTATGCCAGAGTTAACCATGTTGTCCTGCCGTAAAAGCAAGCTGTATATTAGCAGCAGTATCTTATTTAAGGCCAGTGAGGTAATCCTTATGCTCTTCTGGTTGCTGATAAGATCTAGATCCACCAGTGTGCTCTGATTGGGACAGCATGCCATACCTCAGAAATCTTGGGCAAGCTGGACAAAGCCCAGAAAAATGCCAGCAAGAGTTATCAGAGGTCCCTCAACATGATTTAGAGAAACAGATTCAAAGACTAGGGAAATATTTAACAGAAGGAAAGATTATGGAGAAATATGATAACAAAAATATAAACAGCTGCCATGAAGCAATAACAATCTACAATCTGGTACTGTATGAAATATACACACACATATATATATAGTCTTAAAAGGCAACAAAGGAGATACCTCACATTAGAAGAGCTTTCTACAGCTGAGATTAATGACATGCAAGAATAGGTTGCATTGCAGTTATGCCATGTCTTTTAGTGGTGGGTTTTATGGCACGTTAGTCTAGCATCTCTCAGGAATGACATATATAGGTGAGATGCTCTGGGGAAGGAACATAATCAGTAACATATGCTCTCTTCACATCTTTCACCTCCCATTTCTCCGATACTGTAATTTTAATAACTAGAGACTGCCTTAAACTCTGAAACATAACACTACTGGTCATCCAAACTTTTGTAGTCATTTACTTTTGCAAAACTTGCATCCCTAATCAGTAAAATTCTTTGTTTAATCCTGCTTTCATAGTCTTTGAAAAGCCATATTCAGATTCAGCATAAGCTCACATCAGACTTATCCACACAAATAATATTTTACCTTTCCATCTTGTAGTTTGGCCCAAAAATGAAAGCTTTTGTTTTATAAAAATGCAGTACTTTCCTGAGAACCAGAACACTGGTATAAAACCCAACACTAAGGCATTTCCATTTTAATGGACATTATATCTGGATTTGGGCTGCTTCAATGTCTGATTTTGAGAAAGTGGAACTGCTGTTGAGCTAATTACTGAAAGATCTATGAATCATTCTGGAAGCAAATTTTCCTCCAAAATGCCTTAGAAGAGCTTCCAGACTGATTTATGAAAGACATTTTAAACAGAAGATCAGTGTTGCATTGGTGTAATGTCAATGAAACATTCCCACTGTGGGGGAAAAAAAAAAAGCTCTGCAGGGTTTTGCAGAAATTTCCCTGTGCATATATTCAAAATCCAGTGCAAAAAACTCTTTACAAACAGACTGGGCCACGCTGAAGTTTGCTTGGCAAGGCAGAAGGGGCAGACCACAAGGAAGCTGGCTATGGCACTGTCACCTGCTGTCCTGCATTACCACAGCTCAGCCTTGGAGCAGGTTCACAGAGGCTCCAACCCTCTCACATGACACCTGGCAAAATGCTCCCACCCTCTGACAACTGGCAAAACTCATCCACAGTCCAGCCAGACCCAGTTCTGTCCCAGGCTGCATCTACAGTGGGCTCACAAGGAGAACTCCTAGAAGCTCACCAAAGAGAGCCAGGATCAGACTTGTAGCATTACCAGGGTAGTATTGAAGAACTATGGAGGAAAAGCTCACTCCAAAAATATTTCAAGTCAGCACCTATTGCCACTTCAGTTTTCTGCATTCTGCAGGTAAAATGAGTTGAACAACCAACCTCAAAACAGAAACCTAATCTTGTTAAGCAATAGCATAGTTATAAAACTTTGATTTGATTGCTTGCACAAGTGCTATGCTACTATCTTATATACCATCAGAGCTTGTCAGCAAAAATGTGATGAAAAACTGTGTCTTAAGTCCTCAGGTTAATCCCTGCTTATTCTTTACAATGGAAAAAGTGGAAGATGTTGTTCCATCATTTCATTCTTTGCCTTGCCAG
This sequence comes from Anabacerthia variegaticeps, assembly GCA_035583185.1. Classification (NCBI taxonomy): domain Eukaryota; kingdom Metazoa; phylum Chordata; class Aves; order Passeriformes; family Furnariidae; genus Anabacerthia; species Anabacerthia variegaticeps. The sequence goes on along the minus strand of JAWWEW010000165.1, from coordinate 11,694,446 downwards.
TACTGAAGTCTGATGAAGCCACAGCATGTGTATGTATGTAAACACATTCTTCTCAGTCCCTTCCAGAACCACACAGTTCTCCTGACATTGTCAGGGACTGCAGCTACACACTCTGCTGTTTCCACTACAGACCTCCAAGTGAGGAGGACTGGGTGCACTTCTTTCTCAGCTGGCTGTTTAATTGACTCTTGAAAAAGTGAACTTGTGCGAGGACAATGATTTAGCCTGTGCCTTTAGCTAAATTTGGGACTTAAAAAGATTTCTCTCCTTTCAGTGCTGGTAAATAGTATGTGAAGGCAAAGGGTATTACCATTTAATATTTGCTAATTTACTCACAGCAGAGTTTCTGGGAACAAATAGTCATATTAGACTATCAATTAAAAAGAAAAATGTCTAAATTTATGCATAGAATTGACCTGAGTACACTGTGAAAGAGCCAGAAAATAAAACATGCCAAAACTATTTTTGAAGTTAGAGTCATCTCATAGCATTCTGAGCCTGCCCGACAGACACTAAATGTTTAGGCATAGTAGGACTGTGATGAAGGGAAAGGTGGGATTCTTTCATCAATCAACAAATTCACAAGGGAAAACATTAGATGTGTTTTTTTTCTGTTTCAGCAAATCTGTAAGCCCCAACATCTTTATAGGCTTAACTCAGGAGGTAATTGTAACATAGAAGGTGATCACTCGCCATGATTACATGGGTTAAAAAGAGCTTTCTGAGTGTAATAGATAACATCTGCACATGACTCTAAACTTGTCAGTGGGCTTATGAAATTAATTTTTTCCATGAGAAGCATGTCTGTTTTACATGCACCTGTACAGACCTTTCTTTTCCCTGCCCCACCCTCAAAGAAAAGGAACAAAATATTTACTATTAATTACTATATTTACTATTAATTACTACTAAATATTTCACTGGGTAAGACCCCTTACTATAGGAATGGAAACACTTTTACCTGATAAAGGTTTATCTCATTTTCTATAAGTGCAACAACAATGTCAACACTGAAGAATAAAAAACCTGAAGACTCTTTTAAACTACCTAAATACAGGTTTGTGAGATGTGTAATGGAACTTGGAAATTACTCAATTTTTCTCCCAAGAGTGTAGCAGTTACCCTCAGAATCTTCATATTGTTACTAAAAGAACAGCCACACCTGTCAGTATATTTCTTCAAAAGTCAAAGCTATATATAAGTACATGTAGTCAAACAATCCTTAGCCAAATATTTGTTTTCTGCTTTTCTTGAGAGGACAGGAACACAATCATTTCCTGTTATTTAATTGTCTCCAACTTCTACTTACAGGATTTCCAATGCAAAGTAATTGTAAAACTTGATGACTAGAATGTTTTAGAATTTAATAAAGATACATGCCTTAATGGGTTTCTTTACTCAACCATCATTTTTGTAATTGAAATAAAAAAACCTTTATTCATTCTATGAGTTTGCTCATTTGATCATCCATGATTAAGATGAGTAAAATGTTCCCAAAAAAGCAATTCAGCACAAGCTGCCCACACACTTCTGAAGGAATGAATGAATGGAAGAAAAAAAAGATCAATCAGAAACTGGCAAGGAATCCTGCCCTTGGACAGCCATCAGAGTCTTGCATCCCTAAACCTGCATTCTTAAGTGATTTCATCTGTCCACAAAGGTTTATTTATCACTTACTTTTGACAACTTTCAGTCATATTTGTCCATGCTGGTCCTTTTACCTCCATTTAATCATGCATCCTTTGGAGGTTCTCAGATCTTTAATCTTGGTTGATTCACCACCTTTTAGCATTTGGCTTGACTGAAATGGATTTTATTGTTCTGCAATCATGCTCTTCATTTTCCCTTCCTCTCTTACAGTGGATAACTTCGCCATCTCTTCTCTGTCACCAAGGCTCAAACACCATGGTAAGGTCAGTTTTGACTATTCTCTCCTATGCTTAATTGTCACATATTGTTGGCTCTTCTTTTTTAGTCAAATATTTCAACTTTTCTTTTTTTTCTTTTTTTCCCCTCTTCTTGGGTCTTTCCTATGTTGTTTTTTTCCCGGTTTTCCCGTTCAAAATGCTTGCTGTGAAAATCACAGCTTGCTGCCAATCACTTTTCCTTTCTTTTCTTACACAGATGCAGTGAAAATCACGATTACCTAAAAGTTTGAGTATTACACATTTAGGTAACAGAACATTGAAGATAGGCAGTAAAAATTGACTAAAGGAAAAATACCTCGTCCTCTGTTTTCTCAGATACTTTAAGAACTATTCAAATGTCATCTTATCAAGAGGAGGATGAGGGAAGAAAAGTACCAACCTCTTTTTTCCAAAGAGTGAAGTTCAGGTACATAATGCTTTATATCCTTCTAAGACTGCAATAACAACCATGTGCATGTACACCGTATCATACACCATATAAATTGCATGATGTATGTGGCACATTAAAATGTTTCTATGCCCACTATAATCACCTGCAATTTCATCTTGCAAGTTAATTCTCTATAATTGTCCGTAGGTTGTGAATTAGTTTTTCTCACCTGAAAATCAGAGTATCTTTCTCTATTGACCCATGGGAACCAGCACAGACCCTGGTCCAGCCAACCAGTCCAAACAGCCTTCAGCATGACAACACACAGCCATCAACTCCGGCTGAGAAAAACCAGGACAACATCTTCTCAACCTGCCCAACCTGGGCAAATGTATTTGCCAGACAAATAGCTACACTTTGTCACTTTTCAGCTTCCCTCCTTCTTTCCCTGTTGTACCCACAGCTCTTACCTCCACTCTGTACTCCCAAAGCAACATCCTTTGCTTTGTTTGAGTTCTTGGCCACCTGCCTTCTGTGCAACATCTGGGGTCTTCCTCAGCTTCTGTGTCATGTGCTTCACGTCAGTACCACCACATTTGTGGCAAAATGTCCTATCCCAGGAACCTACTGACAATTAGGCATTTGATAGTTAGGTCATCAAGTACGTACCACATTTTGATCAGACAGTTTACATAACTGATAAATTCTTGATCAGCTTAGATCTTATCAATGTTCTTAAGAATGTATGTAGGGATATTAAGATGAATTCAACAAAAAAGACATCTCCAGTTGGAAACACATGACACAGAACTTTTAACAGGCCTGAAATGCTTCTGCTGTGCCTAAAATTGCTTGTAAAAGATTAGTAATGGAATATCAAAACCAGTGCAAGTGGAAACAAATCTGGGGTTGTTTATGAAGTGTTTTAGCTGAAATGTCACATGGCACCGCAGCACTGCCCTCAGAGCTCCGTGGTAACAGGTCTCATTCTCATCTGCAACTCACATCCTTTTCCTAAAGCATCATCCTACTGAGTAACAGCGACCCTTACACGTTATGTCTGTGATCTCCTTGCGGCTTGGTCACATGGGCTGAGGACATTCCCCTCTGCTCAGCTGCCTGCCAGCACAGAGAGTCACAGGCACGACGTGTGGCCCTGCCACCCACCCACCTACTCTTAGAAATCTGTACGGTACAGATCTGTCGGTGGGAATCACAGCGGCATTTACTGGCTCGAGTTTCTGCGGACCCGAAGTGGCTCTGGGAAAGGACACCTCAAAACTGTGGCTTTCAAGCTCCACAGAGCCTCGACGAGGAGCGAGCACCTGCAGGTTGCTTTCCGCAGCTGCCAAGCTCAGCGCGTAGAGCGCGCAGTCAGCGGTGGGTTTCAACATTCCGCAAACCCGAAGGGGCCAACTCGGCGTGTTAATACAGGAGGGGAAAAAAAAAAAAAAGAGAAAAGGCAGAGCCCCTCCTGACGCGGCGGGCGGAGCTCTCCCTGTCCAATGCAGGGGCCGAGGGCGGTGCAGGAGGAAGCGGCGCTCGGGCGATGCTGGCGGCGGCGGAGCCGGGGCAGCGCCCGGGGGATTGCCCGGGCACGGCGGGCACCGGCAGCAGCACCGGCGGCAGCAGCAGCATCAGCTGGCTCCTGGTGCTGGCGGCGGCGCTGGCGCTGGTGCTGGCGCTGGTGGTGCGGCAGCTGCTGAAGCAGCGGAGGCCGCCCGGCTTCCCGCCCGGCCCCGCGGGGCTGCCGCTCATCGGCAACATCCCCGCGCTGGGCGCGGAGCAGCCGCACGTCTACATGCGGCGGCAGAGCCAGATCCACGGGCAGGTACCGCCGCTCCCGCAGCCTCCCCGGGGCCCCCGGAGCGGGAACGGGGCGGGCCGGGGCGGGGCGGGCTGGGGAGCCCGGGGAGGAGCAGCCGGGAGGGGGTCCGGGATCCGCAGCCGCGGGAGCTGTCCCGGAGCGGCTGTCCGTGCCCGCGGGAGCACCGGGACAGGGAGCGGGACGGGGCACAGGGCCAGCCCGGCCCCTGAGGGAAGGGTTTCCAGCTTCCTCCTTCCTTAGGCTCCCGCCTTTAGTTCCTTTTTCGTTTTTTTCTCCTTTGTGGTACAATGCTGAAACCGATGTCCTACTGCAAATGGGAATAACTCCCTTGTTTCGTATCCGCAAATCCCGGGCTTAAATATAACAAGATTACATCAGTCGAAGAGCAGGCACCGGGATAATGCAACATTTTCACTGGAAACACCTTCCTTCAGAGTACCTTCAGTGGGATGTTTGGGATACTTACTGACAGGCCATTAGTGTTACTATGTAGAGAATGGATTTTTTTTTTGATATTTTATTTTTTTTGTACTTTCTTATATATCAGGGTTTTCTTTTCATCTGCGGTGTATTCTTACAAGCATCATAAAAGTTAACTCCAAACTAGGTTTAGTGAGGAAAGGCAGGCATGTATTTTGACAGTAGGGGAAAAAAAAGTAAATGTGTTTCAAGCAAAATACTAGGACAATCAGGATGGAAATAGGAAGGAATATGCGTCGTCTAATAAACTAAGCTTTCTACTTCCCTGGAGTGCTGTATGCAATTCTAGTCCCTTGCCATCAGGAAAGATCCTGCAGAATTTCAAGGAACTTGAAAATGGCACATTAGGATTTGGGGTGCTCTGGGAAAATACAATGACAGGATTTTTTTAAAAAATATGTATGACATAGGAATAAAAATAAGCTAGGTCAAAGTATACAAAACTCACAAGTGGTACACAGGAATATACACTGGGAGTGCCTTCTTGACACATAAAAAAAAAAAGAAGAGCCATTATAATAGTGAAAATATCAAGTTTGCTAAAATAAAATAGTCATAGACTCATGGGATCATTTAGGTTGAAAAAGACCTCTAAGATCATAGTTCAGTGCACCACTGAATTATGTCCCCAAGTGCTATATCTACACAGCTTTTAAATATGTCTAAGGATTGTGACTCCACCACTTTCCTGGGCAGCCTCTTCCAGTGCCTCGCTACCCTTTTGGGGAAACCCATTTGTCACAGAATGTATGACTAGGTTAACATAATTTCATATTGTGGAGGTCAACAGCTTTGAGATGAAGAAAAACACAGAGATTTGTATAGGTCAAAATGCAGATTTGTAATGCTAGGGAAAGCACAGAAAGCAATATAAGATTTCAATCTTGAGTTTAGCCTTGGTTTTAAATTTTAAATCTTAGGTTAAGCTTTTCCTTTTGTTTATCCTGCAGAAGTCTATACCTTCTGCAGGCTGTATTGCATCTTTCTCCAAAGCATCTAGTGATAACCACTCGTGGAAACAGTAGATGGGCCTGGCTGGGCTATGCTGTCAGGTCTTGGGTCTCATCATGGCTCTCACTGCTATCGTGTGGTTCTTTGGGAGCCTCTGCAACACAATCTGGTAGCCAGGTCCAGACACAGAAAGGACTGAGAGCAGCCTGGTTGTTCTCACAACTAACACCACTTATGTGTCTGCCATTATTATGTGACATGTTGGGAGTCTTTGCGATAGGAATTTGTAGCTCCAGCCATAGTGCCCTTAACCAAATTAAGAAACTGGAATTTACCTTGACTCAAGCAGCAAGGAGCAGATACAGTAATACAGCTTTCCCCCCTCTTGTGGAAATAGTTTCAGTAAATTAGGAAAGTAAACAATACATGTGCTTTATTTACAGTGCTTATATAAAAAATACTTATAAAGTGTACAACATGACATTATTAGATAAGTATATACTTTTACTAATACCTACTTATGCCTACTAATGTTAGGGGAGAGTACTTTTTCTTTCTCTGAAAAATATGCATTGTTGTACCAAATTTACTTTTTTTTTTTTTAATGGCTATATGAAAGTATCCCCAGTCCTTACTTTGCAGAGCTGGTCACTTCAGCAAAGCACAGAACATAGTGTGGGCTAATTTATTTTATCTTTTGACAGAGCAAGTTAGCTCAAAACAGACTCTACTGTGTAATGCCACAGCTGAACCACCTCTGGTTACCTGTATGCCCTCCTGAAGGTTATTCAAATCTGTATTTTGCATTATTTAGTGTTGTTTAATTTTTTTGCATTACTTGTTTCATTATATCTTCTTAAGATTTGGTTGTAAGAGCATTTAACACTGTTTTATTGTTATCTTAACCCCAAAGATCTTCAGTCTTGATCTTGGAGGTATATCTGCTGTCGTGCTGAATGGCTATGATGCAGTGAAAGAATGCCTCGTTCATCAGAGTGAAATCTTTGCAGATAGGCCTTCCCTTCCCTTGTTTAAGAAGCTGACAAACATGGGAGGTGAGTGCTAATGTCTTTTGTATGATAATGTAATTTTTGTCCAGTCGATGGACATGATCATATGAAACATTTGCTTTAGCCATTTTCTTAGCTTAATCTCCGTTCATAAAATGCTTGATGCTTCTTAAAAAAATTTATTTGGAAAGGATTGTCACTCTTGGACTACCTTCCATAGCAAGATGTCTGAAATTTTTTGTCTATCTTTCTGTCTTGTTAAATGATTTTATTATCTCATGGGGGAAAAAAATAAAGCGTTGCATAAAATACTGTGTCAAAATATTTTTTCAGGCTTACTGAACAGTAAATATGGCAGAGGATGGACAGAACACCGCAAATTAGCTGTAAATACCTTTCGAATTTTTGGATATGGTCAAAGGTCCTTTGAACACAAAATTTCAGAAGAATCTATGTTTTTCCTTGATGCAATTGATACATACAAAGGCAGACCGTTTGATCTTAAGCACTTGATAACAAATGCTGTTTCAAACATTACTAATTTGATTATTTTTGGAGAACGTTTTACATACGAAGATACTGAATTTCAGCACATGATTGAGATTTTTAGTGAAAACATTGAATTAGCTGCTAGTGCTTCTGTATTTTTATATAATGCTTTTCCTTGGATGGGTATCTTGCCATTTGGGAAACACCAGCAGCTGTTTAAAAATGCAGCTGAAGTCTATGACTTTCTTCATGATCTTATTGAACGTGTCTCTGAAAATAGGAAGCCTCAGTCGCCTCGACATTTTATAGATGCATATTTAGATGAGATGGATTGCAATGAAAACGATCCAGAATCTACATATTCAAGAGAAAATTTAATTTTCTCTGTTGGAGAACTCATCATAGCTGGGACAGAAACCACAACAAATGTTTTAAGATGGGCAGTGTTATTTATGGCTCTTTATCCAAACATTCAAGGTAAGAAATTTGACATTTTGAGGAACTGATACCCTTTTCTATTACAAATTTAAAATGATTTTTCAAAGTTGTGCAGTGATCCGTAGTCATAACCAAAAGGAAGGTGTGTGTATATTTATTCTATTGTGTCATTTACCAAATATGCTATGGACAGAGGTGGAAAGTTCATTTTATATGCAGTTTATATGCAGTTGTGCTTAGTCTCTTGTTGGCAGATATGCTAATCTATGCTGTTGATAAACAATAAGAAAAGGCAATTAAATATTAAAATAATAAACTAAACAGAAATATACAAACATCAACAAAAATGTAAAGCAAGTTGTGGTTAACGGTTTAGGTGAAATTTCTTTTTACCTTAAGGGCCTCAGTTCACAATAAATTTACATATTATATAGGCATTCATATTTATCCTTCTGGAAGAGCAGAAATGGCATTTAAAAACAAAAAGATGTGCTGCATTCATTCTGAAGTAAGATATCAAGAGGTGTCAGAATGTCAGCCCAGACATTTTGTGCTGAAGTTTGGATTTTAGACATGAACAGTCATGTTTCTGGGTTCACTGCCTCCACTTTTCCTGTGAAAATCTTAGCAGTGCTTGGTTCAATTAGGGACTTCCAGTATCTGGAGGAAGAGCAGCCTAGATAACTTGGAAAGCCCAGTGATTGAATTTGTCCCTTTTCAGTTAAATTCTGGCTCCTGTCCCTCTTAATTCTCACTGTGGTTTTTCAGGTATGTTAGGTTCAAGAGTGAATGATTTTACACTGTGACAAATACAAGGAATCATAGCAGAGGTAAACAAGGGAATGTTCAAATAGCTTATTTCAGTCTTATCTGTATTCACTTGAGTATTTAATGTACTCTATCTTTTGCAGCATTTTACTTATTTCTTTAGTTTTTAAGAGCTCCAGAAATAAAAGTATACACAAGCAAGAAAAGCTATATTGAAATACGATTTTACTGAGAATAGTTATGTTCTAAATGAAGGTTACTAGTATATATGCTAGGAGTAATTCCTACTAGTTGGACAAGGAATGTAGAGTCTCAGTTTAAAAGTTTATAAGCTACTATATTTTACATACTTCATGTTTTGGTATTCTTTTGAAAATATATATTTTAGCTTAAATTAAAATTTAAAGACTATTGGATAATAAACATCAGCTTTCATTGCTGTTCCTAACAGGGCAAGTTCAAAAGGAAATTGATCTAGTCATTGGCCCAAACAAAATGCCCACCCTAGAAGAGAAATGCAAGATGCCATATACTGAGGCTGTTCTACATGAGGTTCTGAGATTCTGTAATATAGTTCCACTAGGGATTTTCCATGCAACTTCCAAAGATACTGTTGTACGTGGCTACTCAATTCCTGAGGGCACTACAGTCATTACAAACCTCTACTCCGTTCACTTTGATGAAAAATACTGGAGCAACCCAGAAGTGTTTTTTCCTGAGAGATTTTTGGACAGCAATGGGCAGTTTCTCAAGAAAGATGCATTTATTCCATTTTCACTAGGTAAGAGTGATTCCTTCCACTGTTCCTCTTCATAAATCTAGAGATGTATAACATATAGGTGGTAGCAATAGTGACAGAATGATATCCTCAGTTCTGATGAAAAAGATTTTAGAGATATTCAATATAGTGCACTCTAGAGATAACAAATTCTAGCATAATGTCTTTTATATAGGTGAGCTCATTACTAGATATAAACTAACAAAAATCTATCTTACAAAGTCCAGTTAATAATGACTGGCAGTAGATGTAATTAAGAAAATACTAGGGGAAAAAGGCTGAAATCCACAGTAAAATTTTTTTTAAGCATCTTCCATCTAGATTGGCACCTCAAGACAAGAAGTTGCTAATAAATATATCTAAGTAAATTCCTTTCTGGGCATTTGTGAGGTGAAAGCAACAAATTCTCTAAAATCTGTTTCTTAGTGTAAATTATCACCTTGTATCCTGTTACACAATGCTACCACCAAGTTCATATAGCTCCTCTTAGAACACTGAAGTTACCATTCTTATTCATAATAAGAGCGAAAATGCAACTGCAGACACTTTAAGTCTTTTCAAAACCTTTTCAATGCAGGAAGAAGACATTGCCTTGGAGAACAACTAGCTCGGATGGAAATGTTTTTGTTTTTCACTTCATTACTACAAAGGTTTCACCTGCATTTTCCTCATGGTGTGATTCCAGATCTCAAGCCGAGATTAGGCATGACATTACAACCACAGCCATACCTCATCTGTGCAGAGAGACGCTGAAGAGAAGGGCCAAGGCTGTCAGGTGGAGCACAGTGCTCCGAGTCGCAGCTCAGGATCCACTTTGCCTTCTATTTCTAAAAGTGTGCATATTCAGAATAAAAAAAATAAATTTAAAGGAGTTTTAGATAAATTCTGACTATTTATGCACAAGTAAATAGTTTCTTTTTACTTGGTTTTCACAGGGAAAAAACTGAGCTACAGGTGTGGAACACATGTTGTGTAAAACTGTAAAACAGAGGTCTATTTTTAATCTAACTTCTGATACAGTTTTTATAGATTTAATTACTTAGGAAGCCATTTTACTTTGAAAGGATATTTTTATAAGCATAGAGGATATAGTTCAAAATGTTTATACTTGAATTCGTCCATGGAAGTCTCATTTACATTATTCCAACTAAGCTGTTCTTTATAATTCTCCTTTAAGTTTACATGAATGAAAAGGTTTAAAAGGTATCTATTTAAATTTCTGTAACCAAGAATAAACTATCTTTTTCAGCCTTGACAAAGAGATTGTCTATTAAAGTATTTTAATCCTTCTTTCTCCTTGCCCTATCTTCCCAGGTGGTCATAATTTTCTGGTGAATCGGATAACTAAATTCACTGTTTGGCTTTTTTATGGTTTACCTCTCATTTAGCAACATACACAGAGTGTTCAAATATTGCCATACTCCTGAGAATTACAGGAATCTTTTTTGCCAGTATGTTGCATTTCCAGACACGTGTCCTCCATTGCCTCCCAACATGAAGCACTATGTAATCATTAATCTCTGCTTAAATAGTCTGAAAAAATCCCAGTGTTTGTGTTACCAGTGTCACATGTAACTATACCACAACTAAAGAAAATAAGCTCCTCATCATTCTGACCAGAGAAGAGACTTTTGGGGAAGGGAGAGCTGAAAGGCAGAAATTGGTGTTTTTCTGCTGACCTGCAGTTTTCAGCTTACTGAGCAGAAATACTTCCTTTCTTTTGAAACAGCAAAAGAGAAGAATTAAAGAGAGCTAATACCAGTTCACTGACATAACAGCCTATTGACTTAAGATGCAGCACGTCCAGGTTAATTTACTTGTCTGATGGTACTCACACCCACAGATCCCACAGAGTGCAGCTCAAACACATGTTCCTTGTGCTCTGAATAGGGTGGGCAGGATATTCCACCTGCTGAACAACTAGTTGCCTTTCATAGAGAAGGTTTAAGGCTCAAAAAAGAGAGGAAGGAGGCAAGTCTGATTGCCCTGAATTGGGCACACCATGAAAATTGTGAATAAACCACTCCCAAGACATTGTCAAACAGTGGGGCTTAGGAGCCATGACTGAGGCTTTTCTGGATACCTGCATGAGTAGATGTTGGGTGCTTGTGAAATGCCTAAGTAAAAATTGTGGAATCTACTGAACTGGGGTGCCCTCAGTATGAAGCACTATCAAAATGTTCAAGCTACAGTTCTGGACTCGTGGTAATTCTTTCTATACCCGACCCTGTGCTCTTAAATGAGACAGAGTTTTGTTAGTATCTAGTCTGGCCTTCTGGCTTGCAAGAGCTGTAGGCCATCCTAGAGTGGCTAAAACATGATTCAAATAATGCTAATTGAAGTGAGGGGAGGATTAAAACCATCAAGAACAAGTTCTTGCGTGGTGCTACATTCAAAATGCAGATGGCCAGTCATAATTCCCTTTTGCTGAGGTATTTTGAGATCTAACTTCTGACTAGTCTTTAATCCATTTAATGAGGACGATATTGATTATATGTCATTCTGGTTTCTAAATCAAAATGCCTTATAAAAGCCTCAGAATATCAATCCAAACTTTTACCATTATCTGCCAACTTAAAATCTCGTTTAAGCCATCAAATACATTTGACAAACTCTTTTCTATAAATCTTTATCAGTATTAGTTACATCTACATGTTTCATTCTCTATCAACTTTTTCATTATTTTTCCCCTGATTTAGCATTATCCTAATGATCCAATTTAATAATTTGAAATACTGACATAATAGTTTTTTCCAGTCCTCTGGAATTTCTCCATTGTATCAACATTGATTAGTAACAAACATCAGCAACCAGCCAGATGTTCAGTTTCCTTGTGAGTCTTCAATGTCTGAAATATCTAGCATAGATAGCAGCTGGCTTCTATTTTACACTGTTTTCGGATTAAAGGCTGATACATTAACTAGTGTATCTTTTTCTGGTGTAGAATTTAAGGATAAGAAAAAGCATTAAGCAGAAGTTTTTCCTCTCTGGCCTTAAGTGTCCTAACATTTTGGATTTAAACAATGTGTCCAGATACTGATCAAAAGATTTCTTGGCATTTATGTTGTGACCCTTCAGTTTTTGCATATTAATGTCATTTATTGTGCTCTCTGTTTCACCATTTTCCGAAGTTCTATCCCCCCCCAGTATTTATAGTCCCTTTCAGTTTTTCAAAGTTACCTATTTGAATTCATGATGGTAGTTTAGAACTGGAAGCAGTCTTTCCACATCCAGATGAATCACAACCACAGGAGGAAATGTTCATATACCTTCCCTGCAACTCCATTACATATCCCAAAGGCATTGTAGGGTTTTTTTGCTGTAAACAGAGCTAAAAACACATATTCAGCCTGCCTTTGCCACTCTTGATCTCTGAACAGATTTGAATCAATCCTCTTTTCTAGTTTGTCCAGGAAAAATTCCACTTCAGCTTTTACCCCTTCCTATGAGATTATTGCAATGTTCTTTGCACTGTTTTTTGGTCTTGGCCAGTATCTGTAAATGCAGACTAAATTCAGCAATCTTTCCTAAGGAATAGTAATTTTAAGATTAAGGCTTGATTTTGTATTTTTTTCTTAATTCTTTTAATCTCTCTTTGAGCAATAGCTAGTTGTCTTTTTCTGAGTATAATCACAAAAATCCTGTTAAGTGAAGCAGTTCAACTCACCGTTATGTTGATTATACCCCATTCAAAAACTCCACAGCCAGCTACTGTGTAATACTAGTAGGGGGATTATGAGCTGCTATAAACTTCTCCTGCATGTATTTTTTTCCATCTTGGTCTTGGTTTTGTGTACTTGGCTTGAAGCAGAAACTCCAGAAGTGGTTCTGTGCCTTTGCTCTATTTCTGTGCAATGAGATTGGGTCCTTTCTGCCCTGTTTCTTGGGCAATCTATTCCTACATCTAGTCCTAGACTTCAGTCCAGGCCTAGAGTGATGCATGTGGCTATCCAGCTGGAGATTCCCTTCATAACACCCGTGCAAGGGCTGCAATCAGTGCCACCACAGTATCTTAAATCCTCCTTTCCAAATCTCTATGCTTACATTTAGGTTTTTGGGTTAATCTTGGCCATGTCAGCATCCCAGAGACTGAAAAGGGAAGAGTACAAGTGTATCATGTATGACATTGAATGAATGCTGAAGAAAAATCATAGTCATTAACACTTAATTACCTGAACTTTCACCAGTTTCTGTGATACTGGTGAACATGGGCTTAGTGTGAACCTAATAAAGACAGGAAGGTTCATTAATATATGCCTTCAGTAATTAACTAAACAAAGTGAGTTTTCATAAAAAGTTCAAGAAATGTTACTGCCTTCCTGCAAATAAATTGTATAAACTTATTGTGGTATATATTTTGTATGTGTCTGTGAGAGCAAAACCTAGAGAATCACAATAATGTTGGTTTTGGTTTTTTTTTTAGTTTGCCAATAAGTATTAGAAATAGTTGACCTAACTTAGACTATATGCCAAGGTATAGGTACAGCTTTTCTAGCCTGTGGGTGGCTGGACAACAGCTGTTAAATTTTCAGATGTTTTGCTGGGGATAGTTGTCACCTTATGGACAGAAATATATCCTTGTGTAGATTCTGTGTATGTTGGGAGAACAGAGATGTCATTCAAAATAATTTCTTACTGGCTGATTCAAACCTCCAGGTACCCTGTGAGCCAAGGACAAACAAGGCAATTTGGCATGAAAGTGCCTAAGGTGAGCTCATGTCTTTGCAGATCACGTTCTACAAGGAATGTTGTAGGTAGGATATCAGCACAGCTCCTAGCAGTGAATAAGGTGAGGTACTGGGATGTACAGGCTCTTGCAAAACTGTACAGATTAGACTTCAAGGGAAGAGAAGCCCAGTTGGTACCTGCTGTATAAAGGCCACCACTCCAATTCAGTTGCTTGTGGACTCATTCTCCTTTCTTCTTTCAACCATGATCAATATTTGCTGAATTTAAAACTGCTGAACAGACGTATATGTGTCCCTTTCCCCTACGTGCCTTATTCTTGCAAGGAAGATGTCAATGTACTCCCAAGTGGGAGAATAATTCTGTACCCACAATGTAGGCAGCATTGATAACTAGTATTACATGTGCAGGATGGTCTGATGTGCATTGGCTTTATGCTGCAGCAATTTGGCAGAGTCTCTATTCAGTGGTATTCAGCATCTCTCTCCAAATGTTCCTTGCCCATTACTAGACTCAAGCAGAGCCTGAGATGAAGTAGTGCATTTTTCTGCATTTGTTCTCCTTATGCACCATCATTTAGCAGGTAAGTTTCCAATACAAGACCACTCTATTTTCTAGTAATGTTGAAGAATTTATAAAATTGTCATTTTGAAAACAATTCAGTTGATTTACACTCATTTCATACACTCACACTACAATCCAATTATTTCACAGAGTATGTTTTTGACCCTCTGTGGCCCAGATCCAATATCAACAGAAGGAAGGTCTTTCCTTCTGGACTCTGGCCTCTTTGGACATTTCCAAATATAAATGCATATGCGTATGAGCCAATGACACAGAAAACAGGCAAGGGACAAGGGAAATCTGTATTGAAAAGCTGTAATTCTGAAAGAGCTTGGGATTCATGGCCGGTTGTTAATTAAACATGAACTTTAACTGCTCAGCTAAAAGATCTTTTGTTTATGGAGTTATGAATGAACATAGAATAATAGAATCATTTAGCTTGGAAAAGACCTTTAAGATCATTGTGCCCAACCACTGATAGATATGGAAGCTGTATGAGTGCTGGCACAAGCATTCCTTGAATACTGAGCCTTGTTCTGTTGTCTATAACTGAAGAAGCATTTTAAAAAAAAATAAATCAGTAGTGTTCTTACAAAGCCATAAAAATGACTAAGAATATGATTAGACTATGTATCCTGGATTATTGCAAGGTACTTCTATTGACTTTTAAATTGACCAAAGAATATGTGATCATATCAGGGCAGCACCAAGTCCAAGCTAATCCCTCCATTTCAAATTTGGTGACACACTGACACTGTTATAAAGTTTTTGGATCAGCTGGGTGACCAAGCATGCTCCAGAATATACATCACAGAAAAGTACAGTAGAGCATCCTGGCTAGTGACACAATTAAGATAATTAATTTGCTTGGTTTACCAAACATGTGACGGTGACTTGAGAACAAAAAGTTGATAAATGATCTCTTCAGTAAGTAGACAAGAATATAAATAGAAGTCAAGATGAAATATCTTTAAACTAGAACAAAGTGAATACTTTGAACATCTTCAAATACAGAACCAAGTATACAACTAGCAGGGAGGATAGTTACTCCTGGATTATTAATGAAACCTTAAAATTAGTTATTAGACTTTTTTCCCATGCTCTGGTTCTAATTTGCATCAGTAAACTGCATGATTTTACAGTAGTCCCTCCTGTCAAAATTGTCAGCTTATAAAATGTACTCTCTAAACACCAAACGTCTGCTAGCTATTCAAGTGCTAAAGCAGCCTGAGCTCACATAGCAAGCAGGTCTTTCCTTGATTTAGTGTGTTGTTCTGCTACACAATTGGATTCTGAATCTAATTCCATTTCAGGCTATCTGAATAGTGAAAATAATGACTAATCTGCATTTTTTTAGCCTGAATTAAGCTTACAGCTTTTTGCAAGCACCAGTAGATGAGGCAGATTGTATTTTCATGAAGACAGCACATTCACAAGAAAAGTAGCAAGCTCAGAGAGAAACACAATGAAAAATATTCAAATCACTTAGAAAAAGGAGTGAAAATGAAATTGTGTAATTCTTGCAACAAGACATTGAATGGGAAAATAAAAGGATTCAGGATAAACACAGAGTGGGAGGGGGAGGAAATCATAATGGTGAAGATGCCAGAATTTACCTTTTTCATCCAGAGAGATGAAATAATGAATACACAAGATAAGAAGCCAAGTATGGGGAACTGTGCAATAAGAGTTTGAAAGGTCAGCTCTCAGTATAAACTTTTCTGTGAATACAGACATGTATTTTCATACCAGCTACATGTCCAAGGAGGTTTTTTTTGGTACTGGGCCTCATAATTCAAACCCATTGCCTAACCAAGACAAATTAAACTACCACTCTGGAAATACTATGTCTTATTCTGGCCTTTCATAACAAAATATATTGAGAGTCAGCAGATTCTCCCATTTCCAGATTACCCCTTTAGATACTTTTGAAGGCTGTCAACTACCTCGATGTCAGAATTAGGCAGAACCCATACTCAGAGTGGTCATTCCTTCGGAAGACTGCCAGACTTCAGGAGACATTACGTTTGTTACATTCTTCTGAATAAGTAACATTCCAAATAGATTAAACCCATTAAAATAATGGAGCATATCAGGAATGTGCAATCTAATCCAATAGTTTACTATTACTGCAGCCGATGGCTGCGTGCCTAAAATTTTACATGTGAAGTAGACTGGCCTATAGCAATTCACCAGAAAACAGAATAAACTTGCTATTTATTCTGCTGCTTTATTCAAGTGCTGACTTCCCTTTCTACATTCATTCTAAAAAACTTGAAAGAAATCTTTTATGATTTGTCAGAAGCATGAAAAAATACTACACGTTAAGAAGGTTAACTTCTTAAATTAAAGTTCATTTGCTTGGATTTTTAACCACATTAGGCCCACCCTTACCATCTAGACAACAGGAACCACAATGTATGTCCCATGGACACTCATACCCTTACTAAAACAAGACCTCATTGTTCAGGTCCTTCACTAATACAGGTAATCCAGATAGGGTTTTCATACCAATAAGGAATGAAAGGTATGTAATAGAATCACTGTGGATGAAACATCTTAAAGAATTCCAGTTAATCTCAGGTAATTAAGTTTCCTTTCTCCACACACATCCCTGCTTAAGGATTCCAAATGCCCTTTTGGTTCTCTTCAACTTGCACAACAAGCCCAATTTAAAATAATAATGATGCTGGACATGCACCACAGCAGAATTTTACAAGGCTAGTTTTCCTGGTAAAAACATAGGTAAATATGGCCCTTCTTGTGCCTATATAGCTTAGGAGGTAATTTAATTGCTTTTTCTGTGGTGCAAGAAAATTGCTTTTTAAAGCCCCTTCAAGGCATTTTTGTACCTTGTTCCATTTTCTTTCACATTGTGTAAAGACATACCATTTCTTCCTCAAAGAATGTACATTCTAAACTGCCACAGTATAGAGGGAAATGCAACATACCAATATTGCATTTACTTAATCGCAAATTGTAAGTATAATCTATAGAATATTCAAGTTCTTTGTGCCATGATGAATGTCATGATTATATATTTGAAAAGAGACTGTAAGAATAATTAATTGTTGATGGGATTAAAACTTCATGCTAAGCACTAAAATTTATCTAAAAATCCCCAATCACTTAAACTAATTCTTTTCATAAGTATATGAATTACATCATCTTCAAAATCATCCAATACCTACCAATGTCTTAAGTACACACTTTCTTAAGATCTAGAAAGGTCCATATAGCTTGTCAAATATTTAAAATATAATTAGCTTTAGCAAACTAACTTTAGGTAATCACATTTTTGAAAAACATTTTGGCTACTGCATCTCCATTTATTCACAAGCTGACAACTAGACAGATTCTTAGCTCTGGCTGAGCTTCAAACCTTCTCTGTTCTTTCAAGAGGATTCTAGCTCTCTCCCTCAACAAATAAACAGAGTCTTTCTGGTAGGAGATGCATTACCAGTTAAACTCTCAGGAAATTAAAAGGTTTTAATATTCACGCAAATAGAGAATCAGTTCTCACATCAAATTCCTGTTGTTTGAATGTTATTATTTGACTGTTTTCTATAATTATGCACAATTACTTATTGGTATTTAGGTTGATCCATATCAGATATCATCTCTAATCCTAGCATTTAAAAAATAATTTCAGAGAGGATCTAAGTGATTTATGAAGTGCACTCATCTGATTCACTAATACATTTTTTCCTAAAAGAATTTTTCAGGCTTTTTTTATTTTCAAAGACTTCCTTAAAAGTACAAGACAATCTATTTCAGTGAGTCACAACCTTCTCAGTCCTTAGACAATTGTTGAACCTGAATCTTCCTTCTTACAATCTAAAGCTGTTACTTACTGTGTTAAACACTACATACACCAAAAGCATTTTTCTGATTACTCTTTGAAGCAGTCTTATTAAGTAACCTTAGAGCATCTCACTTGAGTCTCATTTCCTCTAGACAGGGGAAAATCTCTTTAATTAATTTTATATTTCTCTTCAAGTCATGCCATCAGTTTCACTGCTCTGTACTGCAATTCTGCAATCTGTCTAATGGACAGATATTTTTCCTGGGGTGTGACATGTGAAACAGTGTTTTGGTAATGACTTATTTGTGATGAATAGAACAAAATGATTACAAATCCATTCTCAAAGATAAATAGGGGTGCTTCTTCATTCACTTCTTTGATTGAGAAAAAGCTTAGTTAATAGGAGTCAGATAAACTGGCAATACCACAGAGACTAATAAATTCTAGTAGGATGAATGTCATGACAAAAGAAAGAGGGGCATACTAAGTCCATTTGAATGACTACAGATAGAAGCAAGTTTTCACATCCAACTGGCACAGGGGACAAAGTCAACAGTCCACTGCCCATGTTCAATAAGTAATGTCAATGTTATCCTCTGGATTTTTGGTATAATACTTGCATTTTAAGCTAAGCATTAGTTTTTGTTTCATATGCAATTTAAATGAAAATACTTTGATCTCATTCAAGGTGCAAAAGGGTTCTGCTGATCTGGAGAGATGAGTCAGAAGTGACTCATCACCTGTTTTTTGGCAAGATGTTTAATACATGGACAAATCACAAGGTGAATTGTAGGAGTAATTGGAAATACCATGGTCTCTCACTGTTGAAGGCTTAGTTGGCCTAATGTCACCTTTTTCATTTCCTTCTGAAACCTCACAGATAAACCAGAAGGCAGAAGGTTTCTTCTCAGTAGAAGATTTTCACTCTCTTTACTTAGATTTCACAGACAATAACATTCTGTCATGTAACACAGCCTGTGTAGTAGAACCTACCAAAGACACCAGTTGCTATCACCTGTGATCTCTTGAAGTACAGAAATCAAAAGATGACTCATGGGCTATTAAAAAAAAAACCTTCTGGTCAAACATTTCTTGTTGTGTTGTGCCTTTTTTAAAGGATGTCTGTAGTGTCACATAAAATCAAGTAAGTGTTAATCAGTCACATACTTTAAGCATTCATTGCTCAGTATTCTCACTGTATCACAATAGCATTTAAATTCAGACCATTTCAGGACAAATGTTTCAATCTCAGAATCAAAAGAAAACAGTTTCATCTTTACTGGAACCATTTTGTACAGCTTAATGCTACTATTAACAAAACAAGGAATTGTTAGTGACTTTATTTTTTGGAGGGGACTATTGAAGATACCAGAAATGAGACCAACCAGAATGATTATTTCATGTCTAAGCCAGAAATGTCTTCAAGAAATGAGAGGAACCAATGGACAGCAAAATCATTTAGATTGTTAAGAGTTCTGTATCTATTAGCTGGATTCATAAGGATGCGGGGGATGTACACTATGCCAGGAGGGTTACTGCCAACTAGAAAGTCAAGTGCAATGGAATTCTAACCCTGTAGCAGCTTATTCTATCAGCTTCCTTTTCTCTTTCTTCTGAAATATAAGATGTTATTCTTTCTCACTTAGCAAAGGGCAAATATACTGCCTTTGGCACTATTAAATTAAGATCAGATAGGGGGCAGTCAACAGTTGTGTTCTCTAGCCAGTTTCATCTCTGAGAATCTGCCATATGATTTTTATAGCAAGTTAAAAGCTTACTTCAGAAGATATTAAAAGGATAACTCTTCGTTGCAAAAATGAAAGGAATTAATTACCTCATTCACCTTAACATAGACATGAATGAAGCAGCATGTTGTCCAGAAACACAATTCTGAGGAAAGCTGGAGGAAAAAATCAAAAATAAATACTATCTTGAGCATACATTTTGTACCTCATTTAATCGACTTCATACATTTATTTAATCTAATCTTTATTGGCCACAGAAAGATCAATTTCCTAAAATCTGCATCACAACTTAAATTGTGATAATTGTATCTTTCCCATTATTATTTCATTTCTAAATATCCAAGTATTATGCTTGCCAAACATATCCTGTTTCCATATTATTTTGAATATGAACTGCCTTGAGACAATAAAAAGTCTCTCATGTGAGTATCTTTTGTATATTTGTATGTCTGTTTCATCCTTACGTCTTCTTTCTAATCCTCCTCTTCTAAGCTAATTCCATCCTTCTCCTCCAAAAGACGTCTCTCAGACTGGGATTCCTGATCCCACTCTCACCAGTGTATGAAACACGTCCAATTCTGCACCTCTCACACCTTCTCAAATGATTTTGGACAAAAGGGAAAGTTCTGCCATGTGAATGTTAGTGCTACACAGAATCACAGACTGGGTCAGGTTGGAAGGGACCTCAGTGGGTCATCCAGTCTAACCTCCCTGCTCAAGCAGGGTCATTCCAGAGCACGTGGCACAGGTTTGAATTCAGATGGTTCTGGAATATCTCCAGTGAGGGAGACTCCCCAGCCTCTCTGGGCAATAACACACACTGGATTACCTCAAATTCTGTGTATGCTTTCAGAGGATCCAGAGGCCCAGCCTCAACTACACCTGCACAGGAGGAAGCAGCAAAGCTAAAAGCGAGCTCTTGAATTCTGCTAACTCCTTTTGCTGATTCACCTGTCACTGGTCATGGTTAAAAGTGAATGCAAGTACAACAAAAATTATTCTATGCATAATGCAAATCCGGTCTTACACAAACTTTCAGTTTGAACATACCTTAAGTAATGTTACACAATTCCTTTCATTTTGAACGCTAGACTCACCATTTAACTGTGTCATGGAGCAAGAACTCACAGGAAGAGGATCCAAGTAATCAATTTTTACTAGGCTAGTACCTCCACAGTATCCAGAGGTCTCCAGAAGCACATGGAGAACTTTGCCCTTACAGAAAGCTTTGTAGTCTAGTTCTATATGCACAGCATGCGTGGGACAAGTAATCTGACACACATTGTGAAAGAAAACAATGAAGACATGGGACACTCAAATTAAATCTGAAAATATTACACATAAAAAGTGTATCCTCTGCATCAGCTTAAACTTCAGTGTAGGCTAAATAGGTCCATTCTTGAAAAAAGAAAAAGCAGTGCTGCATTAGAAAGTATTTGTGTTCTTTTGTATGTTTTTCATTGCTTCTTAGCATCCCCTGATAGCTGTGAATTGAATGATCGCCGATTTAATTTGGTTGTAATTTCTCAGTGGGTTGCTACCAGAATGAGTGCTGTACCTTACATGGAGTTATGTTCTCTTTGACAACAGCTCAGTCAACATTCAAACCAACCCTCCATCATTGTTTTTGAAAGATTAAGACACTTCTAGTTGTAGTTCCATCCACTCCTGCAAACATGCCCTGAACCAACCTTTGCTGACATTTGTACATTATTTTCCCCTTCCTCTAAGAGCAACAATTAGTCACATACTGAGCATACATAAATAACGGGGTTTTTAAGGTGGATTTTAAATACATTCATAATTAAAAATAACTTTGAATCAAGCTATTGTAACTTGAAAATATCTAATTGGAAATACATACATTATAGTTTATTAAACATTGAGGTTTGCTATTTGTTAGTGAATTTTAAAACTCCTTCAATATTCCTAAAGAGTTTAAGGGAAACCTGAGGTAAAAAGTTGCTGGGGAAATTGTCACCAGCTATAAATGCTGCCAATGCTCTAGTAAAAGATAAAATGTTATGTTTACCTTCTTATACTTTTGTTATTTTTTAATATTAATTTTTAAAGGGAAACTGAAAATGGAAACCAATCTAAAATGTAAAATAATAGGACAGTAACTTTAGACAAGCTAATATGTATCATGTTTTCAGCTAAAGCAAAATTTTTTGTATATTTTGTATATACACAAGCACACAAAATGCTGAGAATACAGCATACTGAAAGAAGCAGTGTCTGTAGTCTTCACATTATCTGTTAGGAAAATGCATGACCAAGAAATGTAAAATACAAGTGTATGATCAATAAGTGTCAGTTTCAATAGTGCAATATTTTATTAATGCCAGAAATATCTGTTTTTAACACTGCTCATGTTACAAAAAAAAAAAAAAAGCAGTGATAGTAATAATGGCAGTAAAGAGGGATTTGGCACTGAAGGCATAAAAGAGCAAAAGCACATTTCAGTGGTCTTTTAAGTGGATCAACAAAAAGCTTATTAGTGAAAAATGGAAAAACACAGCTTTCATTTATTTAAAATGGCCAATCAAAGAGCAGAAAAAAAATTTGTGTAAAATAGTGTAATAAAATTTACTCAAGGTTCTCTCAGAAATGTTACCTTTTTTGCAAGTCAACTGATGTAAACACAAATATGATGATACGTTTAGCAATTGCACACATGTGCATTTGTTTTTTATTGAATTCAGCTACACAGCATATAAAAGTTTAGTACTAAAAGGTGGACTTTTAAAACTGGTTTTATTTGTGGCCTGGTTACTTACTTGCAACCTAATTTATGCCTTCTTTTGTTTGTTTGTTTTCAAATTAGACCTAAAAAGCTAGTGTTCCTAAAAATACATTTGTGTGGAATGTCTAAGTTTCTTATTTTAAAACTCAACAATCTAAAATGTGATACAGTACAGTGATGTTTATCTTACTATTAGGCTTTACACAAAGTTTTCATGTTCTGGTTTCCATATGTATATTTCAGGATATACACCAAACTTGAAGGTGATATAAGCTGTGTCTGTGATGGAACAAAAGACGTGAGGCAAATTAAAATAGCCATTTTGAAACAGCAGTTCATGTCTTTTTTTAAAAAAAAAACAAAAACAAAAACAAAAACACAACAAAAAAACAACGACCTCTTTAATTCTCCTAAAGTTTTACATACAAAGAATAAATGAGATACGATCTTATTTCCTTAAAATCTAATATTGGAAACTGGTGCACGATAAAAATCTGTGATGTGGTTGACTTGTTTTTAAACCTGAACCTGAGTAAGGGCAGGAAATATAACATGACTTATGGCTAAAAGAATAGAATTCCTTCATAATTTAAGTAGCGGAACAGGTTTTTAATGTTCTACCACAAAACAGCAAGGCAACAGATGATAATAGCCTTGTATTCAATGAATTATCATGAACATCCACTGCAAACCTGAATATTTTCTGCAAAAATAAAACATCAGATTCTGCACAATAATAAAAAGCATCAGAAATAGATGCACCTGGATTTTCTTCTCTTATTTAAACCACAAATATCGGAAATCAGCATTTATGTCACAGTCCTTGAACAGTTGCTCTGAGATGACTACATTAAGCACACTACTGCACTAAGTAGACACCCCACAACAGGCTTGCACTGCAACAGTAACATAGTTTTCATATAGGCACAGACTTTTTCTCATTCATGTTCAAAAACAACATGAAATAAGCAACTCAAGACAATGTTAGGATTCATCCTGCGTTTCCTGGTTAGCGAAAAGTTCTTGCCACTTTGGTAATTGAAGTCACTGAAGGTTTTTTAAAAACTGCAGGTACCTCAGGGAAAAGAAGAGTTCCATATTCAGCAAGGCAGCATTATATCAGGATATTTTATACCAACTAAGGCATAAAGAACTTTGCATCAGGATATACAATATTCAATCTCTGAATAAAGTTTAATATTCTGTGTGGCAAAAGTGCATAGGAGTGGGATTCCACTAGAGTAAAAAGAATCCTCTCACAGTATTAAGGCCTTTCAATTTTATGTGAACTGTGTCAGGCTAAAGTCAGCACAGTGGAAAAAACATAGGCTATCATCATACTGGACACCACTGAAGTTTTCTTAGCATGTCTTGTCTTCTCCTAGTTGTCGTTCGTCATCTTCATCAGCTTCCTCAATAACCTGAATTTCATCTGCTTGAGGTAAAGATGAGATTTCAGTCAGCAGTTTAGCTCCTTCAGTTTTATTTTTTTCTTCCTCTTCAATCACTTTCTTCCATATTTTGTGATTTTCACTGAGATGGTGTATTAGCTGGCAAAATATTCGTCTACCTTTTTTTCTTTGAACTTCTGTAAAATTATAAGCATATTTGATTGTTTGACACTCCAAGTAATTGTATTTTACACATACAAAACCAAAGGCACAGTGCAGGAGAGATGTGAATTTAAACAAGACACATGAAGGGTTATTCTGAATATTTAAATAGTGGCATGGCAAAGGACATTGACGAGTTTCTGTCTCAAATTGCAAATCTGCTGGTAGTAGCAAAAATTTTATTAAAATATTAAAATCTATGAAGCAGCATAATAGAAAAATCTGCAAAACTTATACTACACAATTTCAACTATCATTGCTATATATGAATCTATTAAGTGACAGCTAAGCACCAACTGAAATACAGAAACTTACTTAAAATAAGATCATCTTCCATTTCTTCATTATCACTCTCTAACTGTGCACCATCATCAGTACTTTCTGCATCCTCCTCCTCTTCATCAATCCACTGCCCTGGAAGCAACCCAGCTGCATTGTAGGAATTACAAAGGGGACCAACTATGTGAGTGATGAAAGATTCTTGCAGTTTAGCAAGCTGTGGAGAAGAACGATCCATGAAGGGGCTTATAGGTAATCCAAGACTTGCTTCCTCATCACCCTGAAAAAGAAACAAAAAAACCAGAGTTCCTCACAAAATTAAATTTTTATTTTAAAAATTACTTTGAAGGAAGCAAGTAACCACAGTCTACAGCTTCCTCACAAGTGGAAGATGAAGGGCAGGCACTGATCTTTTCTCTG
The DNA here is from genome assembly GCA_035583185.1 of Anabacerthia variegaticeps. Lineage (NCBI taxonomy): Eukaryota > Metazoa > Chordata > Aves > Passeriformes > Furnariidae > Anabacerthia > Anabacerthia variegaticeps. Next base: position 11,669,548 of record JAWWEW010000165.1, on the reverse strand, counting down.
GGGTGACCAGTGACAGGACCCAAGGGAATGGCCTGAAGTTGTGTCAGGGGAGGTTTAGGTTGGACATTAGGGAAATGTTCTTCCCCCAGAGGGTGGTTGGGCACAGAACAGGCTCCCCAGGGCAGTGGTCACAGCTCCAAGCCTGATAGAGTTCAAGAAGCATTTGGACAATACTCTCGGGTACTTGGTGTGACTCTTGGGGTTGTCCTGTTCAGGGCCAGGAGTTGGACTTTGATGATCTTTGTGGTCCCTTCCAACTCAGCATGTTCTATGTTTCCATGAACCATCACATGGATTGTACCTTTTTAAAGGAGGCAATAACAGTGCAGACTAAATGAATGAAAATGTAATTAGACAAATTTAAAATAAAGACAGATTATGGCTCAGACTTGCATAGTCCATAATTGTTCTTCAAACTTTGCTGTGAGATGCCCTTGTGCCTGGGTGGAGACTTAGTTCTACTGGAGCTGCTACTCCTTTGAATTTACAGGACGGCTTTTTTCTCATTTTGTAAAATGGAGAAGAAAGAAAACCAAACAAATAGTTTTTCACAGACAAAGCTGAGTTATAATCACTTCTCTCAGCACTTCCATGGACATGTTAGTTTTCGAAGAAAAAGCCTTTTCCTAAAGGAGCACCTTAGAATACTAAAGTCTTACAGTAATTGTCAGTACTTTAGATTTTTATTGCTATTGCTTAAATCTCTTAAGGAATTTTATTGTTTCCTTTTATCTTCCTAGTTTCAAATTTTTTTTCAATCCTGGGTTGGGCCTCATAAATAGTAAACTCCTCAGGAAGGTGACTACAGAAAAATAACAGAGAATACAGAATATATTTTAGGGGGCTTATAGAAGTTGCTAATATAAAAATAAGCAACAAATTTTCAGACTTTTTCTGCTTAATCTTGATAGGATTATTCATCAAAGTCCCATTGCAAAATTCTTATTTACATTCTAATACTGTTAGTTATTAATGTATATTCTTAATACTTCATTTTCAAAGTTTTGAAGTATCTTCTCTCTTTGCACTAAGAGTTAGCTGGATATACATTTCCAGTCTTGTGGATGTTGTACATATTCTCTGACATGGGAACATATCTCTGAACATAACTTCCCACAGTGGAAGAAATGATTTTTGTTTATGAGCATTTTCCCAAGAAAGGAAACCCTTCCCCTTCAAAACAACTCCTAATATCTGGAAAACACTGGCTGGGAACTTTTCTAACACAATTAATAGAAACTAAAAGATCATATTTGTAAGCTACCCATGAAAACAAAATTTTCACTATTCAGAACAAGAAGATGGAAATATTTTATCTGAAGACTTAAACACAAAGAATTATGTTTAATTTAGTTAAACCATCTAAATCTCATCACATGCCCGTCAGTGAAGAAAGAGTAAATTACCCTTTCCATACTCACCTGTTCATAAAATTCATTAACGATGCCTTCTGTCCATTTCAGGTGCAGATCTCTAGCTTTGGCTGGGCCATTAATATCTGCCAGTTTGATGCATATTTGACACGCCAGTAGGCGATCGTTTTCATTGCTCCATTCTATACCGTTACTGTTGATATCGTTGACCTGGATTGAGCACATACATTTTTAAAACTTAAGTTAAAACTATTCATCAGTGGGTTTGGTTTCTTTCTGGCTTTGCACAACAGTCACTTGCAATAATTTTTCTATATCATCTTTTGTCTTATATAGTAAAAGAAAAAAAAGGTTATTTTTCACCTCTCAGAAGGTGGAAGAGTGAGATATGATTGAGGTCTCCTGTGAGTCCCTATGTCACACCTGCTAGGTTTATAAGGCAATCTAATGACAATCTACAATTGATTTGTAAAAAATAAATACTGTCTTTGAATTTTTAATGACTTAAATTCAAATAATATAAAACTTAAATGCTGAGAAGCAATGATAACATCAGTATGTCATGACCAGATCAGTGCAGACACTAAAATGTAACAAACCTTGGCATTAAATTCTGCAAGGAAATCAAAATGCTTCTTGAGGTCTGTAGCAAGGATTGCTTCAATCACTAAGAAACGAAAACGCTTGAATTCTACATGATCAAGATTCGATAAAAAGTTGTATTCTGGTCGTGATAAGAAAAGATTCCAGGCAGAAGCAGCATGGTGATTTTCTAAGACTGATCTGTCATTGTAGAGAACAGCCTACAGAAAAAAAAAAAAAAAACAGAGAATTATAAGTGACAGAATCAAGTTTTAAAGTTATAATTAAATATTCTGAAGTTTAAGGGCTAGTTAGAAACAAGTGTTAGGGAGAACAGAAAAAAAAAAAGATTGATAATTATATTTTGTGTTCTAACTTTTGGGTTAAAGTGACACAAAAATGGCAGATGAGGGGAAAAAAGAGAAAACAAACCTAACAACTACCAAAGTTTTTCCTTTCTTTAAAAGGTTTTAACAATATCTTAGTGCCAGCCACATTCAGACTAGAGGCACACATACACAAAACAAAATACAGACTGGGCAATATGTGTGTGAAGCATTGTGTGTTATACATCACACACTGAAGTAAAGAAAAAAAACTAAAAAAAAGAAAAAATCCCAAACTAAGAAAAAAATCTAACTATATGCTTTTAATTCCTCGTAATTCCAGCATCCTTAAAACAAACAAACATAAAAAACTCCAAAGCATATAAGAACTGTTGTTAATGAGAAATGGTGTGGAGTATCACTAGTTTTCAAAGTGCTACGTTTAATACTGATGCATACGTTTTAACTGTAAATGAGTTAACTAAAATATTAAAACAGTAGTGGATTTTACTCACAACTTCCATGTTTATATAAAACAGCCTAGAAAATAATTAATTAATATGAATTAGATAGAACCTTAAAAAAGTCCTCAAAAAACTGCAAAGAGCATGAACAAAATGAATGTTTTATCTTTGAAAATCGGAGATAAATGTCTGTGTTGTTTATTTTTGTTCTCCCTTGTATACTGTTTGCAGCAGAAATACATAACTACTGACCTCCTGAACTCTTTTTGCAATAAGGAATTGTCGAAAACTTAGTGAAAATTTCATTTTAAAGTCTCTATCATCTGGCAAGTCATATCGGTTTCTGATTTACTGTTGTTGTGGTTACTATTATATAAGTTTCTTGTCTCTAACTTATTAAGAAACATTCAAAGAGCCATCATAAATATTCTTCCCCAGATAATATTCCACCCTTAAGAAAAAAAATATCTCACCATGCAACTTAGGCATCATTTCCTAAGTGCTTCTCCTTCCAATTCTTCAATGCCATATCTTTATTTTCTATCTGCTATTTCATTCAGCTTTACTCTCCTTTACCTCATTTTTGCCTTTTAGACCCTGAAGTGCATAGCATCTTCTTTATTTATAATCTCTGTTCTAACAATTAAGTTGAATATGGGAGATAAAACCAAAGATGTCTTGCTGATTTCTTATTTACTTACCCTCCTTTAAAGGTAATGGCTATTTACCACACAGAACTAATTTGGAATACAGAGATCATAGAATCATAGAATGCCTTAGATTGGAAAGGGATCTTAAAGACCATCTTGTTCCAACCCCCCTGCCATGAAGAGGGACACTTTCCACTAGACCAGATTGCTCAGAGCCCCATCCAACCTGACCTTGAATACCTCAGGGATGGGGCAGCCACAGCTTCTCTGGGCAACCTGTTTCGGTGCCTCACCACCTTCACAGTAATGAACTTCCTCCTAATATCTCATCTAAACCTACTCTCAGTCTGAAGTCATTCCCCCTTGTCCTGTCACTAAGTGCCCTTGTCCTTCTCCATCTTTCTTATAGGCCTATTCAGATACTGGAAAGCCACAGTTAAGTCACTGGGGAGTCTTCTCCAGGCTGAACAATCCCAATTCTCTTCTTAGCTGGTGCAGTTAACTGGACCCGTGTTTTTACAGCAATTGCAGATACCACTAGATTTCAAAGGATTCACAAAATGTAAGATATCCATGAATTAGCTGCTTAGACAGTCCTAGCGCCACCTCTTTATGAAATAATCCTCTACTCTAACCTGCATTGATTTATGTTGTTATTATCAATTTTGTAAACTGAAAATTGTTTTTACATGCATACACAGCCAATATGTACAAAACACATCAGAATTTATCAAGGAAAAAAATTAAAATATCAGACAAGAACCGTTCAAATTAATTCCTCCATTTCTTAAATTGGGCAAATGATCCTAAACAGGCTACAGTAGGGATATAGACAAATTTTCTTAATTCTGATTTCAGACACAGACAAATAATTTCCTGGTTAAAGAATTTCTTACCTGAGGTGCATTTGTGGCCACTAGAAAAGCGTTTGTACGACCAGGATGATCATAATCATGCATGGCAGCTGCTACATACAAAGCCATCAATTCCAAAGCAGGAATGTTTGATGCCAGACAACCATAACTGTCATCAACAATAGAACAACTTTTTGAAGAAATATAACTGACTTGAGCAGGAGAGATACCACTGGCTTCATCTGAAAAAATTGAAAGCACAAAAATAAAGTATTTTTTAGAACAGAATTTCTCATGTAATATGTTTTAAATTACTCAGCCAGACATTGTTGGGAGCATAGTATGGTTATATTTGTAATTATGAAGCTGAATAATTGGCAGAGAAATATATACTTTAGAAAAGAAAAAGTCATACTATTGTTTACAGATAAACCAACAATTCTGAAGAAGAATTGCTCACAGTTTAGCAAAAGAGTGTATCTCAAAGTCCAAACTACAGAATTCACTTGGATACCAATGGTTACACATTACTCTTAGGGTGACTTTTTTGCCTTTTCCTTACTGTCATGTGGGTAAAGACCTCCAGCTTTTAGGCAGACCTGGAATTTCGTTGCCTTCTTAAAATGACAGCACTAACAGAGCATTCTACAGTTTGTCTCCAATCAAGAAAAGATCAATCAGTATCTCCCTTAGTATTTCTATAATTTGTCCATTTCTCAGATTTGTAGACCTATAGGAAAAGCTTGGGGGAGAAGCAGTTATTGTTAGGGTGGCCACTGAAAGTCTGCACGTGATACCCAATAGAGAATTCAAAAAGACTCATTTTTACAATAATGTCATTAAGGAGAACTTCAATTAAGTTAAATACTTCCAATAGTTTTTCTTTGGTCTCTTTAACTTTCCAATAAAGTTAAGAAATATTAGTCTAATGTATTGCAAATTCTAAAAATACCCTTACTGTGGCAGAATACAGAGTTTTCATTCAGCATAGAAAATTTATTAAGTGAACCAGTACTCTTGGCTAACAAACTAACTGTTACTCATCTAATAATTTTTCTAAAAGTCAACTGCATGGTTGTGTGCTAACTTTGTGATTTTTTCCCCTGCCTTACACTAAAATGAAATTTAAAAAAAAAAAGGAATTGATCAATACTAAATATTTTCTTCCAGAGTAATTTAGTTTACCTGTTGTAGTTTCATTAAAGCATTCTCCAGCAAAAAAAAAAAAACAAACCTATGTGAATACAAACCCATATCACTTTCCATGATACGCTCATTATGAATTTGCTGAAAGCCAGGAATGGGCCGTGTTGTCAGGTACCACACTGCATGCAGAACATCCGTGGCATGTATACGATTATGATCTGCAAATTATCCAGATACAACAAAAACATTATGTGAACATTAATCAAAAGGAAGAAAATAAATTAAAAAAAATGTAAGGTGCTTAATATGTTGTGAGATTTTGATTCAATGTAAAGGGAAATTTGAATTTAAAACGTTAGTAGAGGCTGTATGTATCACTGAATGTTTTTAAGAAGTTAGATAAACATCAAACGCTGTCTGTGCACACTTCATCCTACCTGAGAGTCAGGAAGGGATTAAGGAGCCTTTTAAATCAATGATGGTAAACCACTAGAATGACTTGCAATCTGATATCTTCAAGCACCTGGGCTGGGCAAACAACTGTGGCATGAGGGAATGGGGGTGTGCAGGGCCATTGTGGTTTTTGCTTTGTTTTCCAATAAATTTGGCTGCCCTACTCAGCAAGATGAATAATTACCATCGAAATTCTCCATTTTTTAAATTATTTTATTAAGGAACTAACCCAAATTTCTGTTAAATGAACAGATATTCTCCCAGTGACTTCAGTATGTTTAATCCAACTACGCAGTCAGAATCTTTAAGGTTTTCAACCTACATATTAACAAATTCAGTTTTGGAGTCCACCCATTTTTTTCCTGCAGTTCATGAAATCAGCTCTAAATTCTGTTAAGTGTATTAATTAAAAATATACTGAGCTCAGACATTGCCTACCTCTGTATTAAACACCAAACAAATACATATATATAAAAAACCCATATGTAATTGGATGGTACTTACAGGGAATATCTCTGTAGCCATTTTCCAGCGCACGGAAGTAATTCATGAATTCTTGAGTTGGAATTTTGAAAATTTCAAACAAACCAGTGTCTTGAAACAAGGTATAAGTTACCTAAATATGTATTAAAATTAATTTTAGTCTCAGAAACATACCTACATATATTTTGCTTTCTCAACTTCACACATATTAATGTTTTTAAAATTTTGCTTGCCGACAGACATGGAAATTATAAAATTCTACTAAAGATTATCAGAATGCTATTGTAATAGAGATATATTTAATTATTTCTTTTTGCACAAAAATGTAGACTTTCATGATCCTTTCAATACAGAATAATAAAAAGCTTTTATTTTCTTACTGATACAGATTATTTTTAATAATATTCCTCAAAAGTTTTTGTAAGGTAAATAACTCACTAGTGACCTAAAAAGAAGAAATCTATATTCTGACTTATTATTCAAAAATTCAAATTACTTAACTATAGCAGTAGAGTCATTACTACTTAAAAAATAAAACAAAAAAATCCCAACAAAAACAACAAAAAACAAACAACACACATCCCTTAACATTGTGGTTGTTTTTGAAGCTTTTGGGTGTTTTTAACAAAGTGAGTTGGTAAAGGAAAGAATATTTCAAAAATGTACTCAGAACACCCATTTATGTATATAAACCATATATTATGGTTTACACATAGAACTTAATGAACTTCAAAACCTCATCTGCCCCATAAGACTGCAAATATTAAGAAAACTTTTTAAAACAAGTAACTGCTCCTCATTTTTAAAACTTTTTTCCTGGACACGAGAGAAACGAGAAATTCTGAAACATGGGAGATGCTCAAAGGAACAGGAGAGCAAAATGAGGAGACATCACTCCTTCCGCCTGTTCCAACCATTCCCCTTTCACATACCCAATTTGAGAATACTACAACTGATGATGGTAAAATACAGTTTTTAATTGGCTGGTAAGTAAGACTTGTCTCAGGTGCTTGCAGCACAACAGGCTAAAGGACTGGGGTGGGAGGAGGAGGAGGAGAAACACACACACACACACACACACACAATATTGGGAAGAGCTGAGAGAGAAATTCTGGTAAAGTTAAAATGTGTACACTAAAGTACTTACAGATTTGAACTATCCCCTAGACTTCACACAAATGAAATGCAAGCCAATGTGGATCACAGTGTACTAGTATCCTACAGGAAAAACACCACTCCAAAGAGGATTGTGGCATTCTAGTCTGTACCTTAACACTTGTCACTAGCTCAGGTGACAAAAGACCTGAAAACATTTGATCAAACAAGACTAATAGAAGATTTAAAACAACACCCAGAATACTGTGCATTATGAAAGAAAAGAGTGTCCAATGACAAAAATGAAATTATCCCCATTGTTTTTTCCTGAGTTCAGGTGCAGAGCTATGGTTCCAACTGCACCGAAGTGCTCCTGTCTTATTTCCTTTCCTTCCAGCTGCTTGTTGCTAACACTGATCTTGAACAAAAGTAACATGCCTTCTACTCCATGGTGGAAAACTAAGATACTGGCAAGAGAAATATTTTGTGGCCAGATCAGAAGCAAATCCAGCTCTGCTATAGCTCCATGATTGCTAAATCCACTATAAAGAAAGAGAGAGAAGCTTTCAGGTGACACTGATAAATGGGAGAAGCTGGGGAAGAGCAAACAGGATCATACTTTTGCACCTGCCGGTAGATTGGCTTCAGCACAACATGAAACTGCACAAAGAGCTTAGTAATAAGTCAGGAAGAGATAAAAGGAATACTACATGCAGAAAGCAGCATGGAAAAAAAAGTCCCATTGTTTGTAGGATCAAGAGGCAAAAGACTGCCTAAAAGATCACTTCTCTTCCCTCACAGGTGTAGCGCTGGCAGAAATATTTTACTGAAATAAAGAAAAAAGAAATGGTTGACAAACAAGGTAGTAATTCTGAAAGCAGGAGACAAATTTTCACAGGAAATGGCATTTTATGACAAAACCTCTGTCAGTGTGAGTCTGACCTATCCTTACATTGAGAATAAAATTCAGAAAATTTGGAGCTGTCTATAGATCAATCATTTTTATGGTTTACAATGACACGGAGTATGTGAGAAATCGTATTTGTACTATTCAATATAGCATTCATACATATGTTGACTGCAAAACTTCTTCACTGTTTAAATATAAGCACAACAGCTTTACATACCTTCCTCATATAATAAAAGACAACAAACCTGGCTAAGGATCCTTCCAGACTGATCTCCCATTTCTTTTACAAGGTCAAAAATTTGGAAATTCCAATTGCTCATCTTCTCCATTAGTGAATCATGGTCTAATAGCATTGTTTCCAATGTATAACTCTGCTCCACCTGTATGAGATTAAGACATTTTATCATCCCTAAAATAACAATGAAAACTAATTTATCAGTTGACTTGGCAAAAAACCATGAAAATGACAAAACCTTAGTGAACTTATTGAATGGTGCTGTAACTATGGCTAAGATAAAATCATGAATCAATAGTACTAATAGCACAGTAAAGGGCTTGACTTTTCCAATTTTGGGGCAGCAATTTCCAGGGCTTTCTGAGACAGTGCTAAATTTTCCTTCTTGTTTCTTTTTAGACAAGATGAGTTTATAAAACAAAGCAAAACTACGCATAGGCTAACCGGATATTTACTGAGCTTTAGCAGCTCAGTAATTGAACAAGTTTAAAAAACCTGATGCATAAACCCAAAATGTTATTAAAAATTAAACTGTTTTCGCAAACTTCCAAGAGAAAATACTAGTTGATCGTTGTTTGAGCATAGTCTCAACATTAAATCTAGAGAAATCAGTTTTGTTGAATAGAAGCTTCATACAATCACCAGCTTTCTTTTCATTTGCTGGTGGAATTTATGCCAGCTAGAAATAGACAGTTGTTATATAAAAATTTTAATGTCAACAATGCACCATTTCTCTTAAGAAATTACAATTTTAGCACTGCAAAAACCTCTTCACAGCAAGTTAGAAATTATAAATAAATACTGTACTGATAAAAGTTATTGCAAGCTTTTTTTGCAATTACATGCTTACAAGCAGATTATTTTGTGTTTGATCAATCATTTCCTTCCTTTGATCTCTTCTCTTCTCTATATGGTGGAAAGATTCTTTTGAAACATTAGCACTTCCAAGTTCACCTTAAAGAAAACACATAAATTCCAAATCAATAATTTATTTGTAAATTACTACTGTAATAATTTTTAACTGATCATACAGATTGTTCACAGAAATATAAGTAATAGCTTGTTTCTAAATCATTTTATTTGAGAATTACACAATTAAAAAGTTGTAAAAGACAAAATTTATTAGACAAAATCTATCTGAAGATTGAGAAAAGCTGTAAGAGTAACTTTTTATTTGCAAAAAATGGTTCAGGGATTAGTTTAGCTGAGTTGGTAGAGAACTTGTTTGATATATGGAGTACAGGACAATAAAGGTACGAGCGGAAGCCTAATTTAAAATTCTTACTATGAAGCAGGCAATATTTTATATTATCCTGACTATTCTAAATCACAAAATAAAGTAAAATATATGCATGTGAGTTAAAGCATAGGAAAAATTTTATGTTGAAGTAAAACAAAAAAAATTAATGTAACTAAACCAACCAACAAACAAAAAAAACCAAGCAGCAAGTTGATATCAAATATTTGTCTATTTTGAAATCCCACCTGATTTTCTGTCTCTATAGTTTGAGAATTCTGGTTCTGGTGTTGGAAGAGGCTTGAGTATCTGACGTCCACAGCTTACAGAATACATGAAAAATATTTATAACATTCAGTAATTTTCTTCTTTTGCTACTGCTGTCTTCTACTGAAAAATATCTGCAGATTACTTTTCTTAAAAATGCTTTTGAAGGTTCCTCCCACAAGTGACATTAGTATTTTATCCTATATTTGGCACACAAAGATTTAGTCTGTACTTAGAAAATAATCAAACACCACCTCCCCCAGACTCACCTCCACACATTAATAAAGTAGAGCTCATAAGTAGAAAATATTCAGAAATACGGAACTCAATTCCCAAGTAAGAAATCCTCCTTTTCTAAAAATCCATAGAATATTGTTAATCTATAGTAACAGCCGCTGTGAAGGATGGGCCATTTCAAATCAATGTCATCATAAAGCATTCTTTAGTCTCCCCTGGATAATACAGTTACACATTATTATGAGATCGTATGACTTTTTTCAATCCTAGTAGGTGCATAGGTCTTGCTATATTTTTTATTTTAACTGTATTCTTTTCAACACATAAGAAGTTATTAAATATGTAACAGAGTTTCAGTACCTGCTACACATATAACCTACAGGTGTTTTATCTTGCTGCTGAAAATCTGGAGAGCTAGATGTGTATCCTGGAGGTTTATGGATATTAATGCTTGGTTTTGTAAGGAAATCAGCAGTATCAGGAAATTCTACAGGTGACCAGTTGCTGAAAGCCCCGCTGGAGACTGATCCATGACTGGGTGACCCCACAGGACTCAGGCCAGGAGAAGCACCTTCCAAAACAAACATTACATAGGGTTCAGGTAACAATAAAAACATTGCTGTTTACAAAGACTCTATTTAAACAACAAGAACATGCTGATATTATTTTGGTACTACGTTTCCATGAAATAACAATTGTAACACATGATGTACTAACTACTGTCTTGCTGCTGTGTCACTAAGCCACGTAAATTGCATGCTCTTACCTGCTCGTCTGGGGACTATGTGATGAGTCAACGTCATAGAAGATGATCTTTGCTTTGGTATTGTCAGCAAGTTTGCACCAAAAGACCCATTTGAATGAGATCCTTGGCTGAAAAGAAAACAGTAAGAATTTTTTTTTCTCCCCTAGTTTGTCTTCCATTTTTATTAAATAAAATGCTCTCAAAACAGCTATAATGACTACTACCATTCAAGAAAGAGTATTAGAAAGATCAGCTAGACAATACATGTCAATTAAATGGAACAAAAACTGCTGAGTACTGCGTAAAAGTAACAGAAAACTTGATACAGTCCTAAAATGACACAATAAATATACTCAGATCAAGTGCAATAGGTTTTACTTTTAGCACACTACTTTTCTTGAACATTTTAACAAAGCAAATTATTTTCTAACAGATCTGAGAACATTCAAAAGATTGATTACTTTGGAAATACCATGAAAACCACAGCCACAGTGATTTTCAGATAAATTTTCAATATTTAATTAATTATTTTATTCATTACAAACTTAAAACTAAAGCTGTTTTTGTCATCAAATCAGACTGTGCTTCAGTAGCCAAGTCATTCAACTCAATTGTTGAATTCTGCCATCTGCTGTTGTTGGAATGAAATTTCACTCCAAAATTCAAATTATTACTTTAGGAAACAAAAATGTAATATGCAATTAAAAATAACTGTATATGTGTACTTCAAAGTGAGAATAGTTAATGTAAAACCAACCTTTTCACTTCAATGGGCAAAACCAGTATTTACCAAAGCAGATTTAGTCTTGCTTAATCAGATTGTAAGCAAAAGTCAGATACAGAAATAATACTTGATTTCCCATCATTTGTTTAAATATATGAGTACAAAAAAATAAGTTAAAGAATAAACACAGATTTATTTCTGTGTATATCCAGCTACTGGAGAGATGCCAGTGGAGGCCAGAAAGATGATGAAGGGTCTGGACCATCTCTCCTATGAGGAGAGACTGAGAGAGCTGGGCATGTTTAGTCTAGAGAAGAGAATACTGAGAAGGGATCTCATCAACAGATATTAATATCTCAAAGGGGTGTCAAGAGAATGGTGCCAGATTTTTTTTCAGTGGTGCCCAGTGACAGGACGAGGAACAATGGCCATAAACAAAAGCACAAGAAGCTCCAGCTCAACATGAACAAGAACTTCTTTACACCAGGGGTGGTAGAGCACTGGAATAGGCTGTGCAGGGAGGTTGTGGAGCCTCCCTCTCTGGAGACATTCAAAACCCACCTGGATGTGTTCTTGTGTCACCTGCTCTGGGTGACCCTGCCTTGGCAGAGGATTTGAACTGGATAATTTTCAGAGGTCCCTTCCAGCCTTAACAGTTCTGTGATTTTTTTGAAGTCTGATGCTTGGCATGTTAGTCAGATTTCAAACATGTTGGATTGACAACTAAGATAGATTGATCTTTTCACTATTTGTGCATTGTTTAGTGATCACAGCTCACATGCATTACTTTAAAGCACATAAAAGTGCTGCAAGAGTATTTAGTGCAGGAAGTCTAGATATGAGGCAAGGTCAGTTCATCTTGAGCTAGTGTTTGAATGAGAAACCAAATAAAGAATTTGCATACAAATAAAACAGCAGCTCTCAAGAGTTGTTTCTGAACAGTGTCTGGATAGGTAAAAAACAAATTCTGAAACTTTAAATGAAATTTTATAGCAATATTAATTTATTGGAACACTCTGCAATGTCTTTTTCAATTCAGCAAGAATGTCATTGAAAGCAGTCATCTGTTATTCTGACAATTTAAGCATCTGAGTCAATGGCACGAAGTGCTCGAGGAATGCAGGAATGCAGGACTGCCTCTTGGCAGCAGGAACAGCTATGCCAGTGCAGCTATTTCGTTGAACCTTATCTGTGAGGTGAGCACCCACGGGGAGTACGGAGATGATTTTGTGTTAGAAGCTAAAGGGAACCTGATAAGTAGGATGCTGGAAGGTGGAAGGAGACAGGGACAGTGCAAGTGTTGCCAAGGGCTCTGCATGTCAGGACACCAACCACAAAAAAGCAAGCACGTATTGTAGGTGAGGGTGTTTTCCATATTGCTACTTTTAATCAGGTGAGCTTGAGCATATTTTATTCAAGGGGGAAAGCCACTGCAAGGGCTAATTTATTTAAATGGTTCACTTTAAAATTAAATATAATACTGATACATAAATTCTTGGATATGTGTATGTAAACCTTCATCCACTATAAGTAATTATCAGTTATCAACATAACTCATATTTTCTTTTTAATGCATCTATTATACTTCCCTTATGTAGAACCACTAAAAGCAAACAAACCAAAAAACAAACCAAAAAACCCACAAAAAGCAAAAAAACACCAAATAAAAAGCAAACAAAAACCCAACTAAGCAAAACAAAGCAACACCACACATTTTTACAGATTTCAAGAGCAAATGCATACCCATTTACACATTTAAATAAAACTAAATATGTGAATTTTCACTTACATACAACATTAAAAAAAATTCATTTTAATCCTAATTCAAAATGTTATCTTAATTCTGAAAATAAAAGCTCTACTTGCACCGTAGTGACTAACAAGCAGAGAAGAGATGACTAATTTAATCTACCTTACGACTTGCTTTATGACTGTACAGGCAATAAACACTGTAAATACACACAACAGTGGCTACCAAACAGAAGAAAGTTATATCACCTTTTTAATTATGTATGGGTATATGGAAGTTGGCAAGTGACATATATTTTAAATAAAAAGAAGGAGGAAGTCAGTACAAGTTCAGAGACTAAACTAGTTTATTTTGCAATCATTTATGTTGGACCTTTTTTTCTGTTTCCTACTCAAACTGGTATGCAGGCCTACTTATAAGGACAGAGCACACCATTTCACCTCAGAATGACCTGATTTCTACTCAAGATCAAACAGTTACAAAGCATAGCGTATAATTAACTTTTCCAGTTTATGCTGGCAGAATTTGGAAACTTAATTCACAAGATTTTACATTAAATACTTCTGCTGCTAAGTTCCAACATTATTAGTGCCCTGAAAATGTCATTCAGTGCCTACCTTGATGTGCTATATTCCTGATGAGATCTCTTGCTGTTACACCGTTCCCATCTGGAAGATGTTGATTCTATAGGTGACATGCCAGAAACTCCTGAAGCTCGTCTCAGCTGTGGTGTTGGCAGGCTATTCCTGCTACTTAATCCCTGTTGAGTAATTTAACCATAGTTAAAATCTATGTAATTAAAAACAGATGTTAAAATTTTGTTTATGGTTTGTAAGGGCTATTTATTGTTACTTTTTATAGTGAAACAGTAAGTACAGTATCTTACATTCACTCATTGCCTAAGAAAATAAAAAAAATGTCATCTATTTATTTAGTTTATTAAGAATAATTACTTCTCATATCTCGTTTCTTTCCCCAAATCAATATATGTAGTGATATTAATTTGCTTTGGATTATGAATTCTTTTTCTACAATTATAAAGTCAGCTCTTCAGCTTTCAGGGTAGTCTGAGATTTTGATAACTCAGATGCTAAATATTGAATAGTGCAAGTACTGTGGAACTTGTTGAAAGGGTGATGCACAACACACAGGGTCCGTTCTGGTCCATGGAGGTTCCCTCTCTGCTTCCATAGCAGCCACACAGCACCCAGGAAGCTTCCAAGGCACCTCACCACTTCCAGCCTGGAAGCAGTGGGACTTTGGGCACACTGCAGCCCAGACATCAGGAATCCCCACTGTACTGGAACATAAAGCCCTCTGCAAAGTGAGCCTGTGGCACTCAAACTGTCCTGTGTGGAAATAACTCAGGACTTACTAGCTCTGCCTTACTGAAGTACCCCTGAAAAGTATGTCCTTGTTTAAATATCAACCAGTAGACCCTAATTAATAGAAAGGATAGGATCTCTGAACTGAAACTGGAAATCCAGCTCTGGCATATCTTCATCCATTGAACAGATAGCATATACACTGTATTTTAAACAAAATTTAAAACAAATACATATCTGACTGCATTAAGTCCACAATCCACTTGCTAACTCGACCCTAGATCTGACCATTAAAAGGAGCAAAGGAAGGATGAGTGGGGGAGAGATTCTTCTGCATAGCAGTGATGTGTGTAATCAGACCCTGCATACTAAAAAGGATGTCAGGAAAAAAATTGTTTAAAACAAAACCCCCAAGCAATATTTGCAGTGTTGACTGAGGTCAGCAGGTTTGTGTGAGGACAGGTGGGTCTGGCATACTAACACTGTGAGTCACATATGATCTTTGACCACCTGATGAAATTATAATTGAATGCACTTTGGAAGAAAATTGGGGAAGAGAAATAAAGGTGTACATAATTCTCATCAAAAAAACCCTAACTAATTTGAAATATAGAGGAGATTTTCTATATTCCAAGTTAGGGAAAGAGAGAATGGGAACCTCTCAACACAGTTTGAAAGGTCGCACTTTGAAGAAATACGATTTTGTTATTTTCTTTGGTGTGTCATAATCTGCAGTTGTGCTCACTTACCTGGTTTTTGAAAGACTGAGGAATCTTTTTCTTACAGTAATATACGGGGGGGGTGGATCTTTTGGCTTACCCTTAAACATATACCAAATTCAAACAATCATGAATTGGCAGTGGCAAGCACTGCTTTATCTACCAGGTAAATTTCTATATAGAGAACCCCCAAAACTTAAAGCAAAAGTTACATTTAAGAAGAAGGAAAAGAGAATAGCTGTGAAAAACCATAGTCATTCAATTTCACATACTCTTCTTAACCAGTCTTCAGTAATGAATATTTTATATTTCAAACAATCCTGACTAGCTATATAGATATTTTAAAAACCAAAAGGTATACCAATCTTCAGCATTTTTTAAAGAAATCCACAAAGGAAAACATGGTGAATGTATTTGGGCCCTAGCCAATTCATTTCTGCAGATATCCATGTGTCATTCCAAAGAATTTCATACTGCAATGATTCTGCAGGATCTTCCGCAGAATAACCTGCAGACACTGAGTTTTCCCCCAGAAAAATACAGTCCCCAACAGACATTTCACAGGCTGAATCTGGCTCTAGGCAGTTTATCTCACTCCAAAGTACTAAGCCAACAAGTTGATCAATTTGGGCCAAGGTGACCACTTCCTGGAAACGTAAACAACTACAAGGCAAGGATGTCCCAGACCAGTCTCCACAATAAACAGCCTCAAGCTGTCAATAGCAGGCTACCCTAGAATCACTACCTCTGGTGCCCTGCAGCTGAGTTTCTGTAGTTTAATATTTTTCCACCACATTCCTTAGCATGTCACATAGCAACTACGTTCTTGCTTTCACTTATTTACCCTAGATAATGGAGAAGTGATGGTAGATTTACATAATGTGATTTGCTGCACAGAAAGAAGAGATCTTTTTCCTCTCACATAGCAGATTTGCTTCCATCTAATGGCTAGTTTGCTGTCGACAAGGGTAAATTTCTTGGGGGAAAAAGGTCAATGAAAAAACCACACTGACAGTAATTGTTAGATAAAGAACATGGGGGAATCAAGAACAGCCCTGTTTGTCCAATGTCATGAGAATATAACATCTTCATTTTATATTTGCTGTTATTTTGAGGAATTACGTGTTTGGGGTGCAGACTAGTGCTTTTACCTGCCTATATATCATTTGCATTTTAGTACCTTTCACATTACATTTAATGTGTTCTCACAGCTCTTCTCCTTAGTCCTTAAACACTGTCCACAGGTATTCAGTAAAGGAGCTACTATGCATACAGGAGCATTCTTCCCAGATGAACGTAACTTTATTTTTATTTTTTTTTAACTGCAATGAACGCATGAATGAAAATTAAAATCATTTGACCTTGAGCAGCTTTCGATCTTTTTCAGCAGGATCCTCTATTTCAGGACAGGGGAAGAAACCAGGAAATGGTGTGAATGGACTGGCCTTTGGCCTGCATGTGCCTGAGAAAGCACCAATCAAACTATTAATGCTTCGAAGGGAAGAAATCACGTATGGTGGAAGAGATGGATCAGTCAGGAGGTCTGTCAGCATGTTCCGAGCCTCATTTAGCACTGAAAGATCAACTCCATTTCCACTGCCAGCATTCTGGAATAGATGGAAACGTTGCAAACTATTAGTATGTGAAAGCCTTTCATGATATGCTCTGTTGTAAATAAGTATCTTATCCACTGCAAATTTAATAAATAAATAAATAAACACATACATACATAAATAAAGATCAGTGCAACGCTATTGATTTAATTCATAATATACTGACCTGGTAATAGGGCTTGTACCATTGCTTCAAATCCCAATCCCAAAGTATCATCTGTAAAGATAAATTGAAATTAAAAAAAGAGTAATAGGTGATATGCTAATATTGAAAAACAACAATGGCATAACTCTTTATTATGCGATAAAATGAAAAATGTTTCTCCCTTCGTGATTTAATATGTAACTTGGGCCATTTTCTTAGCTAATCCTGCCCAGAGAAAGCCCTATAGAACAGCCTGAAGAAACTGCATGCAAGAGAGATATCTTGATGATAGAGTAATTATATGGCCTTATTTCAATATTTCTGGATTGTTTATAAATCATTTAACATGTACGCCAAATTAGGTGGTGATGGTACTTTCCTGCACCTATTCACCTGAACCTGCAAAAGCAAATCCAGCCTAAAACCTCCAATATATATTTTTTCTTTCCAGAAGAATTCAAACAGTAGCAATTTTTGTAAATACAGTGCAGACAGTATTGCGTTAAATTATTTATTTTTTAAAAAGGCCAAAACATCCCCAACACTTCACGTTTAAAATTAGCAATTTCAAAAGCATTTTCTTGCAGCAGGTTTTGTTAGGTTTTGCTTAAACATGGTTACAGAGCTCCATGTTCTGAATAACCTCACAAAACCCACCAAACCCGCAAAAGAACGTCAGCAACACAATCTGAAGATACTATCAGCTTCAAGTACGTCAACAGCACTCACTTAATTTGTCTTCTATACAGACAAAAAATGAAAACAACACACAAGAAATGAAAGTCAGATGTCCTGGAAGCTTTTCTGCTTTTTTTAAAATAGGTGAGAACTATATATATGCTTTTATTCCTTTGAGACTAACAGCCCTTTCATGGAGAAAACAAAATGTTTCAGTCTGGCACTTGTCCAGCAGAAGGTGCAGAAAGTGTCAATAAAAAAACACAGGTGGACATGTCAGCAGTGCCCAAGCAAGAAGAGTACTTAAAGGTCCTTTTGCTCTTCAGTTATCTTCATGGAGATACCATTAAACCATGGTTAAAATTAGTAGTTACAACATCCACTTGCTATGAAAACTGAAGAGATTTGTTATTAAGCATGTGTTTGAACTGGGAGTAAATTATGCTCTATCAGAAAGTCATACTGGGTACAGCAAGAAGACCAAAATCAAGAATGAAGAATTTAAGTATCTAAAAACTTTTAAGTGATTAATCTAGTTACCGTGCTTTTGGGGTTCTTGTTTGGTTTTTTTTCTTGAGATGACTGTTAGTCTGTCACTGATAAGATAATGACTAACATTATCTGGCCATACCCATTTTGTCACGATGCCTTTGGTTTTAGCAACATCTTGGCAGGTTAGGCTTTTTGGTTGGTTCCTTGGTTTTCTTATTTTCTTCATTCTGAGATTTCTCCTTCTACATTGACCTTTATTTACTGTATCGAACATCAATAAATCTTTTGATTTCATTCTGCCCTCCTAAGCTCGCACACAGAGACAGCATTAATCTGCTTCATTAACTTTTGACTCAATCAGCAACAAAGATCAGCTGTCCACATGAGTTTTGTTAGTTATATTGGTAACCTTTGATACTAATGGTCCACAAAGTTGCATCAGCTTGCTCGCAATCTAGCAGCCTCCATTACAGGATAGAAAAGAGATTTCTCGCTTCTAATATTTTATTTTTCTTTTAAATATTTGATATGTTAGCTCATTTGGCTCATTTATTGTAAATGAGCTCTTAATAAAAAAAGCCCCTGTTGCTCTAGGACATTTTTTTTTTTGTGCCAGAACTTTAGCTGCAACTTCTTTTACTCCTTTATTCACCCTTTAAGCCACTGGGAGCTTTTGTGCACAGGTATGTGTATACACACACACCTTCGCATAACTGATAATTTTGGGTGTCATTCTTCTTGACTAAAAAGGTTCAAAACCTTCCTTTTGACATTAGACCTGCTGTAGTACAGGCTCAAAGTTGCAAAAGCGGAACTTATTCAATGGAAAGTGCTCCTGCTCTAACTTGAGTCCCATGCTCACCGAGGATACACAAGGCAGAATAATTTTCCAATATGCTTCCACTGCAAATAATGGTTTGATATTTTAGGTTGCAGGACACCATTTTATACACAATTTTATTTAAATTAAAAGTTTCATAGCTTGGATTAATCATTGAACATTTTTTGTTGTCATTTAAACCAGAAGATTTAAGCTTTGCCACTGATACCAATTTTATAGCAAAGGAATCAAAACAGTTCTGAAGTAAACATAAGTTTAGCTGTACTTTGCTAACAGTTTTTCCTTTAATTCACTACACACCATCGTACATTAGAAGTAATATACCCCGAGAGAAGACAGGAGCAATATATTACCACAGCAAGCAGGCTGCCACAGTCGGTCAGATTTTCAGGGCTCATTTCATGTGCCACACAGTAAAGTAATTAAAATGAGCTGATGAAACTTTGAGGCACAAAGTAGAAATTTCTTCTGCTAAGCACAACGGGGAAAAAATGCAGATCGCTAAACGATGAATATTCTTCCATGGTAAATACAACTTCCTAAATCTCTTCCCTAAGCAAATCCTTTCAGGTTACTAGTGAAAGGGGGGTTTACCTTTCCTTGGGTGCTCACAATGCACCACAAGATGGCACTCAAATCCAGAAAGCCTCCCCAATAAAAACAATTTGGGGAGAAACGAACAGAAATCAGAAGCGTGTTCCTTAACAAACTTTCTGCAGAGCTGACATGGTTAGAAGCACAAGAAGAGTGAAAGTTTTAAAGGTTAACAGCTGATAAATTCTACTTCGGGGGAAAAAAAAAAAATCTCTGTTTAAAGAAGAATTTACTCCTTACCACTAAGAAAACTGTGCTTTGGCTCTCACTACCTACCAGACTTAGGCTAATTAAACTATGTCTTGCAAGCTAAATCTGGAATACTACACAAGCAGCATTTCTGGCATTCTTTTTGTTGAGAGTTAGACCGTCAAAGCTTTAACTAATCACTGTTGATCATCAACAAAAGTTACAAAGTATCCCCAGAGTCTCAACCTTACAATAGGAGTAGAAAGGATAATGTTTATTTTGACTTAATGTGAACAGACCAAGAGACCTCAAATTAGGTCTTAGGCAGAGCCTCAGCAATTTTTGATTTTGCAACCATGAAACTTGTTGCAGAAAGATCTGTAATACTAAGATTTTGTAATCCATTGCACATAACGTTCTTCCTCACCTCCTCCATCAAGAAACACCTTATCTAGGAGGGACCTGAGTCATAACAGTTCCAAGCTGCAACTTATACCTCTGCTTAGTAACTCACACACTTCGGCTTGAAGTGTCCATTGTCAGTGGATCACATCACATCACATCACAGCAACTGAATGTTTGGGAGCTCCTCTGAAAATGAAACTGCTCTGGACTCTGATATTGCAGATGAACTGAAAGGTGAGAAATGTATAGCCCTCCCCCACAGAACCATCTATGCCAAATTACCAGTGAGCTCGGAGGAGTTCTCGTATCAGCCTGACTCTAATCCAGAGTCTTCCCATTTCATCCAAAGAGCAATGAACACACTTTCCTGCTTGCTTGTCAAGCCAATGAGGATTTTGAAGGACAGCTATTAAAAAAAAACCCAACAAAACCAAAAAAGCCCCACACATAACACTATGGCTTAGTCAACCATAATAATTGAATCTACTTAGCCTGTGAAATAAATTTTCAGCATGGTTAAAAGAAGACAAGCCAGCTTGCAAAACCACTTTAAGCACAAGTGACCTTTTCCGATCTGGCCGCCACCAGTCAGCTGAGGTCAAACTGAAACATGTCACTCAAAACAGGCCAGGAGTGTCAGCAGAAGGAATTTGCATCACCAAAAGTACGGGTTTTTTTAAAGGCTGAAGAGATTGTTAGAGCTCAACAAATTCCCCACAAGGTTGCTGTTCTGAAGAATGAACACTGTATTCAGTACTACGGGAGTTTAGTCAAACCTCAAGAGACTCTGAATACGTATCATTTAGTGGATGCATGCAGGAAAATTGACACAGGCACCAGATAGTGCCCTTGGCTTATGTTTTCTCAAACAATAAAAGCAGTATTTCCATATACTTCAGAGCAATTGCCATGCTATTTGAACAGCAGAATATCAACCTAATCACTACCAAACTTAAGGATGGCTCTTTTGCAAAAGCGCACATTGTTAGCAGCATCAGAAATGTGTTTAAAAAGTACACAAGGTAAGAGTAATAGAGGCCTTCTCCAATACAGCTTATAGTTCCAACAGCAACAGGAACCAAGCAATGCTAATTTTGACAAAGAAAAAGGGAATAAGTGCTCCTCTGAGAAATTTATAGTCCAAGTAAACTAGAAACAGACGACAAATGAAAAAAAGACAGTCAATGAAAAAAGGCAGGGCTTTCAGATGTTTTTGTTTTGGTTTTAATTCTTTTTCTACAGAAGAAGTTACCTTTCCTATCACAGCACAGCCAGTGTTTTCAGGGCCTGCAATACATACGTCTTTCAGAAGAGAGTTGATGCCATGGAGGGTGGAGTTTTTTAGATCTTCTTTATAAGAATACCACAACTCCATTTGGTTAAAGACATGTCCGAGGAGTATTTTCAACTTCTAAAGGCTTAAGCATGACAAAAGACTGTGGATTTTACTTTTCTCAAGTTATAAACCACTACAATTATTAGAAAAGTACACTAGGCATTTTTAACTTTTTTTCTTTTTTTAACTTAATGTTCAACTCCAACTATATTTGGCTAGATAATTGTGCTATGATATTTTCAGGATAATTGAACTTATAAAATAAAAATTCATATCAGCTTAGTTACTCAAGAATTATTTGTGTTTGCACGAAGTTATACTAAGGACAATACTCATGCTTACGCAGAGATTTAAAGTACACAGCTACCCAAAAAAAGAAAAAAGTTTCAGAGCCTGCAAATCTAAAATTCAGTCTTAAAAGTCAAATATAACTAATACATGCACACTGTCTAAGGCCACACACAATGCTAAGATTTGTCGTATTGCTCTATGATTGCCTAAACCTAAATTAGGATTTAGTTTCACTGACAATACTTTTCAGGGGATTCAGTGTGTGCTCTAATGCATGTTAAGAAAATAAAACTTGTCCTATTTGAGAAACCCGTTACATTCCATGCTCCAAAACTTTAATGGAGAGAAACGAGCACAAAATTGAGTTTCTACTTCTGACTGAGTCTTTCATTGATCAAATATAAAGGATTCCTAGTTGCTAGTAGCATCTGTTTGACACCATTAGGCATTAGCTCCGTAAATAAGTATTTCCATAGCAACCAAGCATAGAATTAACTAAACAATGAAACCAACACCATAGCAACTTGATTCAGAAATCAACTCTGTGAAAATTCACCTCCTTCAAAAGCAAAATTCTACAACTAGATGAGAAATTAACTTATTGTAAAATATGAAAAAGGTTACTTTACATATCCATTTCTTTCCATGACTGCCTTTCAAACAAGACTAATGCTAGATTCATTGCTTTTATTTCCTGATTAGTCTTGTGTAACAGCTTAAAATCAATTAGCATTTTTAATCCATGTAATTTAATGACACAAAACCAAAACACAGCAGTATACAACCTAGATTCTTCAAGGGTTTATTAATTTGTTAGGGTTTTCTTCCCTCTCTCGGTAGGAAAGGTAGATGTTGAAAAACAGTATGTTGTTAAGTAGTTAAGTTGTATCCAGTGTGAACTAAAGCTGATGCAACCAAAGAATGAGTCTCAAAGTATAGGCAGCATTATTTAAATAACACACACAACATTCTGTTGTGAAATCTTGCAGGCCAAAACAGCAGCCACTTGAGAAGATTATTGTAATCAAGACAAAATACAACACCCAGTGTGATACTTCAGGTATTTGGAATCATGATGGTATTTCTCCACTCTCTAAACCTTTCCATGCAAATAAATGGGACAGAAAAAAAACAGTATATTTTTGGAATCCTAACACTTATCGCTTCCTGACTCTATATACAATTTATTTATCCAAGGTTATAAAATGGCCAATAGGTTGTGAAGTCTGCAGATAGCCACAATCTTTGAATAGAAACTCTGTGTGCTTTCCTGCTTCTGAGGTTTGGATACACGTACTGATGGAAACAGTCATATCCTCTGTCCAACGACTGTGGCCTCTACTGCACTGTTTTTTCTTTTTTAAGAAGTCTAAAATCTTCCTTGGATTTAAAGAAATTTGCTTCTACTTAGTTGCTTTCGTTAATGTTATTCTTTACATTAAATACTACCTACAATTATATTAGGCAGGACAGATAAGAACACTGGAACACACAGGTGTCTGGACACTTTAATGTTTTCACCAGACTCCACGGTATTCTGATCTTCCCTACAAATATAAATCTTTGTCAAGAACTGCACCTAAGTAAACTTTAACATGTCACTGTAGAGTCTTCACATGTTTAGTTACTATTTTTAGTAACTTTCCCTCAGCACAGATACAAAACCAGAGAAAAAATGTTCCACTGTATGCTGAAGTTTCAAGTAAGCCTTCAGCGGGCTTATTCTTAAAGCTAACACTACTCCCTGAAAGCAGAAAAATATTTTTTTGTTTGGTTGGGGTTTTGTTTCTTTTTTTATATGTTTGTTTCATTTGCTTGTTTTTAAAAGACATGTTACTTCTGCTTTCGTACCCAGGCATATCAGCAGGTCAGCTTCTACTTTGTCTGGTGTAGAAAGTTTACAGTTTTCTTATTGCTTGATATTTCATCTGATCTTTTTTTATATTTTTTTAGGATCTTTAAATGTTTCAAAAAGGTTCTAAAGGTGTTTTGTCTATCAAGGCAAAGTAGAGGGCTTTTTTTTTTTTTTCTTATTATGTAGGTAATGAAAAAAAAAACTGTCTAAAACCACACTTAGGTCATTTCCTGTTCCTTCTAGGTTTTGTCAGACTTGCACGTCAGAGTAAAGGCCAACCAACAATTTATGGCAACTGGAGGAGGGAGGGCACAGGGCGGGAAAAAAGCCTGCTATGTGCAGATCCTTTAATTGCCCATTATAAGCATTTTCCTTTAGAGCATGTGGTTCTAATCACCATCAAAGAAAAGCAATAGTGTTAGGTGGATTACTGCTCTGGGCCAGTACTTCTGGCATTCTGTGCTAACTTTTAGTGTCATCCAAAACCTAAAGCCTTTTTTTTTTTTTTTTTAGGAGTCATGTTTATTTTACAAAAAGCACAACCTAGAAATTGCTCCCAAAACATCCTTTTTGCATTTACCTACTGGCATTATTTTACAATTATACACAGCAAAAGCCTTTGCTGCTGTGCTGACACGCTGTTAATGTACCATGTTGGAACAAACAGAGAGCAACTTTACATTTTCTCTTTCTGTAATAGAAGGATGTGCACAAATCTTAGCTGAAATGTTTTACTGTATGCTGATGTATTCTTAATGCACTAATTAAACACAGTTAATAGGGATGAACCAATTTCTCCCTCTAGTGACTTAGATTTTTCAATCAACTGGTGCTTTGCCACCTTTACACTAAAAATACAGAATCAATCTTGGATCTTTTTCTTTTCAGCAAAGAGAAACTATTTCATAAGACCACAAGTCTTTCTTTTTTTTTCAGCATTGAGCTAAAAAAAAAAAAAAAAAAAGAGATACTGAGTTTTTCCCAAAGAGTTTTCTCACAAATTTCTCTTTAAAACCTCATTGAAATACTTATATTTTCCTCTCTCCCTAAGTACCCCTCTAAAACAAGCAGCATAAAATTAAGCTGCACAACTCTCTCAGTCAAAAATTAATTAACATGAATCTGAGAATGGTTAGCATCAAATTAATTAGACCAAATGATCACCTAGTCTAGTATCTTGTTGATGGCAACAGCAGCCACCTCAGGATAAGGATATTAAGTAAGCAGTGATAATTCTGAGAATATTCTTTCAGCCTCAACAACACAGCCCAAGGAGCCATATGTCGTATTCTTCTTTATATTACAAAAGTTAATGGATTTTTCACCTTCGCATTTCTCTGATCATCTTTCTCAGAACTGATGTAAAGTACTGACAGATCCAATACCACACACAAAGGCATCTCAGAAGTTAAATACAGATTTTGCAAAGTTCCCTTTCATTGTGGATCTGTAAATGCTGAAGTTGTACAGTGAGGAAGCAAACAATCAGCAATACTTTTGTGCAGTTCACCCACTGAACAAGTTGTTTTTGCAAAAGCTTAGAGTGGTTCTCCAGCTGACTTCAGGCACTAGGCAAATTTTTTCAGACTGTGAGGCTGGATTATCCAAACCTTCAGGCTAGTTCAGAGACAGCACCTTCAGAGTAACAAACCCTGGAAATCACTGAACAGCAACATTTTTTCATTTGATTGAGTTGACATCTTAAAAATTTTTATTTACAGTATTGCCACAGGGAAAAGCTTTACACAAATGAGGGTTATTTTCTTTCAATAACTTGATCGTGACCCAAAAAGAAATGTTACAGGGACTGAAGTTAAGAGAATTAAGTGGATAGAAGATGTCCAAGACACCAAAGAAGATATTATGGTATAAAGGAAAGCAAATATTGCTGCAGGGCTTTGATTGAAAGTTATACATGGGGACTGAACTGGCCACATTCTCCATTGCTCAAGCTAAAGACTTAAAAGCAATAATTTAAAAACAGATGAGAGTATAATTATGAGTCTTATTACAAGAGCAGTTGTGCTAGTGAAAGTTAAATCAGTATTAAGAGAAATATCTTAATGGACAAGTTTCTGGTTGAAGTGCCAGGAAATACAAGATGAGATCTCTTAGGGGGGAAAATATGGAAACTCTGAAGAATGTACTACAGATTGCTCTGAGAAACAGAGGAGGATGCAAATTGCTGCATCCTACAGAAAATGCCAACTTACTTTTCTGTGATGTATTCATGGTAAGTAGCACTTTAGTTGGCAGGTTCATAAGCAGCTGAGAAAATACTCAAACACAAAAGATCTGAAAGAATGTAGAATATCCTCTTCAATGTGATTCACTCCATGTAGACATAAGCTGAAATTCCCATTCTGCTAATATGGTAAGTAAAGGTGCACTTCCAGGACAGAAAAATCATCTCTGCCCCACAAGCAACATCTCCTAAACTAGAGACTCTTTTCTTCATTGGCCTTATTGTATATTGTATTCCGTTCTGCTGTTCAGACTATCACAGGACTCTCCCACACTTGAAGACATAACTGTACAACCTTTTATATGCTAAGGTAATGGAAAATCGTGTCCAAAAGCCTGTTTTCACTGCACTGCTTTGATTTACTCTCTAATCTGCTTTGCTGCCCTATACCATCGGATGAAAGTCTAGCACAAAAGAGAATTATGAAAATTAGTGAGGCTGACTTGGTCCCTAGTCTAACTAACCTAAAAGGTTTTGTTTCTATAATAAAATTACATACAATTTTGATGAGAGAAATAATCGTCCAACCCCCTCTTCAAAAAAAAAAAAAAAAATAGAATCAATCTTTTTTTTTTTCCGTAACAGATTTTCTTATGATTTTGATGAGTGAAATTATTATCCAAACACCTCACTCCTCCAAAAAATAAATCAAATCTTGCCATATATCAGATGGAGTTGATCTTAAAAATAGACAATACAATTTCTTTTTCCTTCATTTTGGAAGCATGACTCAGATGGAAAAACTAATATGAAAGAAGGAGATCAAGATGGGTCAAGTCTCTTCCACTGATTGTAAGATAATAAGAATAGCTTGCCAGTCTTTTCTATATAAGCAGAAAAGCATTGGGATGTTCTTTTAAACTGCAAGACATTTTTAGCAAAATCATCACTATAGTGAAAGTTACATAAATGTCTACAGAGAACAACATTGGCAGTGAGAATATCATTTGCCATTTGGGACAAGTATTACTTACAATAAAGTTGCAGTGTAGCATGCCCAATAAATCCATCAAATATTATAAATGCAGGCAAAGTAACTTTTCCTTGGGGAGCAAGACTAATTTTTTCATTCTTTGGCCTTTTTCTTATGGCCTTTAATGTGTTGCTATGAAATCTCTTTCAGACTATGTTTTCAAAAGAGCTGCTAATCAGATGAACCTAAAAAAAAAAAAAACAAGTCTACATTCATCTGTGACTAATTCTATGTTCTTATCAACAAATTCAGCTCTGGACTAGCATCTCTTAGAACTTGCGGGTTTTGATTTTTTTTCCTAAAGCAGAAAAGGGGGAAATGCCAAGAATTTTAACCATAGAAAAACAACGGGATGCTGAGAGTCCCAGCAATATCTGACTAGAAAAATACTGTCCCAACGAGACAAGCAGAAAAGCTTTGATAACACCTATCAGACCACTGTAATTGGCTATTCCATTTAAAAATACCAATCTTTATTAAAAAGGCATAGCTTCGGGGTTTTTAACTGAAGGCTATGTGCCTTGTGTTTTAAAAACAAACATTTTTTTCCAGTCCAGGAATTCTAGATTTCATTCTAAAATTAATACATATAACAAATGTCTTCTACACGATTTAATTACAATATTTAAATTGAGTTGTAACAATTTGAATTTTTGCTCTGAGTATTTTTAACAAATCAGTAAACTTGTGACATTGCAAATGTATGTATTAATCAAATATCCTTGTAAAGCACATACAAATTAAAGTAGGAGATAGACTAGACAAAATAAATCATCAGGTATTTAATCAAGTTTGATTAAATGAAAGAAAAGGTTTTATTCTAGTAACACTCAAAGGAGTAAGATCTGCACATTGTGTTAAAATCAATCCCAAGCTGTGCCTTGTACCATGGGACTGGAAATTAGCAGCTATAACATCAGCTTTTAAAGGGATCCAGGAGAATGTGGGGAAACTATAAGAGCAAATAGACAGAAACTGGCTGGGATGGCACCCTACAAAATTAACTTACAGATGGACCATTTAAATGAAACACTGACAAAAATCAGTAGGATTTTTCTACACCTATGCCAGACAAATCTACTGGACTTTTTGAAACAGATTGCACACACCAATAAAAGAGAACCAGTCAGTCAGTGTACTATGATCAGAAAACAAACAAACCAAAAAAATCACACAAAAAAATAGGGTATGGTCTCCCCTCAATGGTCATGAAGAAATCACATTTACCTGGGAAGAAAAGGATGGCTCTTCTCTGAATTAGCCACTTCTTAAAACATAGAAATAAAGAATAAGAGAAGAAAGTTCATCAAAAGAAAAAAATTTCCAATAGAGATTTCCTCAAAATTCTTAATCAACCCACCCAAAATTAATTGTAACAGCAGTAGATGTCTGAAGTGCCAACATGCACTGATGATACAAAATTCCTGAGGCTATTCAGAAAGAGTTGATTGTGAAAAAGCATCAATAGGTCTTAATATAACAAGTTAATAGGAATAAGACATTGCTGAATTCAGCACTAATGAGTAAATGCCAAGAGCAAAAATAAATTTTAAACTATTTATATAGAAAGCTGGGCTTATAGTACATCAAAAACAACAGAAAAGAGATCTTAGAGTCATTTGCATCAACCCGATTCTCAAAGACAATAAATGAAATATTATAAAAAGAACACCAAAAATTATAAAACAGTGTCACTGCCTAGATCCATGTAACACCCAGTCTGAGACTCGTACAGATACAGAAGTATTGAAGAAATAAAACAGGACAGGCTAATAAGTGAAATCAAGCTTCTACTGTGAGGAGCTACACAGACTGGGATCCCTCAAGCATGAGGGAAACAAAGGGATTATTACAACGCCCTACAGTTACCAGTGTTATGGAATGGTTAGTCCGTGCTGTTCACAAGCATGTGAATGGGGGCCATGCAATTAGACCATTTGGCAAGCAGGCTTAAAACAAGCCAAAGGAGGTATTTCTCACACACTACGTGGTTAAATTATTGCAGTCATTACTGCAGGTTTTTGCAGAAATTTGATGTAACCATAGATGTTAAAAAACTTCACAGAGACTGATCAATCCGTGGCTACTCAGCATGGCATAGACATAACCTCTACCTAAGGTCGTCCAAACTGCAATATGACAAAACATGGTAGAGAACCATACGGGGAACGAACCCACTTCTGAAACAAATGTACTACTGACTACTATTAAAAAGTCTGGGTTGGTTGGACCAGTTTGATATCATCTCCATATTAAGGTAAAACATGTAATTATAAAAATGGGCCCACCTTAGCAATCTTCCTAGTTGCACCAAACTGTACTATCCTTTTGTGTCCTTGGGAAATTTCCTAATGAGGCCTGCTTATAGAATTATTCCTCTCACCCATCTCTGCCTGAACTACAGGTCTCCAGCCTTTTTCTGTAAATCTTACAGAATCACGGAACTGTTCGGGTGGGAAGGGACCCCTGGAGATAATCCAGTCCAATCCTCTGCGAAGGCAGGGTCACCCAGAGCAGGTGACACAGGAACACATCCAGGTGGGTTTGAAATGTCTCCAGAGGGAGAGAGACCACAAGCTCCCTGAGCAACCTGTTCCAGTGCTCTGCCACCCTCAGTATAAAGAAAGTTCTTGCTCATGTTGAGGTGGAACTTCTTGTGCTTTAGTTTATGGCCATTGCTCCTCGTTCTGCCACTTGACACCATTGAAAAGAGCCTGGCAGCATCCTCTTGGCACCCACCTTTGTGATATTTATATGCGTTAATGAGATCCTCTCTCTGTCTTCTCTTCTCTAGACTAAACAGACTCAGCATTCTTCCTCCACTCTTGTAGCATGGAATCTGCTTCTCTGCCCCTCACCCAATATGTTGCCAAGTGCCCAACTCCTTTCAAGGAGTTACACTTCACCAGTCATTCACTTTAAAAGAAATAATTTCTTTTAAAAAATATATACTATCTGATTTTTTTTTTTTTAATGGCTCAAATCTTATTTAATCTATTTGGTCCTTTTGCAGAATAATTGACATTAATGACCCAGTCTTCATCCACCAATTGCTAAGTATGTAGCTTCTTTAAAACCTTAAAACTTAAATATTAGGCAGACCAAAGAGCTTGGGAAACCTCAATTACATCTCCTTTTCAAACTGTCTACATTTTTATATACAGGCATATGCATGCATATGTATGTATATACATGCCTATATACATGTATATACACACAGAAAAAGGGTATCTAAAATATCTAATTGCATTATAAATGCTTTTAAAAACATCATTGCACTAACAGTATCATCACCTCTGTCATCAAACTAAGTAACGCAACAGAAGAAATGAAGAAACATACTAAAACTAAAACATCATCTTCCATAATGCTCACAAAATCCACTGGAAAAGCAAGCTGCAGAACATTTGTTTTTTCATGTAATGTATCTCAATTTTATTTCTCTTTACACTTTCCAAATGGGAATATCTGGCTGGCAACTAAAAATAATCAGAAAGGCTCAATAGAGACAAATAAGGGGAAGAGCAGCACTTCCAGCAGATCTCCAAGGAACAGAATGCAACACCAAATATTAAAATAAACACAAAACTGAAGCCAATAGAGCTGAGAATTTGGTGTCATTGTACTTAAGTAATCAAACACATTGATGAGACTGTTATTAGCACATCCAATTAGAACCTACTTTTTAAGATCACAGTTGTGAGCCTATTCTGAAGATGATAGACACTGTCACAACCATAACTATATACCTGCTGTAAAAAGCACAAGGTACATGTCTCTAGACTGAACATTATATCACCAAACACCTTAAAAGAACCCAAATTCATAAAAGATGTGTAAAAATTCTTGAGGAGATTAGTATTCCCCTTAAAATTAGCTAGAGACCTTCAAAAGCTGCATTTAAAATTTAAATTTGTTTGTTATTAGTTATAGTTCTAAATGAAAACAAGTTCACTTTTACCCCATTCATTATCCTCCAATAATTTTACTAATTCTACTTGGAAAGAAATTAAATCAGAAGCAGCCTGAGGAAAGAGAAAAGAGAAATAAGGAAGAACTAATATTCTGATGAGATTCTAAATTGCCAGTCCTTAACTTGCTATTTTCTTTCAAAAGGATTATTTATATTTTAAATGCACTTTTCAGAGTGCTCAGATTGTCATACAAAGGTGCATGATCTGCTCTATCTACATAAGTGCTTCGTTTTTAATTTGATGGTGACAGCTGATGATCATGAGTGTATTCTACTGTAGTGAATCAACTGAAAGAACAGTTTTGAAACATAAGTTTACGTGTCTTCTTAAGTAAATATGATCATATGATAAGGAAGGTGGAGAACAGTAAATCTTCAAGTGAAGGATATTTATTCTTTAGAACCCTGCTGGATTTATTCATGCCTATCACTAACATTTTCTTTGCCCAGCTGCAAATAGCATAATGTAAGGTTAAACTACTTTAATTCTCATATTCAAGCAGGAAAGTTTGGAAGCAAGGATAACCAAAATAACCAATATCTTACTCTCCAAAAAAGCAGAGGTAAGCAGACACTGAATATTCATCTCTTCATTCCAAATATATTCTAGTAAATAATCCATAAGAAAGAAGAGCAAAATAAACAAACCGTATATAGAAGTTGTTCTATTTATGCTGATGGAATTGGAAAGAAAATCACCCCCAAAAAAATCACTGACATGTAAAATTATATGTCATGGATACCAGTGAAAAGAAAGATACTTTACAGCTGGCACGTTTCAAACAAAATACTAAAACTAGGCAGCGATGAACTCAGAAATGTAAAAACAGATTGACATAACCTTGTCTGAAATATATGGGAGCACAGAATGATTTCTTCTATGGCACTTTTTTGTCTTTTCCTCCTTTTTTTTTTTTTAATTTTTTTAAATTCTGAAAGTATCTTTTAACACTGAAGAACTAAGAGCAGCCACATTAAATTTTAACAGCAGATGATAAAACAGGATACACACACACTTATGAAACATTAGGCCCAAAGGAACTAACTTTGTTCTTTAAATACGTAGAACAGAACATATCGTAGTAATTTCTGCACCCATCCCATAACTACCAATAGATTTACTCTAGAACCTACTTTTAATAAGAATGTCTGGGTCTTATCACAAAAATTAATTTTAGCTGAAAGAGAGTATGAGTGAATGAATGTTTTAAATATTTGCTCTAGATCATGTCATATGCAGCATAATTAGGATTGCACTAAATCACCTCAACTCTACCGAGCACAGAAAACCCATCCTCCAAACATTAATGTTATTTTAAAAACTAATTCTGATTTGAACACTTACAGACTTTGGTTCTGTGGCCAGTTTGCAAGCAGAGCTGCTCCCAAGTGCTTCACAGTAAGGCGAGAAAGCAATGAGAGGTTTAACAGCAGTCTATGTACAAAGGCAGCTTAGACCAATACTACAGACCACAGCTCACCTTAAGAGAATTGTTTCCCCAGGGAAGAAGCAAAAACTATTTTCTCCAAGCTAAATTTGGTTACAGACCAATTCTTTTTCAGAGCCTATCTTCTTTTCATTTATAGCACATCCTAACTGAACCTCAGTTAGAGTTAGAAGCCTTCCCAACTTGCCACCAGACCATGAGAGCTTAGGACTGCACTGCAGAAAATTATTAATAACCCTTTATTTCCTGAAGTATGAGTCCAGCTCAAATATCACATTTCTCAAATGCATGCCTACTGAAAAGGTGTACAGGGACATGAAACTCGGAAGTAGCCTCTGCAGTAAAGGCAGTTCTTAAAACCCACTGGAGGATTGCAGGCATGGTCAATAGTAAATAAGAATTTTTGAGGCACAAAGCAGAAAAGATCAAAAGTAAATTGCTTTAAAAAATACATCAGTATGGGGACAAAAGAATAAACAGACACTACAAGTAGTAAGTTGCTCTGGTTTAAAATTGTTGCGTAGTTTTAAAAGTGGCGACTCTAGGATTAGACTTTTGGTTTATGGCAATGAGAAGACACAAAGAAAGACAAGGTTTGTGCATGTCCATGGGTCCTGATCAAGCAAGAAATTTTCTAGTCTCCAAAGCAGTAGTATATGTACACCTGTGGAATGAACATATGCATGAAGAAGCATGATTCCTTCCTTAACTGAAAGGAAATTGCACAAGTCTCATACTACTCCTTAGAAGTAGTTTTCTAGAAGTCTAGCTATTAAACTTCTACACGGGAACTGTGAGCATGAAGTCCAGAAGAAAAATTTTACACACAAATATGTTTAAAATGCTTGAGCAGCCCATTGAGATTTTCTTATCATATGCTGTTCCATTTCCTCTCTTGCTACTGCACCTAAAAATGCTCTTACTGTCATTATAGAAATGGTATTAAGGCGCTTTCCTCTTTCTGATACGATTTTTTTTCACAACCTTCTTTCATATAGAAAGCATCACCAATGGTTCTTACTATAATTTAACTTCTTCATGCTCATTACATTGTAGTGTCTGCACTGTCCTAATATTCTCTTTAAAGAATAGAGATGACTGTAAAGCATGCTGTTTAGACACAAAGAAATTTAGCAGGGTGTACAAAAACCACTTTGAAACATCATCTCATCAGGTTCCCTCTCACAGAATGATTTGAAAAAAGTAGCAGTGCCCTAATTTACGGGTGCTTCTCTTACAAGCCATCTGCCTCAAGCAAAACAGCTGCCAGTGATGCAAGCTGGGAAAGTGGCCAATCTGACTCACATGCAACTATATACCCAAGAGAGCAATTAATAAGTCACAAAACAGTACCCAATTATGCAAGCATTTTTGAATCTTGGGGCTCAGAACAGGGCTCAGAGAGAGCATGAGACAGCCCAAAGGAACTCTCAGCATTCAGCTACAATGTATGGATGCTCCAGTGCCATCCGGCCTTTCCTTCTTGGCAAGTGTCTTCAAAAACACAAACCCAGATGCCAATATTTAAATTGCAGGAAAATATCTTAAATAATTCCTTAAGCCCCAAGACTCCCATAATACTACCTTTCATTCAAAAAGCACAATGTACTTAAGAAAAGAGTCAGTAATTATTTACACAAGTTACATTATTTTGCCCTGCCTCTGTGAAGGAATTAGAACAAGCACTATTTCTATTGTCTTCTTCCAAACATTACTATCTGAGTTTCATATACTTTGTTCTTAAAAAGAACTAATAATTTAAAAAGGAATAAAGTAATCCTCATTAGCCATGAACTGAAATGCAGCCAGGAATATTTTTTTTGGCAGGTTGAATGCAAGGTGCAAGCTGAACACACCTGAGTAAGTTTTGACAGTCATATCATATCAAAATAATTTTTCAATGCTCTTTTGTTCACAGCAATTTTGACTAATTGTCATTTAGGGTTAGGGTTAGGGAATATGAGAATTAAGGTCTACACATGTTTCAGTCTCTGGGGGCCTTCAACATGAAAAAGTCAGACTATATTAGAGCTCAAAGATGAGCCCACGCTTTGAGTTTTGTCAGATTAACTGGAAGAACTGTGTATTAGGAGACTATCTCCAGGTTTATTAAGAAGAACACACATTGGTCTATATGCATAATACAAAAATCAAACCCGAAAAATTATCAAACATGTAAATATGCCTTATTTGGTAGCAGTTTTCTGTTTTGTTTCCTAACAAGCAGGAATAGTTTGTCAAAATATTATTACAGTATCACTGCTTGGCAACCATCACTACAGCAGGAGACAGTCTAAAGTGAAGAACACAACTATACCTCTGTTACAAGCCTTATCCCAACATTACTTCCACAAATAAACATATAAAAGTCATCTTTTAGTTTCAAAAGTGGAAGAACTGAGACGATGCCTGAATCAGTCATCTCTCTACTTCTTGCTTTCTCCCACACAATAAAAATAGATAAAATTATTCATAAAACATAACAATTTGTTTACACTTGCGGAAAAACTGAAAAATATTCATTATTTTGTTCAACAAAGTAGCATAAGAAATGATAACATCAAAATTAGTTTGGCAAATCTAAACTCCAAAGTGTAAACATCTTCAAAGAGGTACGCAACAGTCATATACTTACTCAAACAAGCTACATGGTTCAACAAAACATACTTAGAATGGACAGGGAGCAGCTGGAGGAAGAAAAAAAACATAAAGAACTTCACATCTTTAGAAACTTCAGAATAACAAGGCAACAGGGAAACTCCTGCTTGATTACCTGGTACCTGCAATGAAGTTAAAGATTTACTGGAAGGAACTCTGTTCCTCATAGTTTTAGCAAATCTTTCAGAAAGGGCTCACTTTAAGTGAGAAAGTTAAAAAACAAAAATTCCATACCAATGTCTCAAAATTCATGTAATGAAATGCTATATGGTAAAAGGTCAAAAACAATACACCAAAAATTTAAATTGAAACTACTACCATTCACTTACAGTGTTCCTGAGGTCTTTCTCCCACAGTAAGTGCTCTCTAGTAGAGCACACATAGAAGCTTCCAATGGAATCATTAATACCTACATTCCCTAAACTTACAGGAAGTGGATCATCAGTAAAATAACTACTTCTCTATCAGTTTTTTTGAAATGATGCAACGTGTTCAAAAGCTAGCAAGTGAGAGGGGACAGATGCGCAGGCAAATACAGGGAGCACAAACACTCTCCTGTACCTTTCTGCCTGCAAGGCAGAATCACATAAGCTTCACTTCCTTTGGAAACTGAGCTAAAATACATATTATACCCCAAATACTATTTACTGAATAAACATACCTCTTCCTGGACACGAATTGTTCTTTCTGCTCTATTAACTGCTAAAAAACATAACAGTCTAAATCTATGTGTTGCATGAACCTAGAATGACAAAACTGTGAATGACATGATAAAGTGACAGGCAACCTGGCCAGAAAATTTAAGGGATGTAAAGGAGCTGCAGTCTCTCCCCTGCCACTGCACCATCTTTCTATTCCCATATCACAGAAATGCTAAGGCCACGCAGTTACCCCTCACACTCAGATAAGGTCCACAGCTATCTCTGACCTCAGTCATAGCACAGTTTTGTTACTTGCCCCATCCTAAATTTAGCTTTGTAAGCCATAATACAAAGTGCACTGTCAATACTTACAAATGCATTTGTCACTTTGAAGTAGTGAAACAAAAACAATCAAAAACTTTGCAAAATATTTAGATAGGGAGTAAGTCTACAAACTTTTATGGCACAAGGTATACCAACCTTAATAACTGGCTTTAGAAAAACCTCCTATAAGCTCCCTGTTCCTTATACAGGTAGTATAAACATTTGCCAGGAGAGGCAAGGGAACCTGACAGGACAGAAATGCAGATGTTAACTTTACATAAAGGCACGACATGACGTGTAAGTTGAGGAGTGACCACTTTAGAGCATCTAACAAGCAAGTGGCCCTCTGTCAGGCACTGACATCCTGCAAGTGCTTGAAGGGCTTTGGGAACATCTCTAGTCAGCCACAGCAGGGCACACTTAGGAAATTTTCCCTTCCACTTCACAATACTTCTGATTTTATATGCAGCCTAAACCCATAAATAATCATTTTGTATAATAATGAATGAAAAGAAAATGCATCTTTATGCAATATAAATGTGGTTTGCTTAATCTGTAAAAAGAGCAAGATTTCAGTTTTCGTAATGAAGTCCATTTGAGCAAAGATGAAGTTTAACTTGAAAAGTAACTAGAAAGTTATGATTCACACCTAGTAATAAAATTTAAATGTATAAAATGACTAAAGAATTACTTTCTAAAATTTTTTACCTATAATAATGCCAAGATCTTTTTTATTTATGTATATTTTTTTTCTTATTTTTACCCACCTCTTCCCCCATGAGTACTTGTATGTTTAAAGAAATTAAAACAAAGACATTTGTAGGAAAATCAAAGTGCTACAAACGGAGGAAGGTCAAAAGCACTACGTCAGAACTGAACTTTATTCTACAATGACACGTATTAAACCTCACTATCACATTTCCACAGAAACTGACTGAATAAATTTCACCAGATGCAATGTAACTACCAATAAAGTTTTTAAAAAATGTACAGACTTCAGCCACTGTGTCATTCTATGAACTGCACCAGTAAGACTGGCACACAGGAAGTCTATAGTCCCTAATGAGATCAAACAAATTTTTGAAATTTCGAACATGTTCTAATATTTTTTGCCTTCATCATATCATGAAAAAAATTACAATAATTTTCTTGTATGTCTTCATCTGGACATGTTGAATAACTTCAGAATTCAGACAGGAGTTGATTTCTTAATTATGATCTTTTGGGGAGATAGTGACTAGTGATGTACAACTTAAGAGGTCACACCACTGATATTGATGTATGTATGTATACACTTGAATAGGAGCTTTTTGCCTTTTTTGCTTTTGTATAGTAGGCATTACATTTTGAAACAAAAAAAGGAAGTATATAAATACTCACTATTAAAACACAAAACAAATACAACAAATAGATACTTCCGGTGGTATGAAAATACACAGAAAAGAACCTGTAGGTTGACTTTTCAATCAATTTTTTAATTTTAATTAAAAATTCCAATACCTCCTTCCACCATTCCTCTTCCACTGTTTGTTGCATTGACCCAAAATAGGTTTTTTAAAATTTACTTGATGGCTTACAGTTCTTAGATCTACATGGTTCACACTACAACTTTGTTATCCTTGAATGAACCTTTCTAGAAGCAGGCTAACAATGCCCTTCCCAAAGACACTCCTGAAAAACTTCTTTACTTCAAAATCTTCCAACATTCCTAAGGATGGTACCACACTGCAATATCCATGCTGTTCATAATTTTATACTGAACACTACTGAGTTCAACTACTGAACACTAAACTGAAACAGGGTTATTTGAAACCTTCAAAGGTCTGAGGATGCAGCCTATTTCCAAGCTACCATTCTGACAAACTATCTGGGACACGGGAAATTAAATAACTCAGAAGGCTTAATGCTCTCTCTGAGCTCATCAGCAACATGCTAAGGCATTGGGCAGATGATGCCCACAGGAAGCTAAGGCTGCTCCTGCCTTCAATCAGCTCAGGTAACAGCAGACTGTGAACCATTCCTCATCTGCTGCAACAGAGAGAACTAAATGCATTTAAAACCTTTTACCACAGCTCTGCCATTTCAGACATATATCAACATGGCCATTAGGTAATCTAAAAGTACTCTAAGTTTCCTAAATCTACATGGCACCACAGTTTCATGCTGAGCTGTGACATAAAAGGCCTTGAATTTGGAAAGCAGTAAGTCCCATATCCAAACAGTACTTCAAACCTGTGGGAATGCTTCAGGGGTTATGAGGGCACAATGCTTGGATTATTCATCAGCTGATATCTCAGGGCTGATCTTTTTCCTCAAGCACATATTCAGTGATTCCTCTTTATGGCTTCATTCCAGACCGATTATGTACAACAACTGTCAAATACAAAATATTTGTCCAGTGAAACTACAAAGATCAGTCAACAATCATAGAAAAGGTTTATGTACTCTATCAATTTGACATGCTGGAAATGGAAGAAAAATTCTTATAAAGGAGATTATTTTGCCAGGAAGATACTTTGTAGAAAGTGCCCACCATCAGGTCCCTTGTCTGTGACAGCTTTTGTGGCAATAATATAAACTTTTCATCCTCTTGAGTTGTTAATTAATTTTATTTATTTTTTTTCAAGACAACCTGTGCCCTCTTTCCCTGAAGATCTTATATTCCCAAAGCAGTATCCTTAAAATCCGGTATTAAACTGAGAAGCTGCATAAAGAACCACAAAAGCACAACCCTTTTTGGAACTTGCAGACATGCTTTTTTTTCTCTCCACTCAGAGACAACTTGTGTGTCACATTTTATAATATTATGATAACAGAGGCTACTTAAGTGGACAGATTGACAGATAAGAGAAAACAAAAATATTTTTCCTTTGAGAAGACACCAGTCTGCAGTTGGACAATACCAAAAGCCACTGCCAAGAAGAAATAAGTTTAGAGGTCAAAACCAAGTGCCAGTAGTGCTATCTTGAACAATAATCACTGTATGCAAAGAATGCTTCTGCTGCTGCATTAATATTTCTTCTGTGATGAAGGAAAAATGCAGGCTGAACCTCACAGGACTGCCAGATGTCCGTGTAATTAAGATGTTATGTTCTAGTGGTCAAATTCAAAGCCTTATGAAAAGCATTTATGGTATGGCTTTTCCTGTATTTCTCCAGTGACAGTTGTTTTTCCAAACAGGCAGAAATCAAGGCTACAGGGCATCCAGAAAAAGCGGTTATTATGCGGATAAATTGTACTTTCCATGCACAGTCAATCTATGTATGCACAGTTTAGTTCTCTGCCATTGTCCCAGATTTTAACATCTAAACTCTGGCAACCCTAAAACACTGCCAAATTTCTACAGACAAAGAAAGAGTTTGTTTCGGGTCCAGATGTGATTGTGACTAAGCAGCTACTTCTGACCTCCCTCCTCTTTCCCATTGACCTTGGCAAAATACTTGTAAAATGGGACTATTTATATTCATGAATTGCCTTCTCAGAACTGGTTCAATACTGCATCATCAGTCTGTATACAAAACCATTACTTGTGATAAAAGATGCAAATTTGACTTTTTTTATACTATTAACATGCAAATGTTGAACCAAATTGCTACAGGCTGCTAGGAAAGGAAGCTCAGCTGCTGAGAAATCAGCATATTACATACAATCTGTCCTTCTGAAGAGCACCTTTACATGAAGAGACAGGTTTTCACTCACAATTTAAAAAAACTTAGAGGCCAGTGGAGCAAGTGACAAAAATAGCCTGCCACAGAAGTAGAGACAGTTTTTCAACAAGAGATTCCTTGGACTTCAGCGATTTTAACCTAAATCTTCAGAATACATGTAAAATTGTTAAATATTAATATATATATATAAATAAATAAATAGAAAACATCTCAAAGTACTTTTGTCATCAGTTTAAAACTGCGAGTCAGCTGTGTAACTATTGGATCAAATCAACAGGATAGAAATTGTTAATTGGACCTGTACTCAAACAAAAGTGAAATGCTGAGATTTCTAATATTAATGTTGTAATAAATTGAATCAACCCATTTAACATTCTTATACATGCTGTGCAAGTGATAGCTGAAATTTCTTTGGAGTATTTCAAAGAAAGTGCAGTCTAAAACCTTGGAAGTTATGATTAAAGTAATAAAAGTGCTAAAATGATAGTAAACTTTTGAAGCAACATGATAAATCTGAAACTCTTAATATATATCCCTCTTAATTCCAGGAAATATGAATTACCTGGTCTCTCATCTGGTAGGACCAGGTTGATAGTAAATGACTTAAGATAAGAGAATTGCTGCAGTTTCACATGGAAGGGACTCTACCCCCCCCTCTCTGGGACATTTTTCTAAGCATTAGGGCCTCTCAGACATATCCATTAGGCAATTAGTGTGGTGAGAGCTGCTGCTTTTCAGCTGCTCCATCTGAAGCCTCTCACTCTTTTTAATACTTCAAGTTATCACCCCTCAGAGAAAATACGCAGGGAATATATTACTACACTGGAAATAAAAGCAAATCCATCGGCAATTACTGCAGAACAGCTGATGTACCATAAACTAGCCAAGCCATGGCAACACACCCACCCACACAGCTAAATGATCATGGGATGGAAGGTTAATTTAGACCATTTTAGAGTAAGGAAACAATTTAGTAATTCTTTTTCTTCCACACATTTAGTGTGACCTCATATGTTCTTTACTGTACACCTTCCAAACTGGGAAGAGGATACAGATTAATTTTATAAGGAGTTTTCTATAATGATACTTTAAAAACCATCTTCTCCAAGACAGATGAACGTATTATGACAAATGTTTTGAAGACAGACAAAGACAATTGAAACAGACTGGTTATCAGCATTACAATGTTGTATCAGAGAAAGATCCTTTGTCACTCAGCTTTTACAACCAAAAAAATTATACTTTCTCATCTTACCTTGAAACAAAATAAGACACAGTTCTTAAAAAGTCTACTCAACTACAGAATTTATTGCATATCTTCAATTATCAACACTGGTTATTTTCTCTGAACATATTCAGCTTGCACCTGGAGAAGAGATAAATGATTTGTGGAAAAGGAAAGGTTTTATCATAATCGTGTGTAATGGAAGACTGTTGAGGTATGGTAACATTTCAGGTAAAACTGCAAAGCATAAATGCAGGTTTCTTAATTGCATCACAT
Source organism: Anabacerthia variegaticeps (assembly GCA_035583185.1). Lineage (NCBI taxonomy): Eukaryota > Metazoa > Chordata > Aves > Passeriformes > Furnariidae > Anabacerthia > Anabacerthia variegaticeps. The sequence goes on along the minus strand of JAWWEW010000165.1, from coordinate 11,628,103 downwards.
GCTTTACTGCACATAAAACTGCAATATTTGAATTGAAATATATAAAAACCCACTATACACTATAGTATAATATACATGGCATATAATTAATACATATATTTTTAACAAAGTTGTATAGCATAGAAGCAGCAGTGTTCTAGACACTAAAAATATTGTGGTTCATATTTTAGATCATATTACCACTGCCAAGTGCTGATGTATTAGAAATAAAGATTTGAATTCATGACTGACAGAACTTGTTCTGTTGCAACAGAACAATGTGAACTACATGTATGCAGTTTGTCATCACTTATTCAAGCAAATGAAAAGTATTTCTCAAAATTCCATGTAGGAAATGTGTTTCTCAAATTCTCAGCCTCATAAGGTAACCTCAATTTGGATGCAATAATTATGTTTAGTAAACATAATGCTAACGTGCCTCTAAAAAGAAAAAGAAGCAAAGACAATCAGTGTCAATATATTAAGAAGACTTAGTTTTAAGAGGTTTACAGATAGGCAAATGAGGTAGAAATCTCACTTGTCAACAAAAACCATAGCAAGAGTGAGTTGGCACAGTTGAAAAGCAATGGATCAGGTCCACAGAAAGAGCACTCAGCTGCTTTATTATTTAGTGCACAGCCCCATAGTTGCTGAATGCACTGAATTTTTTTTTCACTTCTGCTGCCTTTGGTACAGTTCCTCCCATGAGAACACCTGAACATTCTTACAAAATTGGTAACAAAATGCTTGCAAAGCATTGGAGTACTTTATTGATTGGTAACTCAGATTAAAAAAAAATTAATTAAAATTATCTTGCCATATTTAGATGTCTAACTGAATGTTCAGTTTCTTTCACCACAACGTAGGCTCTAAGTCACTCAAAGTACAGTTGATAACCTTTGGTTACAGCAAGGAGTGGTTACCTTCACTACCAATCAGATTCATAGTCACAAAACACAAACCTAACAAATAACAAAATCAAAAAAAAAACCCCACAATTAAAGAAACACTTGGGAAAAGTCAGATTTTAGCGACTAACCATGGATCCAACACAAAGAAATTTCATTGACAAGGTCACAATGAAACTCAGTTCTCCAATGTAATGTTCAATTATCTCCAACCTAAGTCCATCACTTCTTTTTTTCTGACCTCCAACTCCTTCTTTACACTTACTTAAAGTCACAGAGAACTGGGAACTACAGCAAGAAAACAAAACAAAATCTCTCATTGCTCACTGTGGTGCATCACAAATTTCAGGATTTGGAGGGCAAAGGGGGACAGAAGAGGTGTATGGAATTGTATAACTAGAACTGGCAAAATCATAGGCATTTTTATTCTAATTTTTTTAATCCTTCAGAAACACAGCTCACTTTAGTTTTCTTTTATTGCTACTACCTAATTGTTCTCAAGACAAACTAAAACTGTCAAATTTTGTCATATGTCATTACACTAATCAAGTGTCAAGCCACGAGAAGATCAATCCCACTGGAGCAAGCAATGGCAGAAGTCAGGTTAGTATCTCTTGTTCAGGCAACTATTAGAAAGCACTAAGAGCCTTTCTCAGGTGCTTGCTCACAGCTGAGGGAGATGGTGTCAGTCAGGTTCTGGATTACCATGTTCCTCAGAAGGCACAAGTTTCTGTTTGTTCTCTCAAATACAAGATTTACAGCCCTGTCTGTTCAGCAAATGGATAAACCCATTGGATGAACCCAATCCCAACCCATAACTCCTTATTCAGGTTTCATTCCTCAGATATCTCCAGTTATGTTTACGTCCCAAGCTTCTCACCATAACCTCCTTGTCTAGCATGTCAATCTCATTACTCCAGACATAAAATTATTCCATTCTCATTCAAGCTCAAACCACCATTTGAAGCTCCTTTCCTTCAGCCCCAACTTCTTCCTGTCTGCTTACCAAAACATCGGACTTATTTTCTTCTCCACACCCACATCCAGTTCTTATCTCTACTGCAATCAAATCAGGCAAGACAAGGCAAGGGAGAAAGAAAGCACAGAGGAAACCATTCTCCTGTTCAGTTCTGGGACACAGCCCAAACTCAGAGAAGAAATTTTAGACCAAGTCCACTTCAGATCAGATTGTACGTATGGTGAGGAAATCTTCATGTACTGTGCTATAAAGATAAGTTTATTGACCGTATGCAAAATACAATTTTAAAAAGTAGAGCTAATCCCAGAGCAGAATTTCAGAAAGACAACACCACGCACACCATTCCCATAAAGGCCATTTCTCTTCAATTTTGTCTTGTCCTACAACAGAAGATTTTGAGACTATTCAAACCAATGAGAGAAAAAGAAAGAATAAGATAAGTCTATGCATCAATATAGTAGTTTTCAGTTTGGAAAAGGGAGGCAAAGAGAAGTTACATTATAATTTAGAAATCAATTTACTAATCAGTTTTGGCTAGACAAGCTTAAAAGAAGCTTGACTTCACTTCAGAACTGTTTGTAATGTAGTAAATGTTTGCTTCCTATGTGCAAAGCTAAAAACTAAACCACACAAACATCTACTCAAATACGCCCATATTCAGTCCAGGTTTTACATTTTCATGATCTATAGCATTATGCAAAAATTGGTTTTACGCACTCACACTAACTAACTACACATTCATACTAACAAAATACATCAAATAAAAGCAGCTCCTGTATCAACACTTGCTGTTACACAGCTGCTCTTGTCTTTGGCATTCCAATCAAACCAGATTCTTCCAATTGTTCAAATTCCTAATAACTGGCAATTCAGGTGACCAAGTGAAGAGTGCACAAACTTGTAGAAATCCAAGCACACTCTAGAAGATGGATCTTTATTATCTACAAGCTTTCTAGTTCCTTCAGAAAATTCACACAGCCTTGGATACGAGACTCACAAAAGTGGTGTTGAGCCTTCCCCAGAACGTCTTTCTCTGAAGTGTTTGTTATGATTTTATCAATTTGTCTGCCATGAAAATTGTGATTATTGGCCAACAGTTCCTTAGAACTTCTTTGAAACTTTCATTAAATGACATGACATTGGCCAACTTGCAGTTACAGACAACCTAATCAAATTTAAGTAAAAGGCTGCACATTCAGCAATTTGGTTGATTTTTCCTCAAGTTTCTTGAGAACCTTGGGCATGTATTATGTCTTCCTGAAAGTCTGCTGGTTTTCCAGTAACAAATGTATTTTATAACACTTAAATTTGACTTAAAGCCTCTGAAACATTACCTATGCATTTCCAGCATAGGCATTTTCTCCAGGCTCTCCCACAGCAAACATCACCAAAAAGAATCTTTTCTTTTCCCACTGTGGCCTCATCTTATATGGATGCTCCTTCTATTTCTGAGAGCCTACTAATCCTATAGGTATTCTGGGAGGTTTGAAGTTTCTAATGCATTTGTACAAATATTACTAATGTTTAAATACATTTTCTGCAAGTTGGTCTTCAGATTATTTTTTATCTGCCTTGAGCTAATACATTTAATCTGTGTGTTCTAGATACAATGTTTTAAGAATGCTTACTTTTACCTATGAGCCTTTTTTAGTATCCTGTTTAATCACGGCATATGTCTTTTTATCTTTAGCTCTTATTCTGATAAATGGCATGGATTTGTCTCAGGTTTCCAGTATGATGTCCTGAAGCAGTCTCTATGCTGCCTGCAGGGATTCTACTTCATTTACTTTCCCCTTTAGTTTTAACAGTTTTTCTGAGCACAGATCTTTTGCTTTCCATTGCTCCAACATGAACTCTGGATGATCATTGACACTGCAATCATTACTTAGAGAGATGTCTCTGCTGTTTTGAAGGAGATTCTAAATATTCCTCAGGAAGAAATTAACAGTTGTTTTTTCCTTTTCTGGTTGGCTGCTCCAATAAGCAATCACTGATGGTATCTAAAGATTTAATCTGAACATCCAACCCTCGTGCAAAATCTGAACAATCTACATAAATATATATTTAATTCATGTAGTTTTAAAATTTCTAAGGTGCCACAAAATGCAAGACCTTTGAAGAGAGAAAAAAATCTTCCATTAAAATTAATATTGATGTTGCCTCCAACTGACTCAATCTCCAACAATTTACAATTGCTTGGATTCTTTATACTTGTGAGATTTTCACTGTTCTGAATTAAACACAGAAGTCAACTTGTAAAAAATGGCAGTAGTCCTCTTTTTTCCAGACTGATTTGTAAGAATGTTTCTGCAAACTACTCTGCTGTTTTATGGGTACCCATAATACCACTATTAATTTCTAACTTTCTTGATAAAGCCTAGTGTAAGATTTTTTAAGTCCTGTATCCCAAATCCAGTGTAGTGCTGGTGCAAAGGGGAATTTATTACAGACTTTAGAAGCACAAACTTCTGCTACAGAGTGTTTAGTATTGATTCCTTAGTGGTCCAGTTCATCAAAGAGCTGCTTCAACCCTTATAATAATGAAGCTATTAACAAGCATCAGAAAATTCAAGTCTCGAAAGAGACAGTAGTACCTCAGTCTAATAGAGGAGAACGACATCTAGCAGGACCTTTGTTTGTGGGGCAAGGTTTGGGTAGTGGAGGGGCTACAGGGGTAGTTTCTGTGAGAAGCTGCTGGAAGCTTTCCCTGTTTCTGATGGAGACAATGCCAGATGGCTCCAAAGCTCACAAGCCTGCTGGTGGCCAAGGCTGAGCCAATCAGAGATGGTGGCAGCACCTCTGGGATAACATATTTAAGAGAGAAAAAAAACTTAATGCATGGCAGCAATTGCAGCCAGAGAAGAGAGGAGTGAGAATATGTAAGAGGAACAGCCCTGCAGACACCAAGGTCAGTGCAGAAGGAGGGGGAGCAGGTGCTCCAGGTGCTGGAGCAGAGATTCCCCTGCAGCCCATGGTGCAGACCATGGTGAGGCAGCTGTGCCCCTGCAGCCTGTGGAGGTCCACGAAAGACCCCATGCCAGAGCAGGTGGGTACCCAAAGGAGGCAGGGACCCCATGGGAAGCCCATGCTGAAGCAGGCTCCTGCTGGAGCAGGACCTGTGAACCCGTGGAGAGAGGAGCCCACACTGCAGCAGGTTTCCTGCCAGGACTTGTGACCCTGTGAGGGACCCAAACTGGAGCAGCCTGTCCCTGAAGGACTGCACCCCGCGGAAGGGACCCACATGGAGCAGTTCATGAACAACTGCAGCCTGTGGGAAGGACTCATACTGGAGAAGTTCATGGACGACTGTCTCCCATGAGAGGGATCTCAAGCTGCAGGAGAACGAGTCATCCCCCTGAGAGGAAGCAGTGGCAAAAATTACCTGTTATAAATTGGCCACAACCCCCAGCCCCTGTTCACCTGCACTGCTTGGGGACTGAGGTAGAGAGCTGGGAATAAAGTTAAGTCTGGGAAAAAGGGAGGGGTAGGAGGAAAGTGTTTTTAAGATTTGGTTTTCCTTCTCATTATCCTACTCTGATTTGATTGTTAATAAATTAATTTCCCCAAGTTGAGTCTATTTCACCTGTGATAGTAACCGATGAGTGATCTCTTCCTGTCCTTATCTTGACCCATGAGCTCCCGTCCAGCTGAGGAGCAACCTGATGAGCAACTAGCATCCAGCCAAGGTCAACCCACCACAGCCCTACCAAATGCCAACCTGTTCAAGTACTGAAATCTCTGCTTGCTGTGTGAGTCAGCACATTTTCTACTCCAGAGTTCCATTTCTGCCTTGTTTTTCACTCACAAGAGTCCTCAAGTTGCACCAATTGACTGGGTAAATGCACCAAACCTTCCTTCAGAACAGATATATGCAGGAATTTCAGATATATTTCTCTAGTTCAAGTACTCAGTTAAATCAAAGATCAGCATGTTCAAAATCTACCTCTAATCCTTTATGAAAGAAAACAACATTTTATATGATTCACAAACTGATAATTTTAAAATAGATTTTGTGCTTACAGAGTGAAACAGTTGAAAAATCCTACTGTGAATAATGTATGCAGTTTATTCATTATATATTGCAAACATCGTATGTAGTGAAGGACAGGAATGATCTGGTGTCTCTTCTTTCCCAGTTTAAGATGTGCAAATCTCTGATAGTTCTTCTATATGGAACATACTTCTTTAACGGAAGACACAGACTCATGCTGCTAAGCAAAATATACTTCAAAGCTCATTCTACTGTGAATTACTTCAGCAGCCTTAAATCAATATCCAAAATCAACAAATGTTTCATATCAGGATGGGGATAAGAGAACTAAATTAAAAATATCAACAAGAGGTTTATTTTTTTAAGAGTTTAGTCATTCACGTTAAAGGCAACTAATGCTGCAGTCAGGGAGTAGCAACACAGAGTTAAAGCATATGAACCTTTTCCTCCAGAATTCACCAGATTTAATCCAACTGCTAAGTTCAACATCAGAGCAACAAGAAGTTTGTCTTGTGTTAGCAAAAATTTTCAGGTTTCAATGATATTTGAAGGCACAACATGATTTTAACACAAAGTTGCTGTGACTGCTATGCTGTACAGTGAGAATATACTGAAGACATCTAAAATGTCTTTTTGAGAACACTGAACATTTAGTCTGCTTCCCCCCACCTTCTGAAACATAGAATTAATACATGCTGATAAGTTTACACTAACACAGTAAGCTAACAGACTGTTTGAGGTACTGGTTAAAGTAATAAGGATCTCTGGTTTTTTGAAAGTTTAATCCAGTGAACAGAAAGATGGCACATATAAAGATGTATGGCCTATTTTTACAATGACAGAAGAGTTATGAGTAGTCATCAAAGGTACTGTTTCTAGTTCATTCATACAAACGAACAAGTAGTATGTTAGAAAACAAGAGAGCTACAAGCTGAAAAGCTTAGGCAGTACTAGGCTCAGTAGCCACAGCAGCTGGAGTTCAACATTGACTCAATACTTAAATATTTGCTCAGCTCCTTTCCCAGGATTCACAGCCTGAGAAGAATTATGTGCTACTGCAAACATGCCCTCAGCAGTACCTCACTAGTTAGCTATGTCTACACAAAATTTCACACCAACAGGTACATAGTCTTCTAGGATAATTCCATTTGAAAGAAACCTCAAGGGGTCATAGAGTCATAATATGTCAATAGTAGATGTTTTCTATGAAAGAATAAATGTTACCCTGTATCCCCATCTCACCTTTATGTCAAAAGGAGGAGTTGCCAATTTTATTTCCCCTGTTGTGATAAATTTCATTTTGAGTATCATTTCTGCTAGGGTTAGAACTCCAAATATTAATAAACAGTGAAGTTTTTACAATAGTGATGGAATCCCCTTTGCAACTTCTGCAACCCAAAGTAGGATGGCAACCTTTGGTCGTCCCAAGTAGTTTGAGAACTGCTACACAACATATAAGAGAACCAATACTTTGGCTAAGTCAGTTTCTGAAATAAGGCAACGAGGCAAAACTACCAAGAGCAGAAAGACAATAACTATTATTTCATAAAATATGCTATGAATCCACTCTCAGAACACCATGTTATAGCAGTTGTGTCCAGAAAAAGAACATCTCATAAAGAAATCACAAAATAAAGCCTATACGTTAAGGTTGCTTCAAACGAGTACAACCAGGCATTAACATACTGAGTTGAAAGTAATTCTTTCAGATACCAAGCCCAGCTTATATACAAACCTTTCTCCTTTTTTGGCAGTGATTTGTGAACTATCCCTCACTGAAGTATTTGTTCTGGGCAACAGAGACAAAAAGCATCTTCAGTGCTAATGTACAAATACATTTGATTTGTAACATTCTAAACATACCCTGTCAGCCAATTTTCCTATTAATTGCTGTCCAACACATGCTAACCAAAACCAAGGTATAGCTGTTGAAGTCTTCAAGCCTTTCAAGGTGTTTCTGAAGACACTAGCTTTATACTTGTTCCACTTTATATCTGGAATAAAACCAAAAGCCATATGGAAAGCAGTGTCTTAACATCAAACCATGCATATTCATTGCGTCCTTTGTTAAACCTCTTTATCAGCACTGAGGCGTTGGCTCCAAGCTTTTGGAAGGAATTTTGAGTTTTAAAACTATAACAAGCAGGAAGAAGACATTTACAGGATCAAAAATCAAATGTATATTTTCTTAACTCTGTATAAACAGAACAGCAAAATCTGTTAGCCAATTATCAGTGAAAGATTATTCTGTTTCCAGCATCTCCTACTAATGTCACACATATTCCAAATTTATTCCACTTCTTTATCAAAAACATCCATCAAATAACCAATCAAAAACTTATAAAGATCCAGCACAGGTATTTCTTGCAAGTCTAGAGACAAATACTTCTCAATTTGTCTATTATAAATTTAAAGAGGAAAGGGTTTGTATCAGAACCCAATTACAGTTTCAACAACTAATAGAATATAAAGGATAGTAACTAAGAAACCTGAGACAGGTTGTATTGAAATTAAGAAATGTAATAAATACATGTTGATTTGTCTGAATTTAAAATAATTATGGTTAATTTGCAGGTGTTCTTGAAAATTTCATTTTAATATTTTATACTTGATTCAAGAAGAGGTTACAGTAACTGCTTAAACTGTTTAACATATTAAAGAGTTTCATTTAAAAACAAAATCATTATAGACATCAAATTTATTTTGTATATCTCAGAGCTACATTTTGAAACAGGACTGTTATAAGGTCACAAGTCATAAAAAATTAGTAATTTCTAAAAATATTTTATTACTTTTACTGTTAATACAATTACTTTTACTGTTAATACAATACTTCCTAACAAGGAAGGAGTGGCCTTTTCAGTCTATAAACCTGTATTTTGGCATCTGCTGTGGCTGCCTTTTGAAGTCAGTAACAATGAAAGAATAAGTTTTGGAATAATCCACTCATTTATAAAAACATACCAAGTTTGCTCTCTGTAAACAAGAGCAGAACCTGCAAAACAAATACCGGTAAAAACCCAAACCGTATGTCCGAGGTGCACCCATTTCTCTGTAAGTACGTAAAGACAGTTAAGGTAATTCCAACTGATCTCACAACAACAAATCAACAACTTTCCCCTGGAAAACGAAACTAATGTAATAGCACAGTATGATAACTCAGTGAGTGTATTTCTCTGCTTTTCACTTGTCTCCAGGTGTTTTGCACAAGCACATCTGCTAAACTCATAAGAGTTTTCAGCAGCATAAGCCTGCAACAAAAAATCCTCATGGCAGGGAGTCATTAACCTCCAGGAAACAGAAAAGCTATGTATTACTGCAATATATTCAGCCTAAGAATATACAAACTCATGAAGTTGATACATCAAGGTGGTCTCTAAATTGCCTTAAAATAATTTTTAAACAGATCAGTTATTGTCATTGCTAGCTGCCATGGACATTGCTACACAGAACTCATGATTGTTACAAATTCTTCCCAAGGTACTGGTCAGGAGAAAGGCAAACACAGTAGAATACTTTTTTACAGCACAATAACCAGAAGCCATTAGAATGGGCTAGAACCAGTCCAAACCAGAAAGAGACAATTCTTCCCTAAAGTAGTAAGTAACCTGCTTTATCAAAGGATGCAAGAAGTTTAATAAGTTCAAGGGAAAACTGGGAAAAGGAGGAAGCATCCATACATTGAAAAGGAGAGTGAACAGCACTTGCAACTAAATAGCTAAACCACATTAGAGAGTCCCGTGAGCTGAAAACAGGTGGAAGTTGAGAAAGTGTAGGAAGGTAGTATGGGAAAAAAGAAAGACGAGTATCATATGTTATCATATTTTCCATCAGCTTCTGATTACAGCTACTTTCTTTTCCCCCATGACCTTTAATGCATTTAATTGCACATTAGCCCTTCCAATGGACGGGAAGATGATAAGCAGCAACTTGTGATTAGAGTTTTTATTGATTTTTCCCTTGGTGTGCTGCTTCTAGAGACGCTGTTATAACAGACAGATGCATTGGATAGACAGAAGTTCCAACCCATGTTTTGGCCCCAAAAGTCTGTTTAATATGACCTCTTCAAGTCAAAGATGTAAAAGATATTTAACTGTTACAAACAGATGTTAAACTCGACCTTAGATAAAGATCAGAGATTAGAAACAGAATATTAAGATAAATGAACTCTTAATCTGAGCCATTTTTATGTTTTTATACTAATGAAATTCACAAGTAACTTGACCATTTGTTTAAGAACAGTTTACTGTATTAAATGTCATCTCCTAACTCCACCTTCCCTATTGGAAGTTAAAAAGAATTCTTATAGTAAGAAAATACGGTAAAAGGGAATGAAAATTCAATAAAGACCCAGAAGAAAGGAGCAGTAAGGGCAAATGGGCAATAGCACCTGCAGCTGCTTACATTTTTTCACCCTGAATTAAAACCTACCATGTTGTTCTACACAGTGGAAGTTTACAAGACTTGCTTACACATGTTAACGGCTCGGCTGCCATCCAGAGGGATCTGGACAAGCTGGAGGAACAAGTGAACAGGAGTCTTATGAAATATGACAGTGACATACATGAATCCCTGCATGTCGGAAGGAAGAGCACCCTGCAATGATACAGGCTGAGAATTGCTCTTCTGAAAAGGATGAAGCGCTGGACAGGGGCCTGCAGCATGCCCTGGCAGCAAAGGCAGCCAGCAGTTCCCTGGTCTGTGTTCACAGCAGCACGACCACCAGTGCAAGAGAAACGCCTGCGCCCTCTGCTCGCTCTTAGAGACCATACCCAGAACAGTACATCCAGTTTGGGGCTCCCCAATACAGGCAGGTCATTGCCAAACAAGACCAAGTTCAGCAGAGAAACACAAAGATGACTCCAGGAATGAAGAACCTACCAGGTGAGGAGAGGCTGGCAATGACTTTGGAGGAGGGGGACCTAACAGCAACCTGCCAGTGTCTAACAGGAGGTCAACAAGACAACACCACCAGTACCCAGTGGTGCATAGTGGGAAGATGGCCATGTTGAAACAAGAAGTTTAGACTAGATGCAAGGGGAAAAAATTCTCACTATGAGGACATACAAGCAGTGAGACAAGGTAAAGAAGGATGCTCAGAGAAGCTGTGCAGATTCCATCCATGAAGGTTCTCAAGGCAAGACTGGATAGTACAAAATAACAGTACACAAAATGTAGAGATTGATGGGGACTTCAAGACTGGTCATTACCATAGCCACATTCAAAGTGGACCTTATTTAGCTTAACCTTTTCACCTTTACGTTTGCTAATATTCTCGTATGTCCCACAAGCATTTTCTTTAATTCTAATCTGAATTAAGTTAATTAGGAGCAATTGTTCTCAGCTTTTATTTAGTTCTGAAAGTTGCTGCTTCTTTTCTTCAACCTGAAGAAGAGATTCTGGTCCTTTTTCTTCCTGCCTTATTATGCCAGTCAGTACTACTACCTCCACTAAACTTCTTAACTTCACTTTTTGGCCTAGCATGACTGCAGGCCCACTACTAAACTCCTTTATTTTCATAAAAAGATTTTCATGCAAAAAGTTTTTGCTACAGGTAATTTTTATTCATTGTGGGTGTGCTGCAAGTATAATCAAGAAAAAAAAATCCACAAAGGTCATTAAGCCAGCTCCATTCCAACTCCATTTGACACAAAGGCACGCAGTAAAATATTCCAAGAGTATCATTCCAGTTTTTCCAAATGTGTAGGTTCTGGCCAAAAATCTCTAAGTAAATATGTTTCACTTAAACTGGAACTTGTAAGCCTGCTTTCATTTCTAACCTCGAGATCAGGTATGTGAAAGTTTTATGCTGTGGCACATACTCCTTTTAAATTCTCATTCTAACTATGCCATAGAGAAGAAGTAAAACCTCTGCCCCTTTAAAGCAACAGCAAAGAGAATATATACCCTTCCTTATCTTCTCCTGCAAATGAGATACTGTGGCATATGCAACAGAAGATACAACTGCTAATCAAAATAAAATACATTAAAAAAAAAAAAAAAAGAGTAAGGCATTGCAAACAGTATGTACACTTATTTAAAGCAGCAATCTCTTTGGCCTAATCTAGTTACATACTTTCGTCTTTTCTAAGAGTCTGCCCACAGCAGATAAACACACAAACCTTCTTGTGCTGCACCAACTGACGTCAGCAGTCGCTTAGGAACAGCATTTGGTGCAAAAGTGGTAGTACCGAAACTATGTTTACAATTGAAAAAGAATGAAGTATGTAGAGCTCACCATAGCTTCAGGAAAAGAGATACAAATTTATAAATATAAACCACAAAAGATCTTTTCTAAAAATTCACAGGACTTTCAAAGAATGTTTATCTGCCTAAATATCAGTGACTACAATGAGTAATAGATTTAATTTCTATATTTTCAACAGTTCACTCTCCAAGCAGGAAAGAAAAAAACCAAAAAGAAAGAAAAGAAAAAAGAAAAAAATAGTCATCAGTTTTTTCAGTTTTGGAATGTAAGCCTTGAGCTTCTTTCACTTCTGTTTAATCTGTAAATGAAAATTCAAATCCAGTAACAATTTTATTGGGTAACTGTTTACAGGGACAAAGCCCTGTTGTTCTCACTGCAGGAAAACAAAAAATCTCACCAAATAACCTGCACCAGTAGAAATAATCATCCCATCATTATTTTCTAAGTAGTCAAATATTTAGCAAGTCCAGTATTTGAGGAACTTAGAAGTGCTCTACTTTAAATAACTCAATACGAAAATTATTTAGAAGACCCTGAAGAATAAACAACATAAAACTGTACAGATGCAAAGCTGTTTGCCACAGCTTCCAGAATTCAATTTTACAATTACAGAATTTTAATTTAGAAAGAACGTGTGTGAAAGCTCTATGAACAGGCTTATTTATCGGTCTAGTGTATTTTTTAAGTAAAGGCCAGATTCTGAGTAGCCTGATACTTTCCCTTCTTTGACAACATATTATAAAGTTTCGAAGCACTTGTTACACTTCTGGAAATCTATTGAATAAGAAAAAAATTTGCATAGCTTACACAAGTTTAAAAATGTTATTTAATGTATAGATATAGGTATTAGACCTCTAGTAGGCATTCTCTAACTTCAGTCTGTGCAAAAGAAGCAGTTTTCTCATCAGAGCTGAGCCTAATAGGAATGCACTGTAATGCTGGACATCATAACAGAGGGAGTCTGTACCTTGTGTGTTCACATTCCTCCTGCTGGCTCTGAGAAAACATGAAGGAAGAAGCTAAAACTAGAGCAGCCAAAAACAGGACACTGAATAATATGAGTCAATATTACAAAAAACCAGAATGCTTATTTTCATATTCTTTTGACATATTTCCAATGTAAAACCTCACATTCAACAGTCACTCTCAACCCCTGAACTATAATTAGTTACTCAGACCTGAGAGGCTGTGCATGCATTTATCACAGTCTTTTGCTGCACACATCTCCAATCAAAAAAGTGCATAGAAAGAGAACATAGTCTGCCTCTTCCATTAAGCTAACATAAGTATTGCCATAAATTCAGGAGGGCTAACGGGAACATATGCTATATCAAATGGAATTAACCCAAATCAGGAGCATTCCCCCTTCACTCCATCAAAAGAAACCCACCAACCATACGCAAAGTGGAAAAACTATATAAAAGACAGTAAACAGGGATAATCCTCTTATTTTTTAATACTAAATTCCTGACATGAATTTTACTAAATCTCTAAAACAAGGACAAGGAAAAGGAGCAAGTAAAACCAACCTGATCTGAAGCAGATCATCTGTGGCTTCATTCATCTCACTATTTTTTGCTCTGCTATCCGGATTGGGAGAAAGCTATTTCTGTGATTCCAAGGCACCCCTAAAGAATATTGTCTCCGGACAAAGACCAGATGTAATTTGGGCCAAGAATAGCTATATGACCCCAAACTGAAACATTCTGACACTATCCAAAGGTCTAAGCAGTTTATCTGTAAGTCAAGCAGAGAGATCTGAAGAAAAATATAGCCCTACTAAACTCAGGAAAGCCTTACTCAGTGACTCAGATAGAGTTCAGAAATTGCTTCAGCTTGCTTTCTGATTTCTATGCCTGAACCTGGACCCTAAGTCAACTTTTCCAGGATTCTGAATTTACTTCCCATCACACCTCTCATCATGACAGCTGAAACCTGAGTTTCCAGTCTTCTAATACCCTTGGGAAACAAAGCATCACTTTTCTTACTGCTGTATCTGGAAACTATCAAGGTGCTGAAGGGAACAACTAGCTGTTCAAACTACTGCTGTATTTTGAGAATTTTCAAGGGGCTAGAACACAGTTTAACCATGCTTCAGTGGACAGCACCAGCAGGAGACTCTGCTGTCTAAAGTCTCACTCCTGATAAACTTCCCAAACAGATATTCAGAAGCCACCTGGATAATCTTTTAAATACGACTTGTGATAGGAAGGAACGAGCCAGAAACAAGTGTCCAGTTGTTCCCAAAAATGCAGCCTATGCAGTAAGCACACACTTCACAGAATTCTAGTCAGAATTATGCTCCTACAATGCCAGCTTTGTGTCCCATAAAGAGGTAAGATTTACTGGGAGATTAATTTTGTTGTTTTAATAACTGATCTTGAAAACTGCCAAGTTTTAAGTAATTGTCTTTTTCCTTCTTCACCCTCTCCTTCATAAATGGTAGCTAGTTAATTTTAAAACAAACAAAAAAATTACCTCACTGCTGAAGCAGACAACACATACATTTGAGCAATGTAATAAATACAAAAGCCATCTTATCTGCAAACAGAAGGTGAAGTTAGAGATACAATGAGAAGCACACTTCACTCACACATAATTTCCATTTCTTAAAGGGAGGGGGAAATAACTTTAAGCATCAGAAAAGACTGAGGAAAGTTAGTGGAAATCAATAAAACCCTGCTTTCTGGTCATTTTGAGAAAAGAAATTCTATGAAAGCTCATCTTTCCCTTGAAAAGCAAGCTTCTTTATTGCATCCTTTTGCCTCCTTTGTTTCATCCTGCTGTCCATTTGACTATTCAGGGCTCCATAAGAATAGACTGTGACCTGTCCTTTTACTTCACAAAATAAAATACCAGTGAGACAGCTTGCTTTCCCATCCCAGCAGCAGCAGTGAATCCAGGCCTCTTGCCAAGTTAAAACTTGTTCAAGCGCCTCCTCCAAAGAACAGCCATTGCCACTCCTATCAGTAGTCTGATACAATGAAAAAGAAGTTACAGTCTCTGCAAGAAAGGCTCGGAGCATAAATAAATTGGTCAATAAATAAGTAAGCATTTTATTTATCTTGGAGCTGTCATTGCTAGACAGCTTGTTTCTGTAACAAGACTGAAGAATAATAAATTAAGTCCTATAACATGATAGGAAATAAGCTGTCATGTTTCACTACATAGAAGACCATCTTCCCAAAACTTAAACAAACATCACAACAAGGAATACCAGAAAAGTAAACATGCTTTTTCAGTAAAATGGGTAAGTAGCTCAGTGAGGAGCACAAATGATGAAATCCTTGGGACTTTTGTCTTAAGACCAGATTACCTGGCAACTTGGAGTTAGATGTTTATCCTCTGTCAAATTTTACTGAAATAAACCAAGGAATTCAAAGATACTTGGGATGAATATTTCAGGCTGAAAACGTTGAGGCTGTTCAGCCTGGAGAAGAGAAGGTTGCATGGACACCTCAAAGAAACCTTCCAGTGTTGGATGGGAGCCTACAAGGAAGCCAGAGAGGGACTCCCTATCAGCAGCGGTAGTGACAGGACAAGGGGGAAAGGCTTCAAATGGAGAGTAAGCTTAGATTAGATGTCAGGAAGAAATTCTTTACTGTGAGGGTGGTCAGGCAACCAAAACAGGTTGCCCAGAGAAGTTGTGGATGCCCCATTCCTGGAAGTGGTCAAGGCCAGGCTGGACAGGGCCCTGAGCAACCTGGTCTAGGGGAAGGTGTCCCTGCCCATTGCAGGGTTGGGGGAGAACTAGAGGATCTTTAAGGTCCCTTCCTACTCAAACCATTCTATGATTCTATGAATGATTGCATGACAAAAAATGTATTTGAATTAAGCCAGAATGTGTGCACACATAGACCACATGCACATACATAAATTAGTCTAAATTTACAAAATGTTAAGGTCATAATTCAATACAGGGTTATATGCCAAATAAATTACCCTGTAAAAGTAGAACCAAAAAAAAGAACAGAATAGCCACTGCAGAGACAACCTTGAAAACAGACATTTGTGGTAAGGGAAAAAAAATTCTTTACCTAGTCCAGATATGATCACAGAATCACAGAATTGTTAAGATTGGAAAAGACCTTTAAGATCAAGGCCAATCATCAACCTAGCACTGCCACCACGTTCACCATTAAACCATGTTCTCAAGTGCCCTAACCACATGTTTTTTGAACACTTCCAGGGATGATGACTCTACTCCTTCTCTGGGCAGTCTGTTCCAATGCTTTACAACACTTTCCATAGAAATATTTTTCCTAACATCCAATCTAAACCTCTCCAGGTTCAACTTGAGGCTATTTTCTCTCCTCCTGTCACTTGTTACCTGGGAGCATAGACTGACACCCAAAACTGGCTACAGCCTTTTTTCAGGTAGTTGTAGGGAGCAATAAGGTCTCCCCTGAGTCTCCTTCTCTCCAGGCTAAACAACCCCAGCTCCCTCAGCTGCTCCTCATAGGACTTGTGCTCCAGACCCTTCCCCAGCTCTGTTCTCTGGACTCCCTCCAGCATCTCAATGTCTTTCAGGTCATGACGGGCCCAGAACCGGACTCAGGGTGTGGCATGACCAGTGCCAAGTACAGGTAGACAATCACTGCCCTGATCCTGCTGGACACACTATTTCTGATCCAAGCCAGGATGCTGCTGGCCTTCTTGGCCACTTGGGAACACACTGGCTCGTGTGAAGTTGGCAGTCAACTACTGCGCCCAGGTCCTTTTCCACCAGACACTTTTCCAGTCATTCTTGTGACCCAACATGACAGTGTCTTTTATTAGTATTTTACAGGAAGACAAAATAGGAAAAAGGAAATTGTTTCTTCAAGACTTTCTGTCTTGTGTCATAAACTTAAGGGAGACATTGACATAACTAAAAAGATGCTTTAGTGCTTCTAAGGACTATGATTTCAAAAAGCAGCGCAAGTTAAGGGCTAAAGCTTTAAGAAAGATGTTTAGAGGAAACAACTTGGGAGTTCACAAAAAATGACTTAGTTAAGACTAGAAGAAGCTACTTAGAAATGCTGATTTATTTGCAGAATCAAACGGTTCAATAGATTTACTTTTCAATGAAAAAACTTTGTATTGGTGTTTTACAAAACTGATGTGGAAACTTCAAACCTAAAACATCTTAAGACTGAGTCACACTACTATGTTAAATGATGTTAACTCTCACTATCACACTTAAACAGTTTTAATTAATTGCCTCGGGACACAGAAAATGAGCTACTACTTTGCAAACTAGAAAATGCAGTTTCTCAATGTGTACAAATGGTTATTAAAAATGACTACAACTGCTTAAACAAAAACATCCTGTACAGTTCATATAGGTTGTCAAACTAGTCAGAATACTAAACAGTATGTTTTAAATGTCAAAATGCAAAAGCTATCATTTAATTTCAATTATTTTTGGTTATATTTTTGACATTGACAATAATTTTACTAATATAAAAAGTTGTGTAGCTGCTTTGAAGTTATGAGATTTCAGTGTGAAAATACAGGGCATTTTACAATATTTAGACACATCATAAAAGTTTAGTCATTAAACACACAAATCTGAAAATAGGGTGGAAAAAGTACTTATGTTCTGTGAAAGTATGGTATTCTAATGTGTTTTTTTCTTTTTTATGAAATTTGGGAGTTCTGGGGCATATGGATTTTTTTTTTCTTTTAAACTTCAAAGTCAATATCCTAGCAATCACTACTAAATAACCAGCACAGCAGAATGCAGCAATTCTTCAGTCAAATAAAACCAATAAAGCTACACAAAGCACTTACGAGAAGATGTGCAATCAATAGTGTTAATTTTAATCTCAGTATTCCTAATTTTTGTACTGGAAATTTGAAACTTTTGAATACTTTGAATAATTAGTTTAAATTTTCTGACAAAATATTGTCTTCTAAAAGTACTATCTTTAAGCATTTTGACAAAATAAGAATCCTTCACAAGTGTTCCACGAAAAAAAAAGAGATACTAAAACTCTCCTTTACATAATAAAACCCAAATATACAAATGAATTACAGCTTTTTTGAGCATTCTAACATACAAAAAAAAAATTGTAATGTTATGTGAATCAAGCTGTATAATAAGTACCAAAGCAAACATTCAAGAGATTCTGAAATTGCTTGTTTGAGGCATGTTTCTGACCAATAGATAAAAGGGTAATCTTTAATTTTCCTCAACTCACACAGCACTGTAACCAAGCTAATTAATTAATTAAACTCTGCACACAGGACATTTGCATTGAGAACAAAGTCTGTAACTTATAAGAAAGACAGATTTTTGACTGGAGGCCCCCAGACATTGTGGTTTAGAAAATAAAGCAGGGAAATCAGATTAGAATTGCCTGCTCTGGCCCTGGGTTATATCCCTGAAGGCATTGACCATTTACAGGAGACATTGGCTAAATTCACAGAGCATTCAACTTTTGACAGTTCATCAGCCACAATAAGGAGTTTTGGCAAAATGTTTAAGTCTTGTGGGCTACTTTTCCAAATGTTCAATTTATCAAAACAATAATGGCAGAAAGGAATTCAACACAAAATATCCACCCATATCCACCCAATTTCCTGATCAGATTTCACAGTATGCTGCAGATTATCTCAACTGTACCATTAGCAGCAGTAAATAGAGTTGTTTTAGGGCCATCACAAACACTGTCCCTTTTCTTGAGACTGCAGGGTCATTATAATGGATGACTGCTAAGAGCCACACTATTCAAAAGCCGTTGCCAAACTATCTCGATAATTCTCTTCAACTATTTCTTATAATATATTCCTAATAATGTTTGCACTAGTCACACTTGCTAAAGATCCTACAGAACACATCCCTGGAAGTGATCAAGGACAGGCTGGATGGAGATCTGGGTAACCTGATCTAGCGAACGGTGTCCCTGCCCACACAGTGTGGTGGTAACTAGATGACCTTTAAGGTCCCTTCCAACCCACACAATTCTGTGATTCTATGATACTCTGGGAATTCCAGTGACAGAAGACCCTGCACATCCTTCATACTTCACACTGCATTGTCTAGAACACTACAATCACTAGGAAATAAATAAAGTTCTGAAAAACACTTATTTGACAGAATAAAAATAAAGTGTTCTAACTCCATCTTCTGGCTAAGAGTAATTGATATGGAAGATAAAAAATTATCAAGCTAATTCATCTTGACATCAGGCTTTATTTGCAAACTTTAGGCTCCTAAAGTTTCTGCCTTTTGTGATTAAAGTTTTCTCTCCAGTTTATTTTTTGTTTTCCTCTCCCTTTTCCCAGGTTTGAGTTTGATCTTTGTTAAGCATCTATGTAATCAACATTTTTGTTAATGCTTTGGTTCAAAAAATGTGAACTTAATCAAGAGTAAATTTCTTCTTTTTGTTCCTGAACATTAATTTATGGGAAAATAATAACATTTAGGCAGTGAGAAACTGTCCTTTTGTTAGGAAAGCATCATTAGTTGCACAAAGCAAGACTTAACATTTCAGGTTTCATAAAGGAGTAGAACTAACAACTCAAAACAGCAGGAGTGCAGACGATTTTCTCTTTGATCACAAACCTCTAGCACAATGAAGAAGAAAACACAAAAAAGTTCACAAAAGAAACAGTCCCAGGCAATAGATCTTCTTCACTACCATGTTACACATTTAGCCTTGTAGATGGAAACATAATGAACTGATGTGAGTCCAAGACTCATAAGGTGACTCACAAAAGTGTTGCTACAGCTTTATAATGTTTTCATTTTACTTCACTCCAGAAATTATGAGGAATTTTCACATAAACAGTAGAGTACTAAAACAGTTTTAAATGAGTGCCAAATACTCCAGTATTTGGAAGAATTCGATTCTCATGTGCTCTTTACCAATTCATTCTGTTCTTACCTATGAATGCAGGATGATTCCTAAAGTGTTTTTCAAATGAACCTTCTGCCTCATTTATGTACAAGTCTCACTTAAATATCTAAATTGCACCTTTCCACTCAAGGTCTTTCTGAAAACTTTGCAGATAACATCATATGTTGCAAGCATGGTACCACATCTGACTGCAGTTGCTTAGTATCTGTATTTTAAGTGCCTGTTCACCATGTATCAGCTATCCAGTCTTTAAGCACTTTTTTCCTTTAGTTCAAGTAGACAATGCAGAGTATACAGTTCACTCAAGACAGAGAAAAAAATATAGAGGCTTTTGGGCACGAGGGGATGCTTTTCTGACTGATTTATTGGGAAGCTCTAACACATCCGTTCTTTACACAGCAGTGCCATTAATTCTCTTAAATCAGCACAGCTTGGCATTGCCACAATAAAGCAGCAGTCCTGCCCTCCCTTAGCTGCTCATTCCCATCCCTGCCTCGCTCCCTCCCTTACGCAGCAAAAGCATTCATGCAGACACGTGGCAAGGAGCTACAAAAAGAACTGATTACTTTTAACATGGATTAGTTCCCCAATTTAGTTCACTGTGTAGTCTCATGAATGCTTGTGTCAGCACAATGGGGGATGGTGCCAGGGCAGGAATGAGCAGAAAGGGCTGGGAAGGACCACTCCTTTCAGTGTCAGTGCCATAAAGCATTCAGGGAGTTGGAACATTTGAGCAGAGGTGTTCAGATTAGAAACGACACGTCCAAAGGTCAAAAAAGAAACAAAATTCCCTTTTTTCGTGACTACATAAAAATTAATCCAAGTTGGACATAATTCTTAGCATCAAAAAATTACTATGCTCTGACCTCAAAACTCATAATTTTAATCAACACTTGCACTGCAATTGGACCTCCCAGACGACAAATCCTGCAGTTGCACCACACATTTTACTTAGTTTTTCTGCTGGCATTATAAGGAACAAAAAAAATGAAAGAGGCAAAAAAACCCCAAAAAACTCACAAAAAAAAACCCCCAAACCACCACTTTAAAACAAAATACCCCACCAATATGTGAAGGAACAATGAGGAAGACTTGGGGAAGAAATAGAATGTAGAAGAGACAAATACAAGAGGTCAGCATTCCAATTTTTAAAAAATAAATAAATAAAGGAGAAAAAAAAGAAGTAGGGAAGTATAGAAAAGTTACTGATAGCACTCTATTACTTGATTTCAAAAGCCATTGAAGTTTTGACTGCCAACGTGCATCTCAGCAAAAACATTTCCTCTAAATAGGTACAGTACATAGAGGACAATCTTTTAAGTCAAAAATGTTTATAAAATTGCTAGTGCAGGAGAAAACTGGAGTAAGGCACGAAGACTGAGAAAAATCACCTGCAACTGTAACCTAAGGCAATGAAAATGAGAAAGGAGCTCTCCATTTCACATGATTTTAGCAAACTGTTACATTTTAAGGATTACTTGAGGACTCAAACTCTATGTGGACACCAAACACATTGAGAGAAAGGTTGATACTGAAGAAACTGGAAACAAGTTAGTTACTTGGATGCAGAAAATAAATAAACTATGAAAATCACAAAATAACGAAGGAAAACTTGTGATATGCCAGGAAACTTTAGAGATGGCTATGGCGTTTCTCTCTGTTATTCCCCCTAGCTTTTATTCTCTGAAAATCCAAAACAAACAGAGAAGCCCAATGACAGGTTTCCCACAGCCTGAAGTTGTGATGTTCTAGGGTGGAGATGTAGAGAAACTTCCTATTCACAGGAAAGTGGAAGATTTTAATATCAGGAGAAAGGGGCTGGTGAACAGAACTAGGCCTACATAATTTCTTCTATTGATCTTAACGATTACATGGAAACAAACAATAAAAACGCCAGTACTGGCAAAGATATTTTGGAAATAAAAAGACATGGAAGAAAGTTATTCAAATAAGACAATGGGAAAAATAATATTTTTTTTTTTAAGGCTGCCAATGTTGGGGGATTCTAACAATCATATAGGAACATAACCATATGATGAGGACACAAAACAAAGAAAACACCCCTTTGTGCTGCTCAGAAAAGCATGGAAACATTCCTGATGCACAAAACTTTCCATGCAAGGTGATCTGACTGCTGGACCTTTTAGCTACGTACATAAAAAACCCAGTGGATTCTCAGTCACTTCCTTCATGTTTTCAGTGGCATTTTCTACAAAACACTTCATAGTGTAAGAGTTGCAAAAACATTTTACTGATTTGCTTTCCACAGTAAAAATCACAATCAGAAAAAGACAGAAGAGCCCTTAATCCCTTTTCTCTTTTATAGCACCCACCTATCTGACTGATTCTAGAAGTCACAAAATAAACAATATTAGACATATTGACTTATGAAGTCATGGGATTAAAACAGATATAAAACAAATGTTTCCATGGGAACTGGACAAAATTTCACCTACTTTGCTGAAAAAAAATTGCAGTCCTTTACTGTAATGCCTGAAAGATGAAATAGCCAAGTAGCATCCCGTTCCATCTGTTATTAGACTGATCTTTTGAAATATGCATGTACACCAAGCAGTCTTGCTGAGAGTTCAGAAAACAGCAACTGAAAGCTGTCAGCGCATAAAAGCATTTTGAAAATAGCTAACAAGTGCCAGAATAAAGACTAAAGTCAGATAATTAAACAACATTAAAATTTATGCAAAAAAATTAGTATGTGATCATGTAACTCCCATTTCCTTCACTGAAGGAAGACTGACAAGGCTTACAGGGCTAAAATACTAAACAAGGATAAAAGAAAATATATGATATGTCCAATGCATTGCATAACTTGCAGGAATTGCTCTAAATAAATGGCAAAATTACTAGACATACACTCATGGAACCCAGCAGTGACCTGACGACATCCTAGCCTCCATTTTACTGTCCAAAATTGAAGGGATAAAGATTAAGGGCAAAATTCAAAATCGTGATTTCCAGATCTTTCTTTGCTAACATCTACATTAGCTATTTATTGGTCATACAGATTTAAGCCCTAATACTCCTTTCCTCCAACATTAAAACTGCATAACTCGCAGTCGAGCTGATATGATCAGACACCAAATGTAGCACAAACCAAGCAGAGGCCACATGCGATGTCGGAGTGAGGCTGGACAAGCCAGCCAAACTACTCTGAAATGTCAGCAAAACCAGCTGCTCTTCCATTATAAAGGTATTCCAGTGCTTTAGCCAGCTCCACTCAATTCTCATTTGGTTTTTTTGGGTTTTTTTACTTATGTAAAATACAGCTGAAGAGACACCTGTACAAAGATCATGGGCCTTGTAGACGCTGACCACGGTTTGGAATGCAGCCTCAGAGATCAGCTAACCATAAATGACACTGGCATACAGTTCAGGAAACACCCTAAAAATATGACCTGCCAATCTTACAGCCAAGCCAATTTATCATAAATGTGCAGAAATGAAGATACTCAATCTTTTTGAGCCTTGTATTCAAGGGTTCAGGGGTGGGGGGAGGGGAAAGTTGGGTTTGAAGTTGGTTGGTGATGGTTTGGGGTTTTTTTTCAGTGGTGCTTCTTGTTTGGGGTGTTCTTTTTGTGATAGGGTGGGAAGGCTTTGTTTTTACTTTTATTCCTATAACATGCAAAAAAAAAATGCAGAGGGTTATAGGGAGGAATTCTTCCAAAATAATTTGAAAATCCTACTACACATTTAAAATATATTGAATTTTTAAGCTTCACACAAACACAGACACACATGTATTGTGAACTAACCTTGACATTTTAATAAGTCTGGCCTTCAACTGTGTGCTATAATTCTAGTCTGTTAAAATCTAGGTTTATTCATGTGTTTGCCTAGGTAAAAACCACAGAAAAATAAAAACACAAACATTTTTGGTTTAAACTGCTGGTCACTGTGTGATTTTCCTCAGAAAAACTCCAGCCATAGCTAGCCATGAGGCAATACCCATACTAACAACATCCATCAATATTAGTTACTGTAAAATTGTTTACAGTTTTGAAGTGAAATGCAGAAGACATGATGATTTTCTGAGATAAAACACACACTGCTTTCAACACTAACTGCTTTATATTCGTGGCTAGGTAACTACTGGAAGTTACCGAGTTTTAATCACAACAGGGAAAAAAAAATATTTAGAACAATATAGAATTTAGAATCCCTTGCTTTGGAGGTTAAGCCTCAGGTAACATTAATTTTGAAAACTAAGTTTTGAATATGTAGCACCAAAAAAAAAAAAAAAAAAAGTACTTTGGGCTAACCTGGAAAAAGTAGTGATACCCAAAATGCTGGTCAAACTCAGAGCACTTAATTTTGGCAACTAGGGGAAGATCATTTTCATACAGATCACAAAAATTTGATTATACATTTTTGAGAACCGAGCCCGGCTACAACTTTCTTTAGAGAGGAAGGCTGAAAAGTTTAAATAATTTTTCAATTTATCCGCTTCACAAATTCTCATGAGCGCCGTAGCCACAGTCATAACTAAACGGCTTGAGCCCAAGCCAGTCTTTCCCTTTGTAAGAGGCGAGTTCAGCTTGCAACACTATCAAAAATAAAAGAACTGTAAGCTAATTGCTGGCAAGTATGACGCAAGCGGTTTCCTAGGGAACAGCCCAAGTTGCTGAAGTGCCTGATCCAGCATTTCCTCATCTGTTTGCACTCACACCAGCAGTCTGACAATGTAGTCACTGCATCCTGTTTCACTCAGCAGCCAGCGAAAGGCACTGAGCTTAACCCTTGAGTAGCATCTTTACAGCTAACCCGGCTTGTCTTAAACTAACTTTTACAGCGATGCTTTGTGCAGGCGTTTTCATTTTCTCACACCTTTGCAGCAGCTGTCTACACTGCGTCTCCTATTTTTGGTTGAGAAGGAAAGCACAAGAAAGAAAACTATTTATTTTTTTTTTTAAAGTAACGCATCTTTTAATTTGCATTTGCACTCCTGAAAGTTTCTGCCACAAATTAAATTTTAAAAATTAGTCGCCTACAGATTTGACATAAAACATCAATCTTAACCTTATAGCTACAGAATTTTTCTGATTTTACACTATACCTAAAGTAAATTAGATGCAAACATCAAGAGTATTTCTTAAAGTACTTCTCATTCAATTCAAATAGATGTGCACTCTTATATAAGTATACGTAAGTAAGAATTTTGTTTTAAAAACAAATCATAAAACAGTTACTGTATACACCAAGGAATACAAAAATCGCATTTCGAATTTTTTTTTTTTAAAAAAAAAAAGGTAGAGAACATGGGTCTCATTAGTGAGCTATCTTGCCAGGAAACTGCATATTTTAGAGGTAAAAAAAATTAATAAAAACAAACAAATGCTGACCTGTCTGACCATATATTGCACACACACAAAACATGGATTATTTCACAGTTTATTTTTAAATGTGAATTTGAATTTGCTCATTTCACGAGGTGAATAAACATGAAACAAACTATTTTCAGCGCAGAGCTTTTATGTGCTGACATCGGTGCTCATCCGGTGTAAAGAACCTAACTGTGCTTCCGTACTGTGGGAATGGTTGTGGGCCACAAAAAACGCAAAAAGGCAAGGTAAAAATAATTTTTTTGTTGTTTTGTTAAAAATTCTGGGCAGCTCTTCACCAAGGCAAAAGGCACATGAAATTCACTGCTGAAAAGCCTTCCACCTTCACAAACTGATCTACCCAGTGCACCTTTCAGTGGGAAATCCCCCTCAAGCGTTCTGAAGTAGGCAGATGACAGCCAGCCAGAACAACCTGTCACAGCAGCTTCCTGACCACTAAAGAGAACTGAGTATCAAACGTGAAGGTGCAGGGAGCAGGCCATGGTAGGGACTCTGCAGCATTCCTTTCCCAGAAGCTTTGCTCGCTCAGCAGGCCAGGTTCACATCACGCTAGAACTGCTCTACAAGGAGATCTAAGACATCCTGATTTTCCAGTAACTGGCAGCTTGATTCTTTCAAATACATCGTGGTTTCCCCAGTTTCTTGGGAAGCCTTCATGTTCAAATCTAGTATCATAATTTAACCATATTCCAAAAAGCCCAGGGGTACAGATAAATGAGCAGCCTGAAATAAAACTCCAAAGACCAGTATGCCGGTATGCACTGGCAAGTATACTTACACAGAAAATAAGAAACTAAAAGGTTTATATTATATAATCAATGCTCTGGCTTGGTCAGCCATTAACTATGTGTTAGCATCTCAGAGACAGATGTTTCCATCATCAGGCTTTTCTACTCAATTAATACAATTTTACTCTACATCACTTCTCAGTTTTTCCCCATGCACCTGCATTCCTCTTTGTGCAGATGTTGCAGTACTCACACATTATGCAGGAAGGAAGAAGAAAAGAATAAAGAAATATTTTCTTCATCCATAGACCCATTTTCCTCAACTGAATGGAAAGCCAACTAAATAAATAAAAAAAGATAAAAAAATAAGGGAAGCAGTCTGGTATGAGTTATGAAAATTCCAGAAAGAGATCAAGAAGCTTCAGGGATGAAGAGGCAATGATAGGGAGAAAAATGTGGGATGACGCAAGGGATGCTGAGGAACCCAAATATCCCTGTAGGGAAGGGAAGCAAACCAGCACAGACTGGTAAGACTATTGCTACAGGGTTATGCTAGGATACAAAAGATTCCCATCCTAACTCTATTCACCAATGGATTAGGGAGCCTGAAGAAAGTTCATGAGCCACACGATGGCTTTAGATTATGGAATTCAAATTTCAGACAAGTTCTCCAAAACTAAAACATAAAATGGTTGCCAAGGGCTTCTTTGATCAAATGAGTTTTTAGGTGCCTGGATTAGAACCAAGAGGAAGAACATCCACATACAAGTTTTTGCAGAGGACACTAAAAATACTTACATCTAAATATGAACAAAAGCACCAAAGGACTTAACCATTCAAATTATGTAACTGATATATAGCAAGACCATTTTGAATAGAAGGTGAGCCTCTACAAGGCTTGGAAATCTATCCAAATACTAATGATTTAGTCCTTTTGTATTACTCAGCATTGTTATCTGCCTTATAACAATCCACCAGCTATGGAATCCACCATCACAACATAGTTTTCTTCAGCTCTGTCTCCTGCTATACCTGGGACACAAGAAAAACAGTACAGTTCTGGTCACCAAGCTGGGTAACCTCCCAAACGACGCTTGTGACAAGACAGATGTGGGGAACTTGCTGTTTTTCTTAACTTTAGCTTTTATTGGTTTACCTCTCTTCCTGAAATCTGCAGGGGTACCACTGCAGAACACATCGAAGAGTGAATCAGAGCTAATGGAAAGAAAAACAGACCTGGAACACAGCCGGAAATCTAACAGACATGCTGAACAAAACCATTACTCAGAAATTGGAAATAAAGTTCAAAATTTCCTTGAAAAGAAAAAAAAATGTTCTGCAAAAGTCCAGTTAAACATGTTTGCCTTGTGGAGCTCAAGGCACCAGGACAGAAAATATTCCTCTATTCTTACTGATCCTGTTACAACCCAAGCTGCAATCAGAATGAAATACCTCAATTGAGTCCCATGTCAGTATTATAAATAGCAAGGAAAGACTTCTTATAGCTCTAAAATATTGCAGGAAGGTACATTAACAAATACAAATCCTCTATTTTTTTCCCCTCAGTTGTGAAGGGAGCAAAGGCGTCCAATATTTATTTTTTGAGGCACAGCTATTATTATTAGTCAGCCAGTTACTTTGCTACAGCTACAGCACTTGAGTCAATACTACTCCTATTTCTACCTCCTCACTTGCTTATGATACGAAAGAGCTAGGCAAAACATAAACAAGATGGCTAAAGGTTTAGTCTTAAAAAAAAAGAAAAAAAAAAAAAAAAAAGGAAAAACCCCCAAAAAACAAACCCCAAACCAACCTAGAAAATCTTTGTCCCTTCCATCCAGGAAATAAACAAACAGAGAATTGTTTTCAGCTTTGAAAATACCAAAGACATACAGATTCGTTTTGGGCAGCAAAAAAATAAGCTCCAGCTACCACAGTGCACTTACTAAGAGCTCAGATCTCACAACTAAACTTTCAGTTATCTTTATGGAGAATGAAGCAGATGGGTGAGCACCTTGCATCTAACTTGCAGAACCAAGAGAACAAAATGAAAAAAAAATCCAAAGAACTTTAGAGTATCCTATACTATCAAGGTAAAGGATAAGGTTTGCATGACTGTGTGAAAAATAAACATATGTGCCTTCTTAAATGCAGTCTAAATATGTATAATTTTTAAATAATGGACAGTTTCATGTACTGAAGTAAGAGATTCTAGAAACAAAGTGCAAATAAATATTTCATTCTTGTATGTTAAAAATTTATGTTACCAAATATTCTACAGTTTTTTTCAAGAAATAGTTTGGTATGTTTCTAAAAAAGTAAAATATGTTGAGTTAGAACATTTTTGTGTCTCTGCTGAAAGAGACACTTGTAATTTTAGGCCAAGTTATAGTATTGATCTTGTAATACACAGGAAGACAAAGAACACACTCATGTTAGAATTATTACAAAATTAAGAGAAGGTAAAGACAGAAAGAAAAATGACATTTCAAAAATGACAAGCAAATAATCAATTTACTATTAAATATCAAGCTCCTGGAAAACTATTTTTCTTGTACTTTCAAGGCAAAGATAATTAAAAACAAGGATGTGCCTTCTAAACACACCAGCCCTCTCCATCACCAGACAGGTGAAAGGAAATAGCTTTAAGAATGCATTCAAGACTGTTAACACTTGCTACTAAAGAGCTAAAGTTATAAATTACACTAAACCCTGTGAATTTTTAAACAAGTAAGAACTGTAATCTCAATCCTTAAACACTGCAAAACACATGTTCTTTTCCACTTGAAGGCTTAAGTACCCTACTGACCCTAGGGAGCTTCCTGCTAGAATAAGTGCAAAGGCAAGCACAGAAAGCTTAAAAATTTAGCAGTGAGATTTTAACTGCAACTAGTCTCTTAAAAGCAAAATGACATAATAATAAGTATACCTTTATAGATCCATCGTTAAAGCTGTACTGACTTTTGCAGATGCCTGAAATGGCATCTCCTTATTACATGAAACACCGTCTAAATATTTCCTAAGATTGTAAGACACTTTCCTGATCAAGGAACTAATTTCATAATTAGATGCAAAGTACCAGTTGCTAAATGAATTTCTGCGGAAATTTTACCCCTAATGATATTAATACTCGCTCTTTTGACTAGTTTTGATTTTTGCTCTTCATAGAAAACTCTTATCCTTCACACGTAGACTGAAGCACTCTTCTTCATAAGACCATGCTGCAGATGTCTGCGATATGATTGTCATTGTCTCAGAGGATTTGAAAACACAGGCCACACTCAAAAGCAATAGCAGCATCTGCCTCTGCTCTGACTCTCCCATCTTTTTATTTTCATCTTAACATCATAGAAAAACACTCGCAAACTTCTCTAAAATTTTTTGGCACCTAACAAACAGGTTTCCAGTTACAAAAAATAAATTAATTAAAAGCAATGACCAAAAAAGACTGGTCATTAACATAAAGGCTGTTCCAAACTCTTCTTTCTAAATCAAACTTGTTCAAGCAGAGACTCCAAGTAGAAGGAAAAATTAGACTTTCAATATTACCAGAGCATGGAAACATACTGCTATGGTGAATAAAAAAAGTAGCAAGAAATGCTGATATAAATTCTAACTAATGCTTTCTACAACTACATAAAAATAAGTTAATAGATACTTATAATCAAAATACTTTCAACTGCGCTTTGCCATAACAGCAAAAAGCTGTTATTTACATCATGGTAATAACTCATTTTAACTTCAGACAGACATATTATAGTTCTTTAATCGTTGGAAAAATCCTAAGTAACATTCCACAGCTTTTTACTATTTAAATAAAAACCAGAAAACTGTAAGATGCCTAAACATCTGTGTGCAGAATCTATGGAAATTCTCTCATTGTAAGATTCATGTGAAATTTGCTTTGTAAGCATATTTCAGTGATCCCCAAAAGGCTACTATGCTGCCCTAAAAATGGAGTCAGCTGAAGCACGGACAGAAAGAGGACACATACAGGATAGACAAGACAAGCTTGTTTGTGTTTTTTTAGTTAAGGTATGAAATATACTGCTCCGTTCTATACTAATATTTTAGGAAGACTCAAGCCTCCATCTATAAGCAGCAATACATAGTAGGTACATCTGTGTTTCAGTGTCCTTTTGTATGACCAGTCTCAATGGAAACTATAACCTGGATCAACATTCATCTTTCCCTGAGCAAAATAAAGTCTGCTTCTTGCAGATCCGACTAACCAAGAGGAAAACTGTGCCTTTACGTCTTCTAATCTGAGCCAATTCCTTCAGGGCAGTCAGTGCCAGAGCAGATGGTGTTTCGCAGGCACAGCAGGAACTAAACTTCTTCAGCCTGCTAATCACACCTTCAGGTTTCAACACAAATTTCCCTCCCCTACTACACACACATAAGATTATAACTGCTTGTATCTACAAAAATGCAGTCTAAATTAAGTGAAATGTAATTTCATACTGTATAATGAGAAAAATTCTGAGGGAGAATGTGTAGGATACTACAGAACTGCAAGAGCACCTATCAAAGAACCTGTGAGTGTACTTACACCTTACACTGTCTAGGTGACAAATCAAATGAAATGAGGGCTACTGTGAACACTAATCAAGACAATAATCACTTAAGACTTCTCCCAAAAACATGCCTTTTTTTTTTTTTTTATGTTAGCATCATTAAACTACGCATATGATGCTGGGTTTTATTAACTACTAACAATGTCCTATGAATACAGAGATCAATCTCTGCCTTAGAGAAAGCTCACCAAAAGTCAGTTCACTTTCAAAGTTACAAGCCCTCCTAAGAGACCATCCCTGCCTATAAAGTACACACAGTATGAGGCTCCTTGGCCACCAAGGTGCATCAGCAATTTCTGGGAAAGGATAGAAACTATTCTGGAAAGTGAGAAAGTACTAGAAAAACTCACTGATACCTGTTCTTTAAAAGCCATGTACTTCTTATCCTACATTAGTAACTTACAGTATTCAGAAATTTAGAATTCTTTTAAGAGAATCTACTAGACAGAAAGAACAAAATTATATTCCTAAAGTGGCAAACAGGTACAACAACACTTCAGGAGGAAAAGAAATAAATTTAAAAATCCTAAAAATATATTATGATTGAACCTGTGACATCAGCTGACTCAGAAAATTAAAAAGACCTTAAATGTAAATATTGTTTAAAAAAAAAAAAAAGAAAAAAAAAAAGCTGAAGATGCAGGCATTTTGCCTAGTGTAAGAATGTCTTTTTTAGTCTTTAGTTTAGCACCTGTCCCATTAAAGGGGGTTAATTAAACAAAAAGAAGATGTAACACGACCAATAATAAAGGTTAAAGAGACACTAACACCCTAGTGCCTGTGCAGGGAGCCACAGTTAAGCCATTATTCCAATAAGACTGATGAAGCTTCCCTCTGCTAACCTAAATTTACACACACTTTCAGAAAAGTTTATTCTCTATTATGAACTTTGCTGATAAAACTGTACTGACAGTAGATACAAACAGGCAGGTGTGACACAGTCTTGCTGTATCACCATCTATCAGAGGCACAGTTCCCCTGTGGTGGGGGAGCAGCCCTGGCTGCTTTGGGCATAATGAATGTGTTCACCCCAAATTAAACCCCATGTGTATTTCTCAGTTACAATTACCAGCATGGATATAGGCAACAACATACCTATATTGCTAATTCACACCAAAAGGCCTGGAATGTTCCACAGAAAAGAAGAAAGATTTCTCAAACCCAAATCTAAAGCACTCAAATACAGCCTCATATGGTAAATTTTCTATGGTATCTTGAATAACTTTAAAATAATAAAAAGGAAAAATATAGTTTTCATATTCCATAAAACAAACTTCTATTTATCAAATGAAGAACAAATGGAATGTTTGCTTCAAATATGCCTTTAACTTACTGAAGGTATTTGGGTTTGCATAAAGGGAAGAACATTAAGGTTGGCAACTCAAAACTGGGTAACAAAACTTGTCAGTATTACCATTAAATCAGTCATTTAAGTGGAAATATGCCAGGTTTTTCCACATCCGCTTGTATAAAAGTGAGGTTAGCACTGGTGGTCATTAATGATCTGCATAACAGCACTGTTTTACATAAATATTGAACTGTCAAACAAATAGATGGATATAAAAACCCTACTTGCATATCTGTGCCCTGGTCTGTCCCTCTCCCAATAAATCTACATTTGTTTCAAAGGAACATATAAAAACATATAAAAGTAAGGATGCACCAACACATCAAAACTTACTCCTCGTCACCAGCTGAGTGTATTTACATGAATTACATCCTTTCCCAAAGCTGTATGATCCATTTTCAAGTATAAAACTGTCACTTTGTTTCAGAAGTCACGTGTTGTTATGGTGTCTCTAGTTCCCAGAACAGTTTGCTTTGTCACACTCACCAATAATGCCATTCACTTAACTCGTCTTCCCTAAGCATAGACCTCTCTGACCTATTTCTTTCACACTCCCCTTCCTCAAATACCATCATCTGTCAGTTTATTTCTAACCCTGTGAACTCTAATTTATTAACATCCATGGCTCCTATCTGTTTTGAAGGCTCTAGTACACTTTTACTCCCACTGGATCCTGAAAGTTATTGATCCTCTTTATGCTTCACTAACAATCACTCATACATTACACAGTCTGCCCTCACCAATCCCAGCCCTAGCTTTAACCATACATTTTCGCTTCTGCTATTGAGTTGCAGGAAAGTCCCTTTTTATTTTCACCACTAAATTTTATTCTGTTGTGTCGTTCCATCTTGTTAAGCATTGTTTTCGCCCATTGGAAAGGACATGTTGAAATTCAACATGTCCTTTGACTCCTCTTTATTCTCATCTTTAACTATTCTTTCAGCTTGCTCTCCACTTAGTTTTATCCTGGAAAATTCAGTGAGATTCCAGCAAAGTATTCTATGTCTGGAGCCTCCTGTGGTCTCTCCTCCCTTCACATTTGGCAGGCAGAAGTTTCTCATCTGTTTTCCTCAGCAAGTTTTTGCATCAATGATAAAACAGACTTCATCTCCCAGTTTCCCTGCCTGTAATCCTTATCTTTGCACAAAAGAACAAAATTCACTCTTTCCCATTTTCAGCAACTAATATCATCCCATAGACAACTTTGTTCAGTGATTTTTTTCAAGGATGGTAAAGCTGCATGAAGTTTTCACTTTGAGGTATTGGAAAACAGGAAGAAAAAAAGCTTTTTTAAAAGTATAACTTTCCTATCAAATATCACAAGTTTTAAAAGACTCACCCCTACACCCCAGCTCCATTCTCATATCCACTCACAACACAAGACGCTGTCATGGGGATTCTTAGAGTTCAGCTCACACTGCAGACTTGCCCTAAGGCATATTCCATAGGGTCTCCTTCCTTCCCACTCACCTTTTTTTCATGAAACTTGCTGCAATTTGGATCTTGTTCCATCAGTTCTGTTGGTCAAGTTCAACTCTTAGAACAGTACTGCCAGACATCTACATGCACAGACATGCGTTGTGCCAAATGATGAGTCTTTTTCTCAGGAAAATATACCTGACTCCTTGCAATTCTCTCTCTTCTCTTTCACGTTTAACTTCACAGAATATACTGGTCACAAACCTCAGCATGGAGGCTGCTCTCTTTGTCATTCTAGGCTCTCATGGGAACCTTTCATTCTTCATCTATACAAGTTTCTTTCATAAACTTAAAACATCCTCCTGGTCTAAGCTGAATATTAGTACTTTATCCAATTTATTCTGCTAGGTTTTTTCATGCAGTTCTTAGAACTGTCTCGCATGGTTTCTTCCATTTCTTTCTGGCCCTCTGGTCACTCCTGTAATATGCCACCCTCACCTTCCCCCAAACTTCTCCAGTATTTGCACAGCAGTTGTCTTTGATCTTCTTCCTTTCTCCATTTACCTTTTCTTTACAGGAAAACACACCTGAAAAAACCGTCAACCTCCTTTGCTACACTGACACCTTGCAGATGTGCTTCCCTACTTTTAAGTGTGCAGAATATCAACTGCCACCAAGTCCTGGATATGTAAAAGCCAGCTTAAGGTAAATTTAGCTAACAGAGTTCTTAACTGCACTCAGTCTCCCTGATACCCTTTTTTGACATTATCTGTGAGCCACTGCACAGTCCTGGGAGTCACTTTGCCACAGGGTACCATCTTAAAATCTGACCTCTCTATGGACAAACCATACTCAAATCATCATTTCTTTATGATATAAGAGTTCAAGAATAAAACTATATAACTAATATAATTTATTTTTTTAAATAAAAAAGGATGCAACCCTTACCAAGTGTCCTCTCATTCCACATTTCATCTAGCACAAAATATTTGTCAAGGTCAGAGAGAACCAAAGAGAAACAATAGAATCCTACTCATCCCAAATATGGCTGCAGAAAGTTTTCCAAGTCTGTTTCATTCACTATGCAATCCCCCTCTTTGCACATTCCTCACACTCGGTTGCATCCCATTGAGATTTATTTTATTCACAGCTCAACATGCATTGCTACCTTGATTTTTCCCCATAAGACAAACTTAAGAGATATGCAGATTCTGTTACCAACTGAAACGCACCTTGACATGCAGGTACAACTGTGGTAAGAGCCATTGTAATCATGAGAGAGAAACATAAAATAACAAAGAGCTAGTTTGTACATAGCAAGAAGTACTACATTTTATATTTCCTACAATTAACAGGTGGAGGTTCACATGTTTCTAGGCTGCAAACAGTATCTGAATTTAACAATTTTAAGACACTCTAAAATACACATTGACAGCTTCTGCACTAGGAAGTTTATACCCAGAATACCCAGAAAGACGTATAATTTGTTTCTCAAATAAGTAACAGAGACAGATGTAAATTTCCTAAGCAAATAAGGAACTGCATTAATTTCAGATTGCACAAATATTTTAGACTCTTGAAAACAAGTCCTTATCTTCCTAAGGTGATACATCAAAGGTATGAGAAAGCTTGGAAGAGGAACTCAGGAGAGGTGGCAGTCAATCCAACAACCTAACCACAAGACAATTCTTCCTGCAATTGACAGAGTGCAACATGAAGGCAGTCCTTGTCCATGAAATATCACAGCTTTTCTACCTGTTTGAACCCAGTCAGGTAACTAGAAAAAGTATCAGCTCTGATTGCAGGCTATTTTGGATAATTATCATGTGTATTTAACTAGGAAGGTCTACTTTTTACTGAAGGAAAAATGTGGATTTTAGAAACCACATGTTCTTTCTGGATTTTGAGAAGCTCCTATGTATGATTTCCTACACATAGTTGTTTGCTCTCATATATCTGTCCACCATCAAGTTAAAGGAAAAAAAAAATGCTTTACTACCATACTTTTAAGGACAGCGTTTACAAGAGCTGCAATACTGACAAGCAGCGTTTAGATTCCCAAATCTGGTTTGGCTTCAAGGCAAAAAAGAAATTATGAAATTAAGTGATAAATGTGCAATGAAGATAAACCCTTTGATATCAGTAGCAATAGGTACAGCTAACAGATTAGTATCAAATTAACACATGCAATTAAAATATGACCTACACAAAATTTGAAACACCAATCAATATACT
The DNA here is from genome assembly GCA_035583185.1 of Anabacerthia variegaticeps. Lineage (NCBI taxonomy): Eukaryota > Metazoa > Chordata > Aves > Passeriformes > Furnariidae > Anabacerthia > Anabacerthia variegaticeps. Next base: position 11,592,527 of record JAWWEW010000165.1, on the reverse strand, counting down.
GCAGCCTTACTGCAATACCTCTCTAAGTCCAAGAATACAGAAGTAAGAATACAAAAAGCCTATTTACTGATAAAATCACAAGAATTTCTGTGAGAAGTGTCAATATAGCCAAGTTCAGAAAAGACATTTCAATTGTCTAATTTTCAGCCTTAATTTTAGTCATCCTGATTCCTTCTATGCGTATTTATATATTTTATAATGGCAATTGAGTATATTTACACAAAAATTCAAAGATAAAATCTATTCAAGTTTTTTTTCTCCCACCCCAAACTACATTGCCAGACATATGTACTGCAGAGAAGTCACACACAGCAGGAATTTTCAGACTTTGATGGCTAAAGTAAATATGGATGCTCATATAAAAGGTAAGAATAAAGGTAATCTAATTTTATCAACTATCCGGCATTATTGTTGCTGCACCTGTTGGAAGTACAGAAAGCAATAATCTAAATATTTGTCATGAGGATTGCTCAAACTAGCAAACTTTTACAGGATTATGTTTACAGGGCCTCTTTCCACTTCTGCCCCAGAAAACAGTGATAGCTATATCCAATTTCTGTGTCCACAACAGTACTGGTTGCACATACCTGTGTGTTCATGTTCCATCCTGCCCCCCGCTCCATGCACACAAACCCCTTAGAATTGCTGGCTGGAGTTTATTAACAAAAAAACATAACTGAAAATTTAAGGTCAATAATAACATTCCCTATTTTCCTTACAGAGTAATTAAAATCTACACAAGAGAAAATTTTTTCACAGTGAGAACAATCAGTCATTGGATGACTCTCCCCAGGGAAGTGGTGGGTTCCCCAATATTGGACAATTTTAAGATTTAGCTGGACAGGGTGCTGAGCTATCTTGTCTTTTGCCAAGAAGGGTTGGACCAGATGGGGACCCTTCTGACCTGCTATTCTATATTTGACGTAAAACTCTACATACAAGACATTCATAACAATCGCACAAAATACATCTAAGAGAATGACAATAACAACTCTAATTTGTTGAAATATTCCTGTCATGGTGGACCTGCAGCACATTCCTTGTACTGATCTTCCTAACAATGCTCATTAAACTCCCTGTTAATATATTAATATTCGAAAAGAACTGTTGTAGTATTTTATAAAGATTTTCAAAACATGTAATCAGCCCTTAAAGAAAACTCATACAATAAATGCTCTCTGTAAAGCACTAAGTGCATATATTCATTCTGTTTCAAGGAAGCAATATAAAAACCTTGTACTGTTTATTCAAATAAAGTCACACATTATGGGCTAAATTCTCCCTTCTCCTGCCCAAACAATTGTTGTTTTATCAGCTCTGCAATGTCTGATCTCTCTCCAAGTCCAAGGAGATCAGAGGATTTAACCTGTGTTATCCTTGTAAAATTGCATATAAAATACAGTACAGAAGAAGTATCTGTGAGTCCCATTTAAACTGTGCTTAACAAAGCGCAAATATTTATTGTAAAGCATAATAGACTATTAGGAAAATGAAGACCTCCATATCTCTTTGTTGTTCACATCTAGTGATAACAAAGATATCAAATTCTGGAAGTCTACCAAACAGCTACATTTTATTATGAACACGTATGATTTAAGTACTGCCAATAAATCCTACGTATTTACTTATAGTTGACATTTATGATGTTACTTAAGGAATAATGAATGCCCTAACTTGAAATATGCGCATGCCTTTAAAAAGTGAGCGGAACATTAAAGGAAGCTTTTATTAACTTGTATATGAACAAATACCTTCTATCATCCAGAAAGGTTAATGAAATCACATTTTCTGAGACTTCTGTACTACGGACTACTATGACAGAAGACAGGAGCATTTACTATCCCAAAGGGAACAGAGAAAGTAAATTGTTATACAATATTCCCTACATATCTTAACTGCTAGTATAATATTTTAATGTTTCTTTCATTGTATGCATTAGATAGTCTACAACCCACTGAATTATTTCTGAAGCCTGTTACAGCATACTTGCATTTTAACCTTTTATGCAAAAAAAATTACAGCTGTATTAATTCTATTGTGCAAACGCAGGGGAAAAAATGGTCGGGAACTACTCCACTGTTTCAGATTCAGCTCCTCAGACCTAATCCACAATCAATCACAGGAAGTGCATTACAGAATACATGTTAAAGCAAAATTAGAAGATTTCATTTAGCACCCATGAATTTCAGCCACGACAGCAACAGGGGATTCTGCAGCAACAACCACTCCCAGAAACTGCTCACTTGTACGTTTATTAAATACAGTCCCCTCATTCTGTCTCCTACAACGAGCTGATAATCCACTTGCAGCAGCCTCGGGCCAGTTCCAGCACAACTCGATGTTCCTGCAGTTGACGTGCAAGTGCCCAAATAAAAACAAACTCCCCCACACGCACGGGGGTTTACGCTACAAAAAAACAAGACTCATTGAAAAGTTTTCCGGGAGGTAGAAACCAACAGAGTTCCATTCAAGAAAACTGAGCGTTTCGGGCATCCCTCCAGACCCTACTGAACAGCTCTCTCTTCAGTAAAAAGAGGTTTCTTAAAACCCCTCAACGCAAAACTAACGTTAACTGAGGTGGAGTGGGGAGGAGAGGCTGATAGAGAGACAGAGGAACAAGCGACAGTAATCTTCAAGGCAGAAGGACAGCTGCCACTCAAACTACGCCAACATGTGAGAAATAATAGCCCTCAAAACTTGGTCTTTCCTTAGCACTTGGCAATGACTTTGTCGGCAGAAAGCGGGAAGAACCAGAAGTGCCGAGAAGCTAGAAAGCTGTGGTTTCTTTCTCTCGTAAAATCTGCCAGAAGCGGAGGTGGGGGGCTTTGGAAAAGAAACAATCGCAATAACGCGGTAACTGATAGCTGAAGATGTCTGGTTTGAGGTTTTGTTCTAATCAATAAGAACTACTGTTTAATATTTAAGAGCGCATAAAAAAAGCGAGCGAGCCTTCTGTCCTATAGCAAATACATTATTATGATTTAGCTCCCACACAGAAAGAAAGGGTTGTATCGATTGTGCAGAACCGAGCTGAGAAACCCGCTAAGGGACTAGCGTTTCCCTCCATTCCTCTCGCAGGAGTTTGCCAGGGAGCAGACATCCAGCACAGAACACACAGAGCGGTTAGGAAAAGCCAGTGGCGCTCATTCCTCGGAAAGTTTCTCACTCAAGTTTCGGAAAAACCTACCTGCTCTCTGGAAATGCAAGGCAACGAGGGTCTCCTAAACATTTTGCAGCTGCCGTAGTAGCTGGCCGAAGTTTCCCCTAAGGACACGCAACTAGATCTCCTCCTGGGTCTGATCACAGGCACTTTTTCCTCCACGCTGGGGAGCCGTGGGTGGCGATGATGCTGGTGGTGCGCTCCTCGGCTCTGAGCCGAGAAGATGCCGTGCTCGCCGCCACAGAGTGCCAGGAGGCAGCCTGCCACCCCGGCCGTGCCGGCCAGCAGCGGTCTGAGGGCTGGGGGCAGCGAGTGCAGGCTGGTGAGCGGCACCAGCCACACCAGGCTGGAGAAGACCACGACGAGGAGGGTCCGGCGCAACTTCAGGGAGCTCTGCAGCAGGGTCAGCGCTGCCACCGAGCCCAGCACCGTCAGGAGCCTTCCTAGGATGATCTGCGGCTCCTCTTCGTGCCCCTCCGCGGGCAGCAGCCACTGCAGCGCCACGAAGTCCCCCGAGTAGCAGCACACGGGCAGCGCCAGCAGCCACCACCGGGGAGTGCCGCCGCCGTGCTCCCCGCGCCGGCCGCCGGCCAGGTAGCAGGTGAGGAAGAAGAAGGCACAGGCGATGCTGAAGAGGGGGCTGAGGCAGCGGGACAGGCACAGCAAGGCGTGCAGCGGCCGCGGGCTCCGCCAGCTGCTCCCGTCCTGCTGCTCCCGGGCGCTGCCCTGGCCGGGAAAGGCCAGGAGCGAGAGGACAGCGGCGGCCAGGACGCCCAGGGCGAGCCGAGCGCTGGAGGACGAGGCGGCGGGGAAGAGCAGCAGGGAGAGGAAGCTCTTCGGGGGGTCCTGGCGCAGGGGGGTCGCGCAGCTCTTCACGTATCCGTTCCGCAGGCTCTCCGCGCCGCCGTCCGGCTGCGGGCAGGGCTGCGGGGCTCTGCCGGGGCCGTGCGGGGAGGCGGCGGCCGCGGCTTCTCTCTCTTCCCTCATGGTGGTCGGGGACTCGGGAGGGGGGGTCGGGCGAGAGGCGCGGGTCGCGCTAGCTGCGCCCCGGCCGCGCCTCCCGCATCCCCTCAGGACGAGGGCGCCGGGCTCAGCCGCCGCTCGGCCCCCGCGGGCAGCGGCGTCCGCGGCATGGTGGGTGAGGACGGGGGAAGGAAAAAAGAGAGAAAAGGTAAAAGTCTCGCTGGCTCGCTCGCCCTGCCGCCCGCGCTCCCCCAGCGGCTCCGGCGGGACTCGCGGCCGCCTCCCAGCGCCCAGCGGCGGCAGCGGCGGCCGGAGCGCCCCGACGGGGGCGGGAGCGGGGCGGGGAGCAGCCCCCGCCGACCGCCCTCCTTCTCTGCCCTCCCTCTTGTCCTCCTTCCCGCCTTTCTTCCCTCCTCTGCGCCCTGGGAACCGCACTTCCCGCGATCTTTTTTAAAATATAAATATATATATATATCTATATATGTATCTCCCGATGCCTCTCCCGGGCGGCCGCACACCGCCCTCGCCAGGCGCTCCCGCCGCGGGAAGGGGTGGCTGGGGAAGCGACGGAGGGGCAGGAACGCTGAGCTGGCGAGACTTGCTGTTTTATCTTGTCCTTTCGCTTTGAGATGCCGCGGAAAAGTTGCTTGTACTGGCTAAAGTACACGCCGAATATTGAAGGGTTTTCCCTCTGAGGACCACCCTGGTTTTTTTTTTTTTTTTTTTGGTCTTTTAGCACCCGAGAAGTAAGTATAGATTAGAGTAATTGAGTAATTACCTACGCTTTTCTTCTTCCCCCCTCAGTCTTTGTTAACTATGTTACAGATCAGATCGCTCTGCGCGACCAGGTTTTATTTGCACAGCTAATCCCTTTCGAATGGATCAAAATAATCATTTTGGAGCAGACTGTTGGAAGTGCTTAGACTGCTGTAAGGGAAAATACGAATGGGATTTTGAGTAACGCCTTTGCTCATTCATTCTCTTTGTTTCGGAACAGCTAACTGCTTAGCACTTTTGAAATTTTTTAGAACTGTGCATCTTTGCCTCTTTATTTGAAACAAACGTCCTTTGAGCACGAGTTTCTGCATAATATTTTACTGCTTTACTTAAATTGGTTCAGAAATCAGTTCAGGTAAGTCAGTGACTGCACTTTTTGCTTCTTTATTGAAACGAGGAACTCTTGAAATGATTTGGTGCCGTTGCTTGCGATTCGCTCCCTTTGGGCAGCCTCCGAGCAGGAGCTGGTTTGGGGAAGCTGTGGAGTGGCAGGAAGTGCTGCAGGACACGGGCCTGAAAGTCGAGCATGATTACTGACAGAAAATGCAATATGCAGTGGCGAACGTACATAAGAAGATGGAAATAAGTAATGATTTGTTTTTCAAAAGGCGATAAGTAATGATTGGTTTTTCAAAAGGCGATCAGACAGATGGAGTTTGAGTACTGCAGTACACCTTCCTCTGTTAGAAGTACTTCTACACACTTTCCCTAAAATGAAAACAAATCTGTCCCGACTTGGTACACTTAACACGGATTCTGTTCCATCCTACTGGTACTAAAAAGGTTTTGAAAAGGGAAAATATGAAGTTCCTTTGGGGATTATATCCATGCATTTGCTTATATTTGTACATTAATGATCTCAATTGGACCACAATCAAGTGTATACATAAATTCTTTCAAGGCTGAGATGTAGCTTGCTATTATGCATATTTATTGAATTCAGCCCTAAATAAGTGCATTCCAGACATAATTAGGTTGTGTAGTCTTCATTAAAACATATTTGAGTGTATCTGTGGTGGTGCACACTAGAAAGTGCCTAAGGAAGACTACAGAGATAGGGTGTCATATGATCCCTTAATACCACAAATGTAACCATCTGTGGCTTTAGCACTTTCTGAATCAGAAGTGGTGTCTTACTCTTAACAGTTCTCAGTAGGATTTTATTCCACAAATTTGACCAGCCTATTTTTTTGAAGTCCACATAGGCTTTTAGCATCTGCAGAGTAATACAAGAAAAGGTCCTTCCTCAATACAACTTGACTATACATTGTGCGAAATGTGGTTAGTTTATTTTGGGGGGTTTTTGTTGGTTTGGTTTTTTTTAACTTTTCCTATCTGAATTCATAGTCTTCTTATTTTGTTAGAAACAGTGAACAGTTCCTTTCTAGTCACCTTCTCTCTTCAATTAATGATTTGTATTTTTCCTCAGTCTTGTATTTATTTTCTAACCTGAAGAATTTTGGTATATTTTATTTTTTTTTCCTATTACTTTTTTTTTGGTTTTTTTGGAGCCTTTTGGAGAAGAGGAGGCCAGCAGTTACACCCACTACTCAAGACACAAGCATGGTAGAAATAATACTGTTCATGTCATTATCCAGTTCTTTCTCTATAATTCCTGTCACTCATTTGTTTTGCTTTGCTAGAGAAGGGAGAAAGCAGATAAACTAAGCATTGTTGAAAGTTGTTCCGTTGAACATTGAACACTGTTTTCACAGCATTAACTATGTAGATCCCAGCCTCTATTTTCTGATCGTTAATATCTACATCTACTAGATAATTTTAGGGGTAAGATTAAGATTTTTTTTCTGTGTTTACATTACAGTTATCTACAGTAAATTTCACCTGCCTTTGAAGTCAGGATTGTGAGGCTGTAAACAGATTGCCTCAGCCAGTTCTGTCTTTACTACTGTCAGTAGCTTTGTATTAGCAGCATACTTCATCACCTTACTGTTTTTTTTTTTAATTTTCAGATCATTTATCATGAATTAATTAGCTTTTATTTCAGTAGTATGGGTGTGCAAAAACACCTTGAAGAAATGTATACACAATTCATTCCAAAATATAATGGGGATACTGTTGGTTTCTAGCAGTGTACCTATTCCCTAATAATACTCTTCCTAGGATACTGCAGGCTCCTGTCCTGAGGAGTTTCCAATCTAACAATGACAAATTTCAGTATAAAGAAAACTTGGTTTCAGTGGTTGAGCATCTGTTGTACATTAGAAGAGCATTAACTAAATTGTTCCTTGGGACAGAATAATTTTTAGAAATAACTTTTCATTTGCTATTTCTTAAACAAATAGAGAAAAATATATCGTTTCATTTAAATTTGAATGAAGAAATTTATTTCAGGGGAAAGAAATTTTTTTTGGCATCTTCTAGTTTCACTATCAATAAGACTACAGGTAGCTTAGTGATTTGGGTTGATTCTTCAGATATCATATGATAGAATGCCTGCACCTGTGTAACAGTGGCTATTGACACTATGGCCTTGACATACAAACAAATGTCTTCAGTTGCTATTTGGTAAGTTTCTAAATGAAAACTGGTAAAAATACTAAGTTATTGCTTTCATTATCTGTTCTATGTTCTAAAGTAGAATAACTACAAAGAACAGAGAATATAACCATGACTCTCTTCACTCAAGGCTGTAGTCTTGGCATTTTCTTTGGCCTGTTTCTCTCTTTTGATCCACACATGCAGAACATGTCTAACTCTTATCACATCCACTTGAATACTTCTAAGTTTTAATAATTCCATTCTGTTCATACTGCCCAATTTTATTTATTTATTGTCAATGCCCTGGCTACTGTGTGCCCTGGATCAGCTCTGTCAAAGATTGCTGTCTTTTTCCACCTCAAAGTATCTTTGCTGTCTCCCATTCTTCAGACACATCAAATACAAACACCTGATTATTTTTGCTTACAAATGTTTGTAGTGCTGACATTCCAATCAGTTTCTCACCTTGAGAACAATTTTTGCATCTGTTTAATAACTTTGGACATAGTTGCCCAGCTCTTTACTTTATAAGAGTTTTTTGTGCTTTCTCTTGTATCAGCACAGAAGGGTTAATTAAATCTAGGAAGTGCTATTGAAAGTTTCTCTTCAAGCATTCCATACTGTATTCATCAAATTAATAATTATTAGATCTATTCATTATTATATGTAATTGTGCCTTGACTGTAGTCCTTGCTCTTTTTATATGGGAAAAGAGAATATCAATTTGGTATCAAACTTCGAAACTTTCGCAGGGCAAGATTCCAGGAAATTATGAGCTATATCAGTGCTTTTTAGAATCTCCTTTTTGGCTTTCTCACCATAATCTGGGCTCATTTGTGTAGAAATTGTTGTGTATCATTGAAGAATGGGAAAATTAATGCCTTGTTCAGAGAACAATATTCTATTGCCTGACTAGTGAGGTGTAGAGCACAGGAAAAAAAATGTTGAAAGAGGACTTGAGGACTTGTGTGGGAGCTCTCAGTTAATAAATTACTGCTTTTGCTGCTCTTCTTTCATTCATCTCCATTATGAATTTGATGGTCAAATACCACATTATAATTAGTTTCTTTTACTATTACAATTTGAGAAATTAATCTGCCAATTAATATAAAGACAGTTAAGATTACGCAGACAATTTTCTGTGTGTACCTCAACTTTGTTACCAGTTTTACATCAGATGCATGAGTAAATAAAGAAGTGGCATTATTGCAACATAATCAGTTAGCAAAACCCCCCCCAACCAAACAGCAAACAAAAGAAATATTATGCCTCCACAAAACCCATACAAGTGTGGTTCACTTAGGGAAACCAAAAGTCTTAACCAGACTTGAGTAAATGTTTGGAGAAATACTCCCATTACACCTTACCTTTCTATGTTTGTATTGTAGCAGACACCGTGGCTGCTCCGTAGAAACATGTGCTGCAGCCAGAAACTGGAGCCACCTGGATCACCCTGTGCTTATCTGTGTGCAATGTGCCCTCCTTTAAATGCAGGCTACGCTATCAACTGCTAAGGTGTTTGTATGTCTGCAGTGCTAAAGGCCTAGAGAAACCTGTGGTGCTTTGTAGGCAACCAGACAGAATGGAAACAAGTGACTGAAGCATGTACCGAGGTGTAGTTACTGAGGGAATTAAAATGCACAGGTGAAAGAGGCTTCTCATGCAAGTGTATTCACTATGCACAATGTCAGGGCACTTGCAGTAAGGTGTTGTTAATCTATTTGTCATGTCTAAGGCTGGGAAAGGGAAATCCAATTGTGTTCCACACTAAGCAAAGTTAAGTCACAACATCATCATTATTTTGCAGCAAAGATCAAGTTACTACAAATTGCATCTTATGGTTTGTCAAAATCAGGCTGGCTCACGGCAAAGAAAACTGGAAAGGAGTAATGAAAAAATAAGTTGTTTCTTGTATGAAAAGGTGTTTCAGTGGATGTAGTGCTTGCCAGTTTAAAAAGTGTGGGTGATAGCAGCGGAAAGATGGAGCTGCTGCTATAGGCCACTGTTAGATGAGATTTGCCATTTCTGGTGCAGGAGAGTATAACTGATGATCTTCGACAAACTACCAGCAAGTAGCAGAAATATTGTATCAAGCTACTGAAACACTAACTCTCTTTAGAACCTACAAGGACACATGTTTTTTGCTGCCCATAGTTAAGTTTATAGGGAGAGAAGCCCTAGCACGCTGGCTGGCTTCTGGTACTGTATCTACATGCTTCTACTATTACATTTTTTAAATCTAAAGGATCAGCCTCCTCGTCTGGACAAACCTGGACCCTTCAGCAAGTGACTATGTACATTTCCAGGTAAGGACTTACTGATGTGGTACTCTATAGATGAAATGTGTTTTGATCATACCCAGGCTCACTTTAAAAATCATTGCTGACAAATTCACCTGTAATGTTTTACAAACAGAATCTATTGATGTGGATGTGATTTCAATAGTCAGGCCACATATGTTTTGCATATTCCTTCAGAAAAATGAACAGTCTAATGCTTCATATTGGCTTTATGGAAAGTTTAAATGGAATTGCATAACTTTAAAAACCACAATTTTAATGCAATATATGATGTATAACTTTTTTTAAAAAATTGAAAAGTTTTTCAGAAATTACACATCTAAGTAAATTAGGATGTCTTTGCCTATTTTCTTTTTCCTGAGTTTGGATTTTATTTCCTAATATAAGTAAAGATGATGGGCTATCAAGTTCAACCAAAAGCTGTCAAAGTTCTGGCTTTAAGATGTTTGAGAATTGGGTAATTATACATGGTATGGATTTTTTTTACATGAGCTTATTTGGAGAATAGTGGTTTAGTTTGGGGGGGGAGAGGGAGGTGACAATAAAAATGCAGGAATTCATCAAGTGTCAGATTTCATTTTTTCACAGCTGATTATTCAAGTACAATTTGTCATCCTATATTATAAGCAAAGCTGAAGGTTAATAATAAAACAGAAGATATGTGACTTTCTTCATATGTAGCATTTTTATAAAACATTTATTTTATGCTGAGTCATGTTTTATCATAAAATCTACACTTTCAGTGAAATAGCATTAAACTTCAGAACACATATTAATATTTCAATGGCAATTCAGTCCTTTACCTGCTAATTGAAATTTCTGTCTTGAATTGAAATTGAGGAGTTGTATGGACTCTGCTTATTAATAGAGCTAAGGATTAAATCTAACTAGGTTATATCTAACCATGGTTTGGTTTTTCAAAGAAGTCTGACTTAATACCTGATCATCAGATGCATAAATATATTCTGAAAAAAGATCAAAATCAGTCTGAGTCAAGTCATTTATTGGGAAGGAGAGGGGAGAGAACAGTGAGCTGAATTGTTCATTCAGCTTCTCTGACTTCCAGGTCTTTCAAATACCCGCTTTATTGACCTTAAATCATTAAGACAGGTCCTTGTTAATTAACATTCATCTAAATTCTGTTAAATTGCTAAAATTGCATTATATTGTCAGCAGGTATAAAATAACCCAGTAAAGAAATTGTGCTGAGTTATACCTCTTCAGGGTCTGGCCTGTTTCAGCATATGCCTCAATATAATCTCAACTGTTTTGTTTGACTGTATTATTCTGTTTAGTTCTGCATATGAAACTCTTATAAACCTTAATGCATTTAGAAATTCTTCATTCTTAATGCTTTCTTATGTTAAGTTTTGGAAAAGCTTGGACCTTGAAGAAAATAGAATAAGCATTGTCACTAATTGTTTTGTTTATAGTTAAATAAAACAGAAAACTTTAAGTATTAGGCTGCAGATGTCTGAGTAATAGCAGAAATATGTACAATATCTTACGTCTTGAATAAAAAAAGTCTGAATTATTAAGCTTTTGTGTCTTCTGTGATTTTTGGACATTAATTTTGTTTTATCATTCAAAGTAATGATGGTCTAATAATACAGTCTGTGTAAGCAAATCTCCAGAACAGAACATCTAATTCCCTCACTCTAAAGAAAGATAAATGTAACATAATACTGTAATTTTGACTTGGTACCTATCTTTTTGTTCTGGAGATTCAACATGAGATTAAAAAACCAGAAAATTATGCAATCAAGCTAATTAGTTCATTAAAGTGGAAGTATTTTGTCGTTCTAACCACAGAAGGAATTCATCCTAGTAAAAAAGCAGATAGGAATAAATTGTGGTAGGAGACAGAAATTGTCTGGGTTTTACATAGTAAATTTATGTGATTTATGTCTGTCTTCTAGCACAGAACCTAAGCATAGAACCAGCATTTTTCAGGTTAATTTTATTTCTATTGCTTATTAAGACCAATTTTTTCATCATACATCACCTGAGCCTTCTATGTTTTTCAGGAAGCCAAGATAAGCAGTGAGTGTGTTCCAGTTTCAAACAACTTGCCTCAATTATCTTTCCTATTTAGCTCTACTTTTGTAGCTAAAAGTTACTTTAGTTCTTCATATAGTATAATATGCCTGGTTAGCATGTTTAATCAATACTGTGTACAACTGCAATAATTTATCAGCCTGTTGTTAGCAACTTAGCCAAAGCTCCTGTTTGCCACTCATTCATGAAGCTGCATCAGGGGAGGTTTAGCCTGGATATTAAGAACAGGTGTTTCACCCAGGGGGTGGTTGGGTACTGGAACAGGGAAATGGTTACAACACCAAGCCTGACAGTGCTCAAGAAGCATTTGGACAACAGTCTCAGCAAATAGTGTGACAAATAGTGGGACTGTCCTATGCAGGGCCAGGAGTTGGACTTTGATGATCCTTGGGGGTCCCTTCCAAATCAGCATGTTCTATTATTCTATGCATCATAGTTTTTTGAAAGCAGTACCCATTAAGACAACTCAGAGCCTGAATTTACCACATGGGGAACTTCACACCAACCGAAGTCAAATGTTTTGGTAATTCTGATGGGTTTGCTGCTTTTGTCTCCTCTGCGTGGTACAGTGATGCATCAGTATTGTTTACAAATGTTGAGGGTTTGTATTTAGTTGTCAAAGGCAAACAAATGCAGGTAAAGCAGACAGCAGTGTCACAAGATCAAGTAACAGGTAAGTGACTTACCATTTACCTCAGCTATTTTTGGGCTCAAAACTAGCACTTGTTACCCTGAGGCATGGTTTTACAGTAAGTGGAGGAAGAACAGCTGGATGTGAAAATGTGACTGGATATTTTCAAGATATGTGTTTGTCAGGTGATATTCTTTGTAAGTAAGAATAAAAAGGATATTTTAGAAAATACTGCTGACCTCTTGGGAGATACCCAAGCAGCAAAAACTAGTCCACCATAAAATGCCCCTCTGCTCTGTTGTTAACAACATATCTGAATTGACCACCTAGGTAAAAATGAGGGTACGATATGGAAATTCTACAAATTCTAAATCTAGATAAAACAGGTGTATTAACTTCAGTTGATTACATTTTATATGCTTATTTATAGCTAAAATGTGCCCAGCGTACTGGTGTGCAAAGTAATGATGCAGAAACAATCAGCCATGTGCACCTGTTGGATCTTTCTTGCAATTAAAGAAAAATAATTGACCCACAATAGCAAAACCAACACATTTAGAAGGGTTCTTCTGTTGCTTTGGAGTTTTTGTATTTGAATTAACAAAGCCGTTAGAGGAAAGGACCTTGAAAGGGAGCAAACTGGACACAGCAATAGGTTTTACCAGGACTGATTAGGGAAATCCAGAAGCTGACATTATGATATCTTTGCATTTATGCTCAATTAGTAATAACTAGCTAGAAATGACTGATGCCTAATATCACAAACTCAAACACCATATCAGTAGAGAACTGTGTTTCAGTTTACATCATTAACTAAGTTATTATTTATCCTGTATTTACAATATCATTTATACTATTCCATAATGTTTCCTGTTGTGACTGTTTAAGTTGTGGGTGACGTAACTGCTCTCTACAACCCCCTGAAAGGAGGTTGTAGCCAGGTTTGGGTCGGCCTCTTCTACCAGGCAACCGGCGACAGGATAAGAGGATGCAGCCTCAAGCCGTGCCAGGGCAGGTTCAGGCAGGACATCACGAAGAATTACTTCACGGAAAGGGTGATCAGACATTGGAAGGGGCTGCCCAGGGAAGTGGTGGAGTCACCATCCCCAGCAGTGTTCAAGAAATGACTGGATGTGGCACTTAGTGCCATGGTCTAGTTGACAGGGTGGTGATCAGTCAAAGGTTAGACTTGAAGATCTCAGAGGTCTTTTCCAACCTAAATGATTCTGTGATTATGTAACAATTTATGAAAACATGGAAAAAATTACCTGAAAATCTATTTAGTTCAACCTTGATGGAATTTTGATTACATTTGGAAAAAATATTCTATCAATCCTGAGTTATATGAAAGACATGTATCTTATTTTCTTATAGCTATTGGCATAACATTGACCGTGAACTGAGTTACAGAGGTTTTTATTTAGTTAACATTCAAATATTTTTTTCCAGAGCAAAAGATATCACATAATAAATTTCACTGATACAGTATTCACCAGCACTGACCTACAACAAACTGCAGTGCTATGTTTACTTTATGATTTTATTACTATATTAAAAATGCCATCTTTACTAGAATTAACATGTTTTTAAATGTGAATATTATATTATGCCAATATATTGCTAGAGAAAAAAGCGTAGTGACCAAACAGTACAATTAGTAAATGAAGTGAACATATACCTGTATTACCCCTTATTATTGTTCATTTATTTCCTGATTTGTAAAAGTTGCTGATTTATAATCTCTTTCTCCGTGATTGCTGCCAATTACAAAGACTCTAAAATTCATAATTACTGCTTACTACCTATGTGTGCTTGGTAATGACTTGAAAGTGTGTGATTCCGGGCCACTTTAGTTTTTAGTACTTAATTATTGTAAAGTTTATTTGCAATGTAGTAGTTTACTAAATGTAGGTCTCCTAGCTGCATGCAACCTTTGGGATTTAAAACACTAAGCACTGTTTTCATTAATTCATGCATTAAAATTACAAAAAATCTATGTACCAGCAGGTTATCCAGAGACCAAAGAAGCTGAGTGACACGCTCTAGCTGATGTTCCTTACATCACATACTTAAACTGCTGCTGTTAATTCTGAAGCACTTTTATATTAAAAAGCGAACATCTGATGCCAGGTGGTATTGTTGAAGTTGGATTTAAAGCAGATTTTATGATCTTCAATTTTGGCCTCCATTTCTTCCTGTGAAGTTACTTAAATAGCTCTGATCATTAAAATATTACAAACTTGGCAGGTTTGCTTCCTATAATGCTGAAAGTGAAGAATATATCTGTTACACATAAATTTAGTTTTGATTTTATTTATTATTGTCTCCCCTTCCCATGACTGACGCATTTTTCATGAAAGTTCTGAAAGGGCTGAAGGGAAGAAGGAAAACAGCATTCTAGTTTTAAGGAAAAGCTTGCTTAAATTATCAGTGCTTTCTGATATATTAGGGGGGAAAAAATATATCAGTTTTCCAGACTCAATTCATATACTTTGTACTTTAGGAATTGTTAAAATGTACATAAGGCAGTTATGGTATTAATTGAAATCCTGAAATTTATCCTATCTGGTTACCTGCCCAGCCAGGACTCCTACAGAAATACGGCTATACCAAATCTAATGATGAAATTAACACATTTCTGAACGGAAAAAAACATTGAATTTCTGTAAAATACATTAATCTGCTGTGTAAATAAAAATAAGTAAATTTCAGGGTTTGATTTGAGAGCCCTGGTTCTGTACACTGCTATATATATATATATACATATATATTTATACCAAGGTTTTAGAAAATAATGATCTATAAACATGCTTCTGAGATGTCTACCTAAAAACCTTTGGTTTTGTAGCATATTCAGGAATATATTGAATTGGGACATAAGTGAAATGAGTATATAAAGCTTCCTTGGTGATTGACAGCAAGCTAAACACACTTTGTGTGAGTTAGGCAAGGATTCTGTACTCCCTTTATCAGCTGATCTGTTTCCTTTCTCCCTGAGAGCATTATCTGTACCTAGTGCTACAGGCCAGATAATCTTATTGATGGCAGCAGAGAGTGCACAAGTATCAGCCCCCTGTGTAATGCCAGTGGGACAATAAGCACAAACCTCTTTGTGTTCAATCATTCTTACATGTCAACTGAACCAAAATGATTCCTCATTTCATCAGCACCTCTGAGCTGTGGAATGCTGACTCCCAGACTCAAAACTTTGTCAGTTTTTTTACAGTTAAGAGGATTATAGCTACTGCTGGAAATTTCAGTCACCTTTGTTTAGTTTCTTCTTTAGGATTTTGAGAGGTGTATTGATCTTAGCAATTGTTTCATAATCTCAATCATCCCCATTGCATTGATAGCCAATATTCCCCTGCAACTTTCTCTTTATACTCACTGAGATCATTAGCACCAGCTTCAGGAGCATTTGTTAACTAGATTTTTGAGTTCTTCAGGACAAAGTATCATCAAAATAGCTTACTATCCCACCAACAAACTAGAGAATTGTTTTAGAGCACTCTGTTTCAGTCAGGATGGGAAAGAGCATTACTCCAGACAAAGACTAAACCCCATACCTGGGACCCTCTGATTCCCTAACAAGATCTTAGGAGTGGGTCAGTTCCATAACCATTGTGGCAATTGGAGAAGCTTGTCAGACCTGCAGTATCATGCTATCTGTTTTCCAGAGAGCCCTAACACAACCTATTGCCATATTATCACACTGAAGGAAAAGACCTGCCTGCAATCAACACCTTCATCTCCCCTCACTGCATCATAAGTGCTTTCCAAAGCTACTTCTCTTAGAACTCATGAGTTACATGTTGCATAAAAGACTGGACTTTTCATTTTAGTTCCGTATTTGGAACTACCTTGTGTGCTTCTCAAACTATATCCCCAAGATCTTTGACCATCTGGTGACCTTTATCAGATTACTGCCTCAAGATTTTTGCCAGAAGTTTGACTCTCCAATTATTGAGGGTCATATATCATCTAGAACAATCCTGCAAGCCTCACTTGACACAGCAGGGACGGCAGTCTGTGGTTTCGCCTCCTCCTTATTTCTTAGGCAATTTTCTTGGCTTCTGTGTTCCCAAGGAGAATAAAGCAATTATAAAGAAAGATATTCTTTAGCATCCTTTCCAAAGAAGCAGTATGGTCCACAAAGGGGTGCGAGCTAGAACATGATACCAGAAGTAAGTGGTAGGAAATAACTTACACTTCTACTGGTTGTTTAGTAAAGTTTTGCCCTTTTTTTGAAGTATTGACTTGTTGATATATGAGTCTGAGCAACATCATTATTACAATGTTCGTCTAACTACCCATTCTGCCAGGACTTTGTAACAGACATTTGCTTTCTTGGCTGGAAGTTGTGCCTGGGTGACTTGAGATTGGAAGGAGGTATGCTATCCTCTCCAGAAGTAAATATATCAGGTATCAGACACTTCTGCAATCTGCCTGGGTTCTTGAATGAGCTGGAAAACAGATTAGGTCATTCAAGCATCCATATCACATGCAGGAAGTCCATGTCAATGTACTTGAGACTTTTTTAAAGGAATGTGGTTAACCAGGTCCTATTCTTCCCATGGATGTGAATAGGAAATGCCAGTCTTTTTACTCCAGAGTGACTTCCAGACTCTTGTAGTCAATCATTCAAGGAGATAATTCATGTTTGTTCGTGAGGTTTTTTCACTGCCCAGAATTTTTTTTTCCTTCAGAGAAATACCCTAATTAATAGAAAAACAAATTGTAGACTTAATTTTCCATGTGACACACAGGAAAGCCTATTTTCTTTTCCTTGTCCTCATTGTCCAAAATTCTGCTCTATTTCTTGCATGGTGCTCAGTTCCTCTACCAGCTCAATCTATTTGACAGCTCTTTGAGCACTGCACTTACAGGCTAGTACATTCTTTGGGGTTTTTTTGATACTACAATAATTGTATCTTGAAAGGTTTATTAATAATTTTGTCCCCTTTATCTACTGGTTTTCAAGCAGGTTCTGAATATCATAGTTGTTTCCTCTGTTTCTGAACACTTTTGAGTGGTCAGAAATAGCACCTGAACTTTGAAGTTCTTGTGAATATTCATCACAGGTTCATCATAACTTTTAGGCTAATCTTGGAACGAGAATACATTAAGACAGAAAAAGTATGGAAGAACACATGCAAAGCTAGATATGCATTAAAACTGGTATCAACTATTTAAAGAAAATACTTAAACTGGTAATAATGCATATGCAGCAGTGCAGCTTAAGAAGTGCCATTTCCTGAGGTGAGAAACATTCTATGACATTCACATTCGCTTCACTTTGCAGAAGTGATTGTATAATGAGTTCACCCCTGGCTAGAGACCAGAGAAAGTTGGTCAATTTGATATCAGTGCTAAAAAGTCTCTTAAAGGAGAGGTAAATCCTGCCCACGCAATGAAGTACCGCTGCTGTATTATTAAAAAACTTTTTAAAAATACAAATGTGCCAATTCCTGTTATAGTTTTAAATTTCTTTCTTTCTTTGTGGCTATTCAGATTTGGGCCAAAACCCAGAAGACCATTCACAAGTATGTTGATGGAGGGTGATACTCAGTGCCTACAGTAATCCTTAAAATTCACAAGGTAAATGCTATAGTATGACATTTGAAAATATAATCACATAACCACTAGTTTTCAATAAAAGCAGAAATCAAATATATTTTATATACCTTCTTTATTTGATTTAAATTTGACAATACCAACTACATGTTCAAGATCTAAGTAAAACAGGCTATACTGAAGTCAGTCAAAAAAAAATCATTGATGATGCTGCAAAGATTATTACTCAGAAACTGGATTTTAAAACTCATTTTGAATATATTCTGAAGAACTCTTTAATGAGTCTGATTTGCATTAGAAATATATATTGATGTCACTTTAAAAGCTACATTATGAAAGGGCAAGCCACATACTCAGGTGAAGCTTGGTAATTATTGATAGGGAAGGAGCAACAGGGAATACTTCAAATTACAATGTATAAGTGATTTTTTGGATAAGATCCTAAACAAATTACTGCTTTGTGTTAGTGGTAAGAATAAATTTTGTTGTCTGAAGCTTAATAGTGAGGAGGCAGAATTTGATAAAAGGATCATTCTGTTTGAGAGTAGCTTAATTTGTAACTTTCAACCATGTGATTTTACACAATATTAAAAAAATACAAATCCATTTCTATTTGCTGCTCACTGTGAGACAAGAAGGTACCCAGGGCTTTCTGATTATTGTATTGCCTTAATGCATTTCAAATTGCACAACAAAATAGTGATAGTCTCTGCCATTGGTCACTTCAAAATCCTAAAGTACGTATTCTGTTTCCAAAATCTTCCAGTGTTTATTAAGTATTATAACACAGTAAAAGTGCCTATAAAAATGCAGAAACAATCTTTTAATTCCACAGTCTATTTTTTTTTCTTTTAAACTTGCCCACTCCAAGTATGAAATCTTCCATTTGCTAGGAACTTTTGCCTGAAGAATTACTATTCCTGTTCATTTAACAATGTGATAAACACAGCTTTAAAATATGGTGCCACGGAATCTGTTGTGAAAGAGGCATCTGTAGTCACAAATTTATTTGATACATACTTCTAAAAATCAAAGCCAGATGTGCAGATGTGTGACTATGTAGTGATATGCTAATAACTAATGCAGAGGTTTTCAGATACTCACCAGCTAGATTCAAGGCAGGGTTGTATCGAGGCAGTCTGGAACTAATTTTGAGCCATTCAGGCCCATCACTGAATCCTTTCCTGGACCAGGCATAGAAGCCAAGGGGTTGTGCCAAATACTCTGGATTTAGAATTATCCTTAGATCAATGGAATTTGTTCATAATTTAAGCATGTGTGATGCAGTGTCTGAGCTCCGTGAGCTGTCAGAACAATTGCAGACAATGGACACTGCAGTGCCAGAAGCTCTCTCACATTTGTCAGGACAGGCTTAGATTTCTGCTTGCATTGTTGTTAGTTTAAGAATACATGCAATAAAGATGGCAGTGCCAAATAAAATTTGTACTATGAAAACAGGGATATGCATGACAGCAAAGCTGTTAAAATCCATGTAGCAAAATTAGGAGCTTGGCAAACCGTAAAAAAACCCAAAACTGACTGATGACAGCAAGACTTTTTAAGACTAAAGCCTACTCAGACATCTATTTTCCCTGCTTATTAATTCTGTATTGTAGTCTTTTCAAATTAAAAACTGAATCCATGTTAAGAATGGGCTGAGTCACTTTTAGAAAAGTGTGGTCTACAAATACCCAAACTGTTGCCTAAACAGTAACTGACTGTTACAATAACTTTAACGCTCTCACAGAACTTGAAAATGGCTGTAAAGAGAAGTGTCATGTAAATCCTTAATGTTTTGCCATGAATAGTAAGTCATTCCTAGGGCTTTTTCTCTCCCTTTTTTCCCTTTTAGTTTAATATCTTCTGGCAAATTTGTTCCTGTATGTGAACGTACTTCCACTTTTCAAGCAGGAACTTTTGGCAATAACAGATTTGGCAAAAACATTGTGAACATTTTATTGTGTGATCTACATATAAGTAGTCATTGTAAAATATTTATGGAATATAAATGCATAACTAAGAAGGCAATACTTTGTCCAGTCATTAATTTAATATGACAGTAAAGTATGTCATAAGGAAATGGGATGCATTAGTGGTCTCATGGCTTACAAAGGCTTTATTTCTGTGCCACTCTGTTATTTCCTATCTATGCTGACAATTGCACTTAATTCTTTCGTAGGTAGGTAGGTAGGTAGGAATTTTGAAAAATTTCATCACTAACATAACTGATATAGTACTTATACATGAATCTGTGCATCATTCATAGATGTCTGTCTCAAAATGTTACATATCTACTGCTAAAGGTTTGATGACACTTTGGTTTTAAATCAGTTACGCTCAGTCAAAATTAATTGCAACAGTATAAATCAGCAGAGCAATTAATATATTTTAAAGAGCTTATGCAGCTATGTGCACATTGAAATGGATCTTTTACCCTCAGAAACTTAATAACTGCCATTCTTTTTCACTGAAATAAAAAGCTAAACAGATTTTCCTATAACTGCAATATTTCATAATTCTCCATAAATTATAATAGTTGTTCAGTTATATTTTGATGACTCAGACAATACTATGTACACTGTTTAAATCATAACTTCTAAGCTAGCAAGCAATTTGCAGCTGAATATATTTTTTTCTTGTAAGATAAAAGTATATTATACAGAAACCCTTCCTCACTCACGAGTGAAGAAATAAATTTCAATCCAAGAAATAACTAGCAATAATATCCATGTAAATCTATCTATAAATACATTTTTGTTTTATTCAGACAAGAACTTACAAATAAAACCTATTTCCATGACCAAGATATGCTGCAACAGCTCTAC
Organism: Anabacerthia variegaticeps; assembly: GCA_035583185.1. NCBI lineage: Eukaryota > Metazoa > Chordata > Aves > Passeriformes > Furnariidae > Anabacerthia > Anabacerthia variegaticeps. The sequence goes on along the minus strand of JAWWEW010000165.1, from coordinate 11,571,740 downwards.
TGTGTTGAACTTTGTGCCCCTTGTTTGTTCCAGGACTGGACAGACTATTTTCTGTCATGCCTATCCTTTCCCAGCCAGCTTTGATGATCAGGCAAGGTTAGTTGCCCTGTAGGCCGGTCCTGAAAAGGTCAGATGACGTCAGTTCACAAAAGCTATGCATTAAAAAAAAAATAAGGAATAGACTTTAAATTGTACAGAGTTAACATTTTTCATGACAAAATATTCCAGTGGTTTAAATTGGTCAGTAGTTTAAAAATGGTAAAAAATGCCTTTGTCAACCTGAATACAAGGGTGTCATAGAGAAAAAAACATCTGCACCTCCTCTGAGGTACCAGCAAAAGAATAGGGTAGAAATGAGGCATACTTATAGAGAGAGGCTATTTTTTCCTGTTTACAGTACTAAACAAAAAACGTTAGCCTTTTCTTTTTTTTGTGAGAACTTCCAAGATCATCTTTAAATGATCTTAAGGAGAAGTATGTACATTTATAGCAGCTGCCAAATTTTTATGCTTAGCTTTGATGTACTTGATGAGAATGTCATCAAATACAACCAATGTCATAGGCAAAGGCTTACAATTAAGTAGTATTTTCACCATGTATCTCTTCATGAAGTAAATTTATTACCTGTTTTAAATCCAAAAACGGACTGTTCACATTGATGAGGGAATAAGACAATTCTCAGAACAATTTTGTCAACATGTTCAGTCCTGAATATGACAGCACTGCTATTTGTGGGCAATCACTTGTCTGTCTGACAGGAGAGGCCCCATGATCTCTCTGGGATCCATCCTTCCCCTTCTCCAAGGGGATGGAGACGCTGCCTTCACTTAGTCTGTCTCTTACTCTGGCACAGCACTTTTCTTTCTTTGTCTTTTGCAGTCTGCTGTGCCTAAGTAGCACAAAATGCAGCTCCTGGGAGTGTTACCAGTGACCCCAGTGACGCCAATCTTTTCCCAAGAACTCCATATAACTACAGGAGCATAGCACGCAGCAGTTAATGCAGGCTGACGGTGAGTGCTATCCCAAAAGGGGACTTGGTGGAATGCTGTTTCCTCTAGTGAATCAGCAGAGGAGGCAGGCATAATGGCCTTGCCTTTCAGTTGCTGTACATCAATCTCTGCAGAGCAATGCCTGTCATCACTCAGATGTCAGATGCTGTTTATAACTTAGCTGGAAACATAACATAGAACAAAATAGTATCATTTGCTTCTCCTGAGACTGTATATGCATGTTTTAGGTTAACTGCTTTCACCACTGCACACAGTTCAAACATTTTATCAGCAGTACTGGTGCCTTGGAAAGGTGTTTTATCTGTGAATTTGGCCAGTTGCTGTCTAAAAGACCATGATGTGTTGAGGTGCAAAGGTTTCCACAGCATAGGTATGACACATCTCAGAAATACCACTTTGTCTTTGCTCGAACCTGCTGTTTTTATTGACACCAGTGCCAGTGCTGCAGGTCAGAGAAGCATCACATCTATTCAGCGTCTGTGTGCCACTTGTGATTTCACAAGCATTCATCACCTTTCCTTGTTTATCTGGCATTTAGACTGAAGACTTCTACTCTTTACTGTCATTTTTTATATGAAGCTATTCGATAATTTGAATTCTTCTTTCTACTTTTCCCAGTGCCTTCAGTGCTGCCACATGGTTTCAAGGTGAGAAATGAGTCACAGCCAGTGTTCAAGTCTGAATGGTGTCAGATGCAGCATGGATTTATGCAGTGGCACTCTATGTTTTGTTCTCCTTCCTAATCATTCCTAACATTTAATTTGGCCATTAGTGAGCACTGAACAAGTTTTCATAGAGCTATCAGTTGTGTAATTAAGTGATCCTGAATATCAGATTGCCAATTTTGAAACTAAAGTGAGAAAACACTATTTTCTCCTAACAAAGATGTTTTATAAGGAGTTTATTTAAATGTTAGTATAGTTTTAGTTTTACTTTTCAGTCCTATAGTCTTTCATATTGTGATTTCTTGATATGTTGATTGCTGCTCATCAGTCACTTTTTTTATCTACAATTCAATTTCTAGTCTTTAAATCCTCCTTTTCTATTAATTCAAACCTTCAATAGAACTATGCAAGTGTACATTAATTTTGGTCTTAGGATTGTTAAAAAAAAAATTTGATGCACTTTTTTGTAGCTTTTAGTATTACAAAATTAATACCTCGGATACAGATAATTGGGATATCTGTGTAGTTGTTTAATACTGGATCAGGTAACAGCAGTCGCAAAATCCATGTGAAGTTACGTCCCACGTTGCCTCAGCAATGTGTATCATAACACAGCTTGGAGAAACGAGCAGTTTAACCACCTTGGCTACTCAGCACTGCTTTTTCTGCCATGTCTGCCAACCACATCACTGTAACCTTTTGTCATGTGGATTTTTTATCTCCTATGAAGCTGTCCAAAACTGTCAGATCATTTTGTGCTGGCCACTGTACCACCATTAAATATAGCCGGGGTGACATTTTCTCCAGTGCAGAGATCAACCTAATGCTTATGCATCACTTAAATTTTACTGAGACTCTCACTTAAGGCCTTCATTCAAATTTTCTAACAACTTTAGGTGATTCACAAACCACTAACATTACTAACTTTAGTAACTGCCACATTAGGGCAAAATATATGCAAAATGCTTCCTTTCTGGTTTGATCCCTTTCTTATCTAAAAAAGAGCTGTTTGTTTTTGCCTTGTTGACTTTGTCTTTCTCTCATTTTGTTTTAAATATTATACTCTTGGTTCAAATAGATTGATGGGAAATAGGCTGGGTGCTCTTTAACACCATCGCACTGAGAGGTAATCAGAAATACATTCCAAACCCCCTGGCTTTAGCCCTGCCTGTAGCACTGAGCCTAAAGGGCAAACAGGAGCATCCAGAAGGAAGTGAATTACTTCCTTCCACAGTAAACATTTCCCCTTTCTAGAGATTACTCCTGCCTCCAACATCCTCTGGTGCTGCTGCCTTGGGAATACAGTACCAGTTGTGCTGCCTGCAGCACTGGAGAGCAGGTGGAATCCTGTTCCATGCCACCCTTCCTGCTGTCACATGACCTGAATCCACTGGTTTTAGAATAAATTTTTAATAGCTGGACATCTGGTTAGTTTAGTTTTGAATGGGTGGGGGGGGTGGGGGTTTCCTATCCATGTAATAAAGGGGAAAAGGTTACCCTGGAAAATAATTTTGTTATTTAACAAACCTACACAATAGTTCATATAGCTTCCAAAAGTTCATTTATGCAGCTATTACCAAAAAATCCTTCCTTTTTATCACCGAAATCATGGCTCCTAACATTACTTGCTGTATAAATGCAGCACAATACCAAGTCTTGGCGTGGTTTAGTGCTCTATCAAAACTACCACGGCGTTGCCAAAAGGAGAGGAAATGTCTGTCTATTGTTCTGTTACTGCAGGCGGAGCAAACGGATCTTTAAGGAGTCCGTTATTGCTGTAGGAAGTTGTTGCAGAATGGAATTATAGCAAAACCTGCAGGAATATTTACTGAAGGTTCTGTGAAACTTGAAAGCTGATCAGCTCACTTAAAATGTTTATACATCCTGTTTCAGTGCCCATCAAACAATGTTGAAGAAAGGAAGTCATTTCAAATCAAATGAACTTTTATTAATCAGAAACCTTAAAATTAACAAGCTAGATAATTTAATCACTGTTTAGATATTTTTATTATTATTTCCTAGATGACACTGTAGTCCTTTCCAGGGAAAAAAAGGAGAAAATCCTCCAGTGGCAAGAGAAGTGTGCTTGCAGTAATCAAAAGGTTATATATACTAGTTATATACTAGTGTGTGTGTATATGTGTATATATATATATATAAAACACTATAACTAGTTATATACTAGTGTTATATATACTAGTATATAACTAGTATACATATAAACCTAATACATAACTAGTTTTATATATGTTATACTAGTTGTCTACTAGTTTATATATATAACTAATCATATATTAGTTGTAGATATAAAATTAGTATATAACTAGTGTATATATAAAACTAGCATATAACTAGTTATACATACACATATATATACATATATATACTAGTTATATACTAGTTTATATATAACTAATGATATACTAGTTGCAGATATAAAACTAATATATAACTAGTACATATATATAAAACTAGCATATAGTTATATATACACATATACACACACACATATATATACTAGTTATACTAGCCATATACTAGTTTGACTTTTCTGTGACTTCAGCAGCTGGATACCTGTTTAAAGGTACACGCTGTCGGTGTCTGTCTGTCTGTCCGTCCGCCCCTCACACCGCGCTGTCGGTGTCCGTCTGTCCGTCCCTGACACGGCGGGGCGGCCGCCGCGCCTGCGCGGGCGATCGATGACTCGGCGGCGCGGCTGGCGCTGCCTGCGCTGCGCGCCCCCGTGGCCGGGAGGAGCCGCGAGCGCCGGGCGGGAGGAGCGGCAGGGGCGGCAGGATGGTGAGGAGGGCGAGGGGGGCGAGGGCGGCGGATGGGCCGGGACAGCGGGACAGCCGGACAGCGGGGCCGGGGCGGCCGGGCGGGTGGGGACCCCCCGCAGGTTCGGCGGTGCGGAGCCGGCGCGGGGGAGGCGGGCGGGCGGGCGGCAGGGAGCGGGCCCGTGAGTAAGCAGTTCCCGGGCCACGCGGGGCCGCGGGCGCGGCCGGGCCTGAGGACCGGAGCGTGGGTCCTCAGGCGGGCCCTGCTGCGGGCCCTGCTGCGGGCCGGGCACACACACACCGCGGGGCTGCGTCTGGGCAGCGCCCCGGGGGCCGCAGCGTCTCTGCCGTGAGGAGCTGGGCCTGGTTAGTCCGGAGAAGGGAACACTGAGGGGGCATCTCGTCAATGCACGGAAATTTCTCAAAGGCCAGCGCCAAGTGCACGGTGCTGGACTCTTTTCGGTGGTGCCCAGCGACAGGACCAGGAGCAAAGGCCATAAACTAAAACACAAGAAGTTCCACCTCAACATGAGGAAGAACTTTACGCTGAGAGTGGCAGAGCGCTGGGACAGGCTGCCCAGGGAGGGCCTGGAGTCTCCCCCTCTGGAGACATTCCAAACCCACCTGGACACGTTCCTGTGTAACCTGCCGTAGATGACCCTGCCTTGGCAGAGGGGGCTTGGACTAGAGGATCTCCAGAGGTCCCTTCCAACCCAAATAGTTTGACAAAAGGAATTTAACAAAAGGCAAAATTTCTTCACCAAAAGGGTGATTAGGTGTTGGAAAGGGTTGCCCAGGGAGGTGGTGATGGGGTCACTGACCCTGGAGATGTTTAAGACGGGATGTGGTACTTAGTTGACAAGGGGGTGGTCGGTCATAGGCTGGACTCAGTGATATCAGAGGGCTTTTCCAACCTAGTTGATTCTGTGAAAACAACCAGGACTCCCCTTAGGAACACTCTTCCTGCTCACTTATTAGCAGCACTAATGAGTTTTATTTTCTTCATTCCAGTTTCGCAACCAGTATGACAATGATGTCACGGTGTGGAGCCCGCAGGTAAAGCCTTTATGTGCTTTGTCACTGTAGTTTGGACTTGCTTTTTGGGTTTTCTCCGTCTCCTACCAGTGGTATTGGAGTTTTGCAGGTTGTAGTCGGGTGCTTGAAGCTTCCTGCAGGCTGCTCCCCTCTCCCTTTGTAGGCCGCAGGTGTCCAAAAATCCATTGGCACATCTCAGGTCTTCCAACTGCATGAACCTAAGTGGTGCTGAGGTGGGCCCTGTAACCTCAAAGTGCTTAAGGCAGTTGCTTTCTGAAAGTACCTGTGAGGTACAAAACAGATACAGTCACCTTGGGAGTTGGACTAGATGATCTTTAAAGGTCCCTTCCAACCCATGATTCTATGATCCGTTGTAAGAAGTTGGTAAGTAAGGTACAAAAAGCATGAAACTAAGTTTAAATGTCACCAATGTTAGGCCACTGCTAGGTCATTCTCTATTTCGTCCACTAGATAATACTGGAAAGGAACTATTTAGTTTATAATTGGGAATAACATTTCCTTTCTTTTTCGTTAGCACTTTACTGGATTGAAATTGTTCAGAAAAAAAATGAAATTATTAAGAGTTAGTATTTAGTGTTTGAGTGAAAATATGCCACTCCTTCAAGTGGGATATAACAGTACCTGTTTCTCTTTCTGTGCGCTGCCTTGTAAGGCTCTGTTTGAATGCCTGTACCCACAGAGTAATCTGGAGCATGGAATCTGGGGTACTGATTTTTGTGGTGTGAATTCACACATCTTCATTTTCTAAATTAAAGTGGTCACAAACATTCCTGGTGATTAAATTCCATCTATAAAGCTTATAACATTGAAAGCCAGAACATGTAAGTGGTTAAATGCTATTTCATTTTGTGCTGCAGTTTGTGCTTCAGTTCTGACATCTGTGCAGCTGTGAGTGTCTAGTTTCCCATGTTGTGGACTGTCAGGGAGGCTTCATGCTGTCGCTGTAGAAGCAAAGAATAATCATGTTTATTGAGAGATGTTTTCAAATATGGTAGTAAAGAAAAGGAAATAGACTAAAAGCTAGAAGTGGTTTCACATTCTTACAGTCTTGCAAGTCATTCATGACAGTTGGCAAATGCATGTTGGACAGGTCACAGCGATTCAATACTGCTTTTGGGCAGGAAATATCCTATGATATTGTAATCACATTTGTAACTTAGTGGATGAATTGGTACATTAGGGTTTTTCAAGCATCTAGTAGACTTTGTAATTCTCTAGATAAATCAAATAAAAAATCTCATGCCCAAAAGACCCCCAACAAGCTATGAGAAGGTGATTTCCTGTAGATCATCTCTGGCATGTTTTGCTGTAACTGCTGCTACATTCCACTCTGTCACAGCTGGTGGGATGCACCTGTGGGCTGTGCTCTGGAGTGTCAGTGCTTGCAGGGCAGCACTGCCCTGTCTCATGTGGGCTGGAGTGCAGGAAATGAGCTGATTTGCCCTCAGTGGTTCCATTAAATGGACATTGTCACATTGTCCTCCAAAGCTTCTGCACACCCCTATAGAACCTGTGGGGACTCAATTTCCTTTGAGACCTCTACTCCTTTCAGACTTCACTGCAGTTGACCAATAACTTGTTCAGAAGTTATTGGGGAATGGATGGTGAGACACAACAATTACATAAGATTCATTTCTTCAGGAAACTGTATTAAAAGTTAAATGTCCAACTTCAGCTGGAAGTTCTGTCTTTGAATCACAGTGGGTTAAACATTGATTTCTCTAAAGACAGTGGCAAAAGTCTCATGATTCTTATAATGTCAAGATTACTCACCCTTTATTTTTACTTTTCCTGTTCCTTTGTGTGCAGTAGTGAGTGGCTCAGAGATGGCCAGGGTTTTTTGGGTTAATGGTGAAGCATTGCAGAAGACAACTGAGAATTGTAGGTTTAAACTGTGATGGAGAAAGTGTCCCTGTTGGAGTGGGGAATCAAAGGTCTGAAAATCCAAACCCACTGAAAATTGATTCAAAGGGTTAACTTGAGAATGGTCACCTTTGTTTTGTTTTTGTAGGGCCGAATTCATCAAATAGAATATGCCATGGAAGCAGTGAAACAAGGCTCAGCTACGGTGGGGCTGAAGTCCAAAACACACGCTGTTCTGGTTGCTCTCAAGGTAACTTCAAAACTTGGTTCTTGGGACAGTAACACTCATAGAAAGGTTTTGGGTTGGCATATTAGTTTGGGGCAGTAGGACCTTCTGTGTGTAATGTAAATGTAATCCCAGTTTCCTTTTGCTTGAGTACCAGTATAGAACTGAATATTTTCAGCACCCATGCAAAGGAGATTTTCACAAAATGGTGGAGAAAATGAGTGAAAGATTTTTTTCACTTTAAAAGATGGTGTCCTCTTTTTTTTTCCCTTTTCAATAGTTATTAAATCTAGATAGCTTATTAGTAAGTCTGTTTCTTTCTTTTCCCAAAGCTTGAGTGGGTGTCCTTTCTTTCATTCTGATGGGTTCCTACTGAAATGGAATTAGGTTTTTCTTGTCTTCTGTTGCAAGTTTATAAATTTAATTTTTTCTTTTTATTGTTTCATGATCATTTTCAGTTCTTGCTATAAATGTTAGCAGATTTCCCCACAGTGCTTGGCAGACTTCAGTTTGCTACATAACTTTCTCCTTTTATGTGTAGAGAGCACAGTCTGAGCTGGCAGCTCATCAGAAAAAAATCTTGTATGTTGACAACCATATTGGTATCTCAATTGCTGGACTTACTGCCGATGCAAGACTCTTGTGGTGAGTATCTTGGTTGTTGACATACACAGTTCTGCAATAATGAGTGAAAGTTCATTCAGACTGTTGCAAATGAGATTTTCTGCTTGGCTAAGGATTAGTCTTAAGCTGCTGCTTTGTTGTACTATGCCAAAGACCTCAGCACGAAATTCTGGCAGATTTTTAACTGGTTGGCAGAAATCTCCATTGTTTGGCCCAAAATTTTGCTCTTTGGTTTTGTTACTAGTCAGATGGTCCTGTCTGGTTTCCTCACTGTGATGGAGCTTCCAAGCAGTCTGGCAAAGTGCATCACTTCTTTCCCTCTGACAGTTGCTTCTGTGTACATACACTTAAAAAAGTTACTGAACACGTAGGGTGCTGTATGTGTGGGCTTCAGAGGGGCTTGCTTTTACCTGCTGGCCATATAATTTGTTCAGATGAGGTAAATGTACATGGAAGGAGGAGTATTCCTCAGTTTGAAAGGACAAGGAAGGGATAGAAAGACTTTCTGAAATAAATTTTATTGCTGTAATGTTCCAAAGCAGTGTTGCCATTATAACTGTGGCTCTTTTCCAGATGATCCCTCTGTTGCCTGCATGAACTTCTGCCTTCTTTGCATTTGTATTTGCATTCTTTCAAACCTGTGGTCAACTTTCTAAATAATAATTATAGGTCATGGTGAAATGAAATTATGTAAAGCCTTTGACCCTTTTTCTCAACAAACAGAGCTGAAACAAAAATTGTTTACCTTAACAGACAGGTATTAAGACAAAACTTCTTTGTGTCCTTGATCTATGTATTGTTTTCATCTTTTGCTTTTTTTATTTTTTTGCTTTCTAGCAATTTCATGCGTCAGGAGTGCTTGGATTCTAGGTTTGTGTTTGATAGACCTCTTCCAGTTTCTCGCCTAGTGTCACTAATTGGAAGCAGTATCCTTTCTTTTTATGCTTGTAATACTTATATAGTGTTTTATTTGTTCATAAAATGATTTGCACATATTACAGCTTAAAATTCAAGTTGGAATATTTTATTGGAAGATTGTTCTTTATTCACATTGCTTGTGTGTTATTTCAGAGACTGTCCCATAACAATTCATTTTGGTGCATCTCTGCTTGGCTTAGGAAAATACTTTGGGTAATTAACATGTAATTTTGAGATTGTTTCCTTAGCTTGCTTCAGAAACCCAGATCCCGACGCAGCGTTACGGCAGGAGGCCATATGGCGTAGGACTGCTCATTGCAGGCTATGATGTAAGTAAACTGCTCTGGTTCCTAGTGATCTGCAAGAAAATATGCTTAGTGAAACTTTATACAACAAATTGACGTTAAGAGGGAAAGACGGAAGAGGCAGACTCATCAAAATTCTCTGAATGAGGAAATAATTGTCTGTATCTTACCCTAAAGCATAGCTTTTAGAAGTGTTAATTAATAGCTAATCCTACCGACACTTTATTAGATATTTTAAGGTACAGAATGAGATACAGCAAAAGTGAGATTTTTTTCTGTAAATATTTTGCTATTGATTTTGGGTGTTTGCAAATTATTTGAAGAAATTATGTAAGGAGGGTGATATGACCAGCAATATAAAATACATTTCTGTGCATACATATAGGCTGTGTGATGTACCATGAAGCAAAACTCTTTTAGAAGATGTCATGTTCGAGCAGCAGACTTGGTATGAATTTGTACATTTGTTTTATGTTCTGTGGGTTGTTTTTTCTCTTTGTAGGATATGGGTCCTCACATCTTCCAGACTTGTCCCTCTGCAAACTATTTTGACTGCAAAGCAATGTCCATTGGTGCTCGCTCACAGTCAGCACGAACTTACCTGGAGAGGCACATGACTGAGTTCACTGACTGTGAGTAATGGGACCCTCTCTAGCTAATGGTATTCATCAGTTGTGCAGTGTTTTCTGATACTGATCTGTACTTTTGCATTTAACAAGACAAAGATAAGTTTTGGTAGACAAGTTTGGCGTAACTGTAAATCTGCATGAAAATATGTTACAGATTTTCATTTCTTAACATGTGGATGCTTTTATTGCATGTAATGAAAAAAGAAGCTATGCTCAGAAAAGCAGGGAAAAAAGTGAAAGGCCTCTGCCCTGTTTAACCCAGGGGAAGTGTAATTCTTTCCATAGCAGAGCAGGGATGATATGTCAGGGCAAGGTATTTAGGTGGTACATTTAAAGTGGTGAATTTATTCTTGACGAAATGTTGGCAAGGAGTCTGTTGAAGAGCTGTTTGTGGGGAAAAAACCCGAAGCTGGAATATCACTGCACGGGAGGCACTGAAGGCAAGGCAGGTGTCAAAACCAGATGCACTTGACCTCAGGTGTAGGGGAGGGCTGGTGTCTCAAGGTGTACTTTTATAACTAAGTCTATGCTCAGTACCAGAAAGAAAAGGAGCTCTGAAAGTCAAGTTAGCCAAGCTGATTTCATAGTTGTCAACTAGGAATAGGAAGAAGGGTAAATGAGTGTCTAGAGGTAACACCATATAGTCTGTAAATGTCTTTCTGATTCCATTTTAAGGTAATCTAAATGAGCTAGTTAAACATGGGCTGCGTGCCCTGAGAGAGACTCTTCCTGCTGAACAGGATCTGACCACCAAGGTAAGTCCTAGGTTTTCTTAAGGAATTTTACTGCCATTGTTACTCGAAATTGCTGTGACAAAATTCTTGTGAAGTATGGCTGACACTGAAACTTGGAAGCTGAATACCAGGAGGTAATTTAATCGTCATTTAATGTCACCAGTTTATCTAGTATTTCCTAATTATCTCAGTTTTAAGTTTCTTAACAGAAATCATGCTTTCACTAAGTTGTTTCCATGGTTGCTTCGTACTATTTTAAGCTTTGATCAGTGTTTAAAATACATTACATGGAACTAGAATCACAGCCTTGCTCTGTAAACACATTCAGTAATTCACTTGGGAGGTGAGGGAAGGTAATGCACCAACAATTGATTGAGTATCCAGCATCAGAAGGGTATACAAACTTCTGACAAGGAATTGAGGAACTGTTGAACAAGAAAATTCTAAGGATATCCATTAGTTGGTGTTCTGCTTGTGGCTGATCTGCCCTTTTCCTTGTTTTTTTATTCTTACCTCACCTTGTTTTTTAAAACACTGAAGTTATTGAAAATGCAAAATAAAATTAAGGTATTTTGAGAAATTTTGTATGTTATTAAAGAGAAAACAAAAGCAATTGAAACACTTGAATGATTTTACTTAAAAGATTTTGAAACATGAAAGCTTTTGTAAGTGAAAGCTGTAAAGCCAAGGTTAATGGCAGGAAAATGCTTCTCACTGCTTTCAAAACTTTGCTTGACAGAATGTTTCCATTGGAATTGTGGGCAAAGACATGGAGTTTACGATCTATGACGATGATGATGTAGCACCATTCCTAGAAGGTCTTGAGGAGAGACCACAGAGAAAGGTGTGTGGCTTAGATACAAATAAATAGGCTTTGTTGAAAGGCAGCATTTAGATATGATCTATTATATTTACAATAAATTTAACTCTACTACTTTAGTAGAGTTTCAGACAGGTGATTTTTAAAGTTTGAAGTTACTGTATAAACACTGCATAATCTCAGCTGGAAAGTCAGATGCTTTTTAAATCAGTTTATGCCGAATTTATGCCAGGCTGTTCCTATGTCATCTGCTTTCCTCATCTTTGATCTAGTACAAGTTTTCCCTGTTTTGTAACACAAGTAGCTGCTTATTTTTCTCGTGCCCTTCACACGATGCCTCCGTAGTCTCCAACTCTGTCCTGCTCATATTTTAACCTTAATTTATTGTATTTTAAGCTTAATTCGGATAACAGTACTTTGTAAGCTGTTTGCTGACATGAGCAGCATTTACCATTCATGATGCTCAGATCAGGATACAGCTGATTTGTCAAGTGTTGTCTTCTGCCTTCCTAAAATTTTTATTTTTCCTCTCTTTAAGCCGGTTCCACCCGTAGAAGAAGCTGTGGAAAAGGCAGAGGAGCCAATGGAGCACTAGTTGGTGGAGGAGTTCCTCTGTGTTAATGTATAATTATACAGAAACATTTATCCATTTGGTGGTAACTATCCTCACCTATATACGTTTTCTGACGCTACATTCTGAGGATTGCTCTGTAAAGAAAGAAACCAACCCACCTATCCTTAAAAGGTAGACAGGAGGTCATACTTGGGTGTAACTGCTTGGACAAGAAAGGTGTAATCATTTTCTAAATAGTACATGATACTGTTTTTTTTAAGGAAAAGATACTGTCTTTAACTCATAAGGACAAGTGGAAATAAATGACTTTCTTGGACTCTGCTGTGGATTTGTTTTTTTTTAATCTGTACAAACAGCTATTCAAATACTTGTGTCATATCAAGGTGCCATCATGTGTTTGACCACTTGTCAGAGTGAGCATTTACTTACTGTGTAGAGATGCGGTGCTCTTGGAAACTGTTGAACTGAGAGAACCTTAAAATGCTTACGAAACTGTAAAATAGTTGTGGAACAAACAGGATACAGTGTGTTTCCCTGTGACAGCTTGTCTCAAACTGAATATGAAAAGACATCTGTGATCCTGAGTGTTTACCAGAACGTTTCAGGCTGAAGAAACGAGAAGATGCCAACCAGCTTGGGTTTGGCTTTTTTTGGGGTTGACTTAGTCAACCCCGGTTTATTTGGAACTGAACTGTGTCACTGTTTCTTTAGAGACATCAGCCAGCCGAGATCAGCAAAGGGCTTTTAGCTCACTAAGGGCTGAAACTGAAGTAACAAGGGAAGCACTTGAAACTCCCATTAGAAGTTCCCTGAGCTGTGAAGTCCCTGCATTGCTGCTGAATGAACAGCTTCTGAGGTTTTGTCCCTTCACCTCATTTTGCACCTGGTGCTGTTTCGATTTAAGCTGAGTGCCACAAAATTTGGGACTAACAGTGGCTTCCTCAGGGTTGTGTGCCAGGGAATCCCAGTGAGTTGGTGCTTCCAAGGTACAAAATAGGTGCAACGCCATATTTTAAACAAAATGAGTTCAGTGTAATTTTTTTTTCATTTTCCATGTTGGAAATATGTGTTCTTGCTAATGATTGCATTGAAAATTATAAGAAACAATTTTTTGAGGTGGACCCACATAGGAACAGGGCAACCTGCTCACTGTACTGAAGCAAAAAATTGCATCTTGTTTAATTAATAAATACTAATAAATTTTAATTAATAAAGCATGGTGCTGTTTCAAACAGGCTTTAAATACTGTCTTGAATCCATGTAAATAGTTCAGTCATGAAAATAGCAAAATAATAATGTCAGGGCTGTGTCTGTGGTTTTTAAGCACTAGACTAAGCTTCTTTTATTTTTTCTAAATTTATTTTTATTCTAATTTTGCCCTGTTTATTCTTCCATTTTTCCCCTGTTACTTTTCTGTTGATTTCCCCTAATTTATTTTCCCTTTATTTATTTATTTCTCCCCTTACTAATTTTTTTCCTTCCCTTATTCATTTTTCCCCTGCTATTTATTTCCCTCCCTTAACATTTTTCCCCCTTGGGGTTTTTCCCCCAGGTTTTTTTTTCCCTTATTTATTTCTCCTCTAATTTACTTCTTTCCCCTCTCTATTTTTCCAGTTACTTATTTTCCCCAATTGTTTATTTTTCTCAATTATTTATTCTCCCAGTTATTTATTTCCCCAACTATTTACTGATTTTCCACCTGATTTATTTTTTCCCCTTATTATTCCCCACCCTCCCTTTTTCCCCCCCACCTCATTTACCATTGATTTCCCCCTTATGTATATCATTCCCCACCCTCCTTCTTCCTACTCCCCCTTATTTATATCATTATTCC
>JAWWEW010000165.1:11515617-11557550 GCA_035583185.1 Anabacerthia variegaticeps | reverse complement strand
GGGGCCGTGACGTCACGGGGGAAGCCCTTCCTCGCGCAGCCTCGTCGCGCGCCGCCCCCGCCCCCCCGGCTCCGCGCAGGCTCGCGGTTTGCGGGGCGTGTCCCGGCGCGGCCGCCGTACGCTCGATGTGGCGGGGCGGGCGCGGCTCCACGTCAGCCATCGCCGGAGCGGCCGCGCCGCGGGCTCAGCTGCGCTGCGGGACCCGCCCGGCACGGCACGGCACGGCACGGCACGGACCGGCCCCTCCGCACGGTACGCACCGGCCCCGGCCCGCGCGGCGGTGCGGGGGGCAGCGGCGGCGGCAGCACCGGGTCCCGTGGGCCCCGCCGGCTCGAGGCCTCAGGGCCCCGCAGGCACCGCGCCGGTGGGCCCGGGAGGGAGGCGGGCAGGGTCGGGTCGGTCTGTGGCACGGAGGGGCCGCGGGGCTCGGGCTTGGCTCAGGGCACCGAAGTTAGTTTTGCGCCGTGGGTGAAAACGGGCGGGTGCGAGCTGGGAGTGGGCGCCTGGGACGCCGGGGCACCGGGAGGGATGTCCCGCAGCCGGCGGCGAATTTGTCGGGATTGTCTAGCAAACATTTTCGCGCGTTGTGTTGCATCAGTAAAACAATGCCTTCTCGGGGTCTTGGTTCGTAAGGTGCCCCTGCTCCCGAGGCTGCCCAGGGACGGAAGGGCCGAGCAGGCGTGGCTGGTTTCCTGCGATCGATAAACTCCAACTCTCGATTTCCTCCGTAAATTTCGATTTCTTCTCCTTGCCCAGAGAAGCCGTGGCTCCACCATCCCCGGAACTGGTCAGGGCCAGGTTGGATGGGGCTCTGAGCAACCTTGTGTAGTGGAAGGTGTTTCTGCCCGTGGCAGGGGGATTGGAACGAGATAATCTTTAAGGTCCCTTCCAACCCAAACAATTCTGTGGCTCAAGACAGGCAGTCAGAAACTTTACTGCTGGGGAAGTAGAGCAGCACCTACATGTGTGTCCGTGGGGCCTCTCTTTAAGATTCAGCTGATTTCTGGTCTTGGTACACTAAGTGCCACGTCCAGTCATTTCTTGAACAAGTCGTTTGTGTAAACATTTGTAAACAATAGTCTTGAAGGATCTAATCCTTAAAATAGGGGATTCATAACAGAAAGAGGCGAGTTTCTTTTTAAAAAAACTGTATTGCAATTATTTTTGGGAGTAGTTGTTGTGGTATTCTTTTAGTTTGTTGTTTTCTTGTGTAGAAAGAAACAGCAGCCCAAGTTAGCACAATTTCCCTGCTCATTGTCCAGTGTGAGGTTCTCTAGGTTCCCATTTGATGAGAAAAGGGACTTTGGACCCCGCACCAGATTGTGAAGTACCTCAAGTGCTCATTCAAATGCCACAGCAACATGTCCTAGCTTCCCTCTCTGAGCTGGTCATGGAGAGGTTCTTTTAGCCAGGCTGGGAACAGGTGTTTGTTGCTCTACTGGATTTTGTTTGTTCCTTCTATCATTAATAAGGCAGGAGTGGAGAGTTTACAGGGTTTGCAGCTCAAAAGTTGTCTGCGCAGATAAAGGAGATGATGTGGGGTGGGCGGTGGTATCTCCAGACAACAGTTTCTTAAACTGGCGTATTATCGAAAGCTTTGTCATGGAGATTTGGCCCTGCCAACATGGAACTTTGTGGAAGGGCAACCTGCAGGACCCTAAAACACAGCCTTGAGTTGGAGAGCTGGGTGTTCCCATCTTTATGTACATCACAGCCTTTGATGGGCATCACTTTGTTCAGGTGTGTTGGCCCTATTATTAGTAATAAAAATTGTATAAAACAAATATGCCTTTGCACATTGTTTGACTGATGTTTGGCATCATAACTTAAAGTAAAAAGGCAACTTCCTTGTTTTAATCGTTTGTTAAACTCAATCAAAGACTTCCAGAAAATTAATAAAAGCTAATTTATTTTGCCACAATTTCTGCCTGTCAGTGTGGTATCATAGCATTAACTAAGCCAGCTCAAACTTGAGAATTTTTCATTACTTAAGAAATAGAATAAGAAGGTTGATTTGATCCTAGATGTCTATTCTATAAAGAATAAACAAACATGAGAATGAGGTTTGATAGAAGATAAAGGTTGATTTTATCCCAGGTATCTATTATAAAAGGAAAATGCAAACATAATTCCCTCTCGACCATGCTACTTGTTAACCAAGTCAAGAGAACTGAAGAACTGTTTGTTTGGGTTGGGTTGGGTTTTTTAGGTTTTAGATTTTTCAGCTGAATTTTTTAGTTTGGGTCAGTTCCCCTGGAGGGACACAGGACTGCAGTGAAGGCAGTGGGAGTATATAGCCCCAATCATGGAGAAGCTGCTGCATTCGTTTGGCTACAGTCAGGTGCCTGTTCACTTCTGTTATCCCTGACTGTGCCCAAAGTATTGGGAAGATTTCTGTCTTATACTTTTTTTGTTGCCTCTAGAAAATGTCTTGCTCTTCATCTTTGTGGTGCTAAGAGGAATATTTTAGTGTAACAGGAAAGTGAGAGGACTTTTGAGTGTGGCTCCTGAAGAAACCCAGCAAATCCTTTCAAACCATTAATTCAGTTTTGAAAACGTGTTTGTATTTGTTAATAAAATCTGTTAACTTTGGGATGGCTTTGTTTGCTTGTTTTTCAGGTTGTCTGATACTTGTGTCAAAATAATTCTTCCCTTGAGAAAACTTCTGTAACCAAGAACCATGACTGCTGCAGAGAACGTGTGTTACACGTTAATTAATGTTCCCATGGATTCAGAACCACCTTCTGAAATCAGCTTAAAAAATGACCTAGGCAAGTATGGACAATGATTGAAGGATACTCCATCTTACCTGAATCATTCTCTACTTGTGCCTTTCCTATAATATTGTTTACATTTGATGAACTCAAGTCAATTTTATATTTATTTTCTGTTGCTTTTTGAAAGGTGCACTTTTCTGTGCTGTGTTTTGAGAAACTTCATGATGTTATCTTAAGTGGTTTGGTTTTGTTGTGTGTGTGTTTCCCCCAATCTGTGCAAGATTTTAAATCCTTTTGTTTGAAAGTTTTAAATAATACCGGTTTGGACTAGGGCAGATCTAAGCACTGTAATAAGCAACCAGTTGCGTTGTCACTTGTTCAGTGCACTGCAGAATGTGCTGGCAGAAACAGCAGTGTTAGTATCTAGTATATGTATGACATCAGAGCACATTGTAATATCCTGGTATAACAGGCTGTTTAAATTGTGAGTATTTAAACAACCTTGGAATTTGAGTTCCAATATATTGATCCTGGAATTAAGTCTAAACTCCATGCTTATTTTTGAATATCTCTTGTTTAGAGCATGAATTTATTTGTGTGCTCTGTTGCACTCCTTCAGAGGGGTTTATGTGTTCTGACACTGAAGATTGGCATTCCTATTAAACTAACTGTGACATGTCAGCCTTCCTGACTTCATTTCCTCCTCCTCTAGAAAAAGGAGATGTCAAGTTGAAGACGGAGGCTTTGAAGAAAGTAATCATTATGATTCTGAATGGTGAAAAACTGCCTGGGCTTCTGATGACCATCATACGTTTTGTACTGCCTCTCCAAGATCATACCATCAAGAAACTGCTGCTTGTCTTTTGGGAGATCGTGCCAAAGACCACTCCAGATGGCAGGCTCTTGCAGGAAATGATCCTTGTGTGCGATGCATACAGAAAGGTAGCCCATAATTTATTTCATTGTTTGTCTGGATCTTTACAGAAAGTGTATCCTTTTGTGTTATTTAATAAATATAAAAGTGGTTTATGCTCAGCATTTCCTTTCTAGCAGTTATGTCTCTGTGCTTCAGGGCTGGATAACTATAGATAAACAGCACACCTACAACCAAGGAAATTTTCTGTTCTTTTACAATTATAACTTAACATAAATGTAGTTTCCATGTCAGCGAGCATCAGAGGCAAGTGGTAACATAATTACTGTCTTCATAGTGTCTTGGGACAAGCCATGGCTCATAAAGAGATGCTGTTTTTGGAATAACTACATTATTGTATGCTTGGGACACTCCTTCATAAAGACAGTAAGAGTCTTCAACTTCGGGAAGGGGTTGGAAGCAGATGAGCTAATGTACACTAGAGGCTAGTATCCAGTGTGTGGGACAGCTCACAGGCTGGTCTTTCACACCCATGGTAGTTTGAGAAAACACATACAATGCAGAAAAATATAGTGCAGGCTTTCTAAGTTTTACTGCACAGAAATACATGATCTTAAATATTGTAGGGCAGCAGTGTTTTAAGAAGGTATTTCATGAGAAGACTGAGGTGTAACTGGATGTTGGGAACTTGAACCTTGGCAAAGCTGAGTATGGGAGAAGGCTAGCAAGTACATATATTTGGAGAGTCTGCCAGTTCAAGCATTTTTCTTGTTGGTTTTAGGATCTTCAGCACCCAAATGAGTTTATCCGGGGCTCTACTCTGCGCTTTCTGTGCAAGCTGAAGGAAGCAGAGCTGCTGGAGCCGCTGATGCCGGCCATTCGCGCGTGCCTGGAGCACCGGCACAGCTACGTGCGCAGGAACGCTGTCCTGGCCATTTACACCATCTACAGGTAAAGGCCAGACACAATTGGAAGTCGGGAATGCAGAAGACCACAATCTGCATAGTTTTTGAGATCTCAAAGTTTATTAATCACGGCTGTGATGTTTGGGCTTTTGTTTGTTTGCGTTTTTTCTTCTACCTAATGGACTTCTTTGGAAAAGTGAAAGGTACTGCTGCTGCTTTCTCAAGTACAACTGAGGTCCTTATATTGCAGGTTAATTTGCCTTTCTTAATGATCTAAACATTATTATTTGTAACCATTGTCCACAACCATGAATATAGAATAATCCTTGCAGGAATATGCATGTACAAATTTATTTGAAGCAGGGCATTCTTGATGTGCTGCAGTTACATACTAAACATTATTGTGGTTGCTACCTGGATGGTGTGGCTGAATGTTGCCATCTAACTGTAATCACTGGTGAGGTAATGTCTTAGCTGTCGTGATAAACAATTTTTTAAAGTTCCTTGAGTGTGTTTGCTGTTTCAAATAGCTGCACAAAAGCTTTGTATCACCATTTTACTCTTGAGATTTTGTAAATGTTTGTGTTCAGGATATGTACTTAAATCTTGGGTTTTACTCCTTGTCAGTAGCTTTTTTAATTAGGATATACTATTTTTTTAAGAAACTTTGAACATCTTATACCTGATGCTCCAGAACTGATACATGATTTCTTGGTGAACGAGAAAGATGCAAGCTGCAAAAGAAATGCATTTATGATGCTAATTCATGCAGATCAGGTAAGGATATTTGCCCTCAAGCTCATTTGGTTTAATAACTTGAAAATGTGCTGGCTAGCTAGCCAGGAGTTTGTTGGTAGTATAAAGTATTTGTATTCATAAAAAACCCCATGTATGATAGTGTTAATGTTTTTGTGGGATATTTGGTACTGAAAAAGCTAAAGTAGGTCTTCAGTGCTGTCTTCATTTTAAAGGAGAATTACTGCATTTGGTGAAGGCATATGGTAGTGCTGAAAACTAATTAGTTTTGGCAGAGGAGCATAACCAGACTGAGAAGTGCCCTATTATCTACTGTCTTATAGCTCTTGTAGTCGCATGAGAAAGAAGTGACACTTTCTGTTTAGCGTTTTGGATTATTTGCTCTACAGGCAATTGCCTCTTGTGCCTGATTACCATTAGTTTCATCTCTCTTTTGCAATCTACAGACAGAATGGATTAATTTGCTCCTCGGGTTTACAGTGTTTTCCTGAATTGTAAATTTCAACATTGAAGGGTTGCATAAATGCTGTTTTGTATTTTGATTTTTAGAATGTGTTTTGACCTAAAATTCAACTGAGTGAGCAAACTCAGACTAATTTATCTTTTATTTGTGTAGGATCGAGCTTTGGATTATTTGAGTACCTGTATCGATCAAGTCCAGACATTTGGTGACATCCTGCAGTTGGTTATTGTGGAACTAATTTACAAGGTAAAATGGAAATGCTGTGGCACATTTAAAACAAATGCACATATTAGATAATATAGACTGCTTTTTAAAAGGGATAGAATGTTGCTGGAAAAGGTATTATAGTTTGCTTCTAGTCCATGTCAGGAACATGTATCTGTTTAATACAGCTGAATGAGTTTTCTCTCTTGAAATGATAAAGGCTCAAATGTGCACAGTATAGAGCAATATGTCTCACCTGATTTGCTGTGATGGGGTCTGTGTATTATCAGACTGGTTTCGTGGGCATGAACAGGGCATCTCTTACAGAAGCTGGTACAGGCTATGCCCTTTTAATCTGAGATTTTAACATCTGGTAGCATTGCACTGAGTTCTCAAGAACAGCTTTTGAACAGCTTTTGTAAGTAGACTTTTACAGCTGCCAATGACACTTCCTGTCCCCAGGAAAGGCTGTCACCTTTTGCTCTGTTTTCAAGTCATTGTAAGGAGGATTGCTCTTTTCTTTTTTTCTTTATGTGCCAACTATACATCATTCTTGTTGAGGTCTGTCACGCGAATCCATCGGAGAGAGCTCGGTTTATTCGCTGCATCTACAACTTACTGCAGTCATCAAGTCCTGCAGTGAAGTATGAAGCTGCAGGTACTCTAGTCACACTCTCCAGTGCACCAACAGCAATCAAGGTATGGAAGTGACATTTCAGATGTTCACTAGCTTTTAGTGCACTGAAACAAACACTGTGTGCTGTGTGTTGTGTGTTGATGCCTTGAAAGAACAAATGCTTTAGTAATATGGGGCATTTAACACTTCACATGTGAAACTTTCCCTTAAAATTGGTCACAGGAAAAGACTGAGACTTCTTTGCAGACCTGGAGCTAAGGAGCTTCATGTCACTTTGGTAGGGAACAAGTGTGACTACTGTGGAGACTGTTGTACAGCGTTGGTCTCAACCTGCAGTCCACTTGGTGTAGTTAACAGAGCAGACTAAAGCTGAAGATTTTCAGAGGTCGAATTACTTTCTCTACTTACGAATATTTCTCTTTTCAGACCACCAAGACCTTTTTTCACCAAAAAGCAGTGAAGATTTATGTTGATTTCTGATTGACCTGGGGTTCCCAGGTTCATATTTGTATAGTTGATTAAGAGAAGTTTTGAACTTGTATGGAAATTTCATTAGTAGAATGTGCATGTCTAGATTTAGAGTAAAAGCACTGTAAATAGTAGTTTCTAAAGCTGAAGTGGAATATGAATTCCAACATTCTTGCTTTGGCTTACTCATTTTTATTGAGTAGGCATACTGTACATAGAAACTATTGTAAAAACCATATCTAGATAGGCTAACACTGCCAACTGGTTTAAGTTGTTTTTCATGCCCTGTTACGTACTCACATCTGACCCAAAGTACGTCCGGTAATCTGTCCTGTTACGTCTTTCTTGGAATTTGAAATCAAGCCTGTGTCTTTTAAGCTGATGCAGTTGTAAGTCTTTCAGTGTGATTTTTATAATGGGTTGTAATCAATTTATAATGGACAAGAAAATTTCCAAGTCTGTTCTCATGTTCATTTCTGTGCCAACTCAGAGTAGCTGCTTTAGTAGTAATATAGCAGTCTTTTCCTGAATTTCCCTCAGAAATTTGCCAGTTTCTCCTCTTCATTAATTAAAAATTCGTTTTGATCCTTTTTATTTTAGGCAGCTGCCCAGTGCTACATAGATTTGATTATTAAAGAAAGTGATAATAATGTGAAACTGATTGTCTTGGATCGGTTGATTGAATTAAAGGAGCATCCCTCCCATGAACGAGTGTTACAGGTATGTAAGCGCTCTCTTTTCCTGCAAGCTTTAGGAAAGAAAACCCTCCAGTAACAAAGTTTTCAGGTTTTGTGAAGTATGGAGAAATGTACTTCTGAACTTTACATTTTCTGTTGGCATGGTTTTGGTAAAAACATATTGGATGGACTTCCATATTTATGGCTTCCTGCTTTTATGGTCTGCATAAGAATTACCAATAGCAATGCTGTCCTGATCTTAAGATTTAATGATATAGCTTGCATGGTAGACTAATATGAAAATGTGGAATGTAGTAAATGAACACTGTGAAGTTCCTAATACCTGGGATATGTTGCTTGCTTGTCAGCAGATTATATATTATATATTCAAAAAGGCTTTAAAAATCATTGAGGGCTGAAAACAAGAATTGTATGAAAAGGAAGTAGTTTAAAACACCAAAATACTTATAATTGTGTTGTTGTTTCAGGATCTAGTTATGGACATCCTCAGAGTGCTAAGTACCCCAGATCTAGAAGTACGCAAAAAAACCCTCCAACTGGCTCTGGATCTTGTGTCCTCAAGAAATGTGGAGGAGGTAAAATATACGTCCTTTTAGTTCATTACACTACTTTTTTTTCTGTTGAAAAATATGTCACTTTTTTCAATTTTATTTGATCTTTTTTGCAGCTTGTGATTGTTTTGAAGAAGGAAGTGATTAAAACTAATAATGTGACGGAGCATGAAGATACAGACAAGTACAGACAGCTGCTTGTTCGTACACTGCATTCCTGTAGTGTTCGGTTTCCAGACATGGCTGCAAATGTTATCCCAGTGGTATGCAAATGTTTAATTATATTGTCATTAAATAGATTCTAGCTATACCCAAAACCTGGAGAATAGCTGTAGCTGAGATGTTCCTAATAGTGGCCTCATGGGAAGCAATACTATTTTTAATCCCTAAAGAAATATAGGACTTTGGATGCTGTAATTATTTGTCTTCTGAGAATTTATTTTTAAATGTTTTTGAAGAACATGAGCTGAAGAGGACTTCTACTTAGAATGCACTAATTTGCGTCATTAGAAAACCGGTTTGGGATTATGATAATTGGTAGTTGTTTAGAATGTATTTAAGGTTGTTTGACTTCAGTTTTGTTTAACGGAAGATAACATATGCAGTTTTATTTTTCTGAGTGTAGAAGGAAAATATTCTTGTACAAACTTACCTGTGCTACTGTTTGTGCACATTTTCACTCTTCTGTGCTAGCTGATGGAGTTCCTTAGTGACAATAACGAAGCAGCAGCTGCTGATGTCTTGGAGTTTGTGCGGGAAGCGATCCAGCGATTTGATAACCTCAGACCTCTTATTGTTGAGAAGATGCTTGAAGTCTTTCACTCTATTAAATCTGTCAAGTGAGTCCCAAATCCAATATCAAACGGACACTGGAGGACCTTGTGGTTTACTTATACTGAATGTATATTGGCCTTAAATACGTGCCTAAATCTTGCAAACCACACACAAAGTGTAACTGAAGCTGAGATATTTTGGGAGTAGATGATTTCTAGGTACAGCCTACTTGTCCAAAGGAAATAAAGTGCTTTTTGCATTTTCTTTCTAGGTGCAATTGGTAATTGTATTTCCACTTGCTGAGAGATAGTGTTGTTAATGAAGGCCAACCATAAAGTGATCTATTTGTTAAAACAGAGTTATTAAGGGATTTGCACTTGTAGGCAAGTGGAAATACTTATGATACATTTATTAGAAAACCCAATCTAACACAGACCAGGCTTTGCAGTCTACAAAACTTCTTTAGCACTTTTCAGGGCTCTAAGTGTTTTGTTTTCTGATGGATCTGTAAGGCTTAAGTCACGAGAACTGCTCTGTATCAAGACAACACTCTGTCATTCTTGTAATACACAGAGAACTGTGAATCCTACCTCCATCTCCTCTCATGAAGTGGGGGGAAAAATCTCTGAAGCTTTTCCCATTCTTTTCCTGATCTTTGTTCATGTTCTCGTTTTTCGTTTTGTTTGATAAAATGGAAAAATTAGTTTGTCTTGGTTAGATGGAGAATTTAAAGCTGACATACAGTAGAATTACTGTGATCACAATGAAATTTAATTTTATGTATGTCAGGATTAACGGAGATGGAAACAAATCTGTACCAGAGAATATATCTAATATGATGCATATACATGTTCATGGGTTTACGAAGGCTGAAATGATAATTTTCTTTGATCAAACCTGCTTTTTGTCAGCTACGTCTTTTTGAGTATATCAAGACTGGCCCTTGTCACCTGAACACAAATCACTTCTCTTAATGCTTGTTTGAATATATCATGAGAGCATGATTTAAGTCACTGTTCCTGTCTTAGGATTTATCGAGGAGCATTATGGATCCTTGGAGAATATTGCAGCACAAAGGAAGACATACAAAGTGTAATGACAGAAGTTCGCAGATCACTCGGAGAGGTGTGTGTGCTTTGATTGCCTGTGTTTACTTGCTCTTTGTGGTTTTTCTTGCCATTATGCAGTGGGTTTTCTAAGAAAATGGTATTTTTTTTAAAAAATCAAGTTAAATGCCAACAGTGTTTTGAGGGCTTGTGATGTGTTATTGGCATAGATTAGGAAATTTTAAGTAAAAAGAAGTCAGGGCTTCGCATGTGTTATCCATTTTTTTCCAAGTATCATGGTTGAGCTGAGAATAAGTAATAACTTTTAAGAGGGGAGATAAGAAATTCCTTATTTTGGAAAATTATGGCAACTTCAAGGTATAATTTAATAACATTCAGTAGCAATAAAAAGGGTGCTTTAAGTCTGGGTTGTCTGGGGAGGGATCTACACAGTCTGTGCAATGGGAGCTTTTTTTGCATGGGTAGAAAGCTTCTGTATGTATTTCAGCATCTGCTTATCACCTCAAACTCTTCCCAAAACTATTGCACTGTAGCTGACCTTTTGCTTATAAAACTTCAATAATGCGGATAATTTTAATTAAAATTTTCTGCAGAACAAAAATATATCTTTTGTTTTAATTTTAACAACTGTTTCCTGCTCGTTTCTAGATCCCGATAGTAGAATCTGAAATCAAGAAAGAAGCTGGTGAGCTAAAACCTGAAGAAGAGGTGTCTGTGGGTCCTGCCCAAAAACTGGTGACAGAAATGGGCACTTATGCAACGCAGAGCGCTCTCAGTAGTTCCCGTCCTGCCAAAAAGGAAGAAGACAGGTATTTAAGACTCCATACTATGCCAGGAGTGACTTGGTTGTTTTTTGTGTTTTGTATTTATTTTTCTATTTGAGCGGTATGCTCTCTCTCTTACAGTGGTTGAGGGAATTTCTTGTTTTAAGGTATTATCCCAGGTAGATGCTATCTGATAGGATGTTGTCCGCTTGCTTAGGATTTGTAATCAAAGCTTACTGCATCAAAAGGACTTTAGTAATTATGATATCCTAAATTTTATTTGATTTTTTTATATATAAAGTTCTCTCACAATTTTAGTTGGATACAGAGATGTTGCCTTTAAATTAAAACATTTTCTTCCCTTGATGTCACCTTGCACTGCTTAATACTTGCTGTAGCTTATTTTGTAGGTAGGTAGTACAGTTGTTTTATTTCTTTAATTACTGCGTATCAGCTACTTGATCTTGAGTAGTCAGAGCTACAGTGAATACATTTTACCTCTCACTCCCTAGTCCATGTCAAAATGGAAATGACTGTTTGACTTGTGAATATCTCTATAGCTGGAAAATTACTTTGAGAGGAATAAAAACAACTGTCTGAGGTGCTTCAAGCTTGTTTTGGTTGTACAGTGTCAATGTTACGGTATCAAAAGAAGTTGGGTGAAGAGTCATCCAGAACTAGTTTTCTGATGATCACTTGTCTTTGCAGGCCTCCCTTACGAGGATTCCTTCTCGATGGAGATTTCTTTGTTGCAGCTTCCCTTGCTACAACTTTAACCAAGATTGCTTTACGATATGTGTCACTAGTTCAGGAAAAGAAGAAGCAAAATGTAAGTCGTGTCTTTTTTTTTTTCACTGTACGGGCAAGGAGGAGCTGGTTGTTGCCTCTTTTTTTTTGCCTGAGGCAAAATGGGTTAAGTCCAAAGTGAAGTGCCAGTTATGTGATTGGATAATAATGACAATTGAGGTCACAAATAGGACCTGTTGCTTTCCAGACAGTCTCTAAAGCATGCTGCTTGATTTCTAGATAACAAGTACTAAAAAAATAAGTAGTCTGTTCAGAGTTTTTATGATTTGATTAGTGTGCACCTTTTTGTAAACAAGTCAGGATTAAACATTTCTTCAAAGCTATGAGAAATGCAATAACCTTCCATTCTCTATCCTTTGTCCTCCTTCTCAGTCCTTTAATGCTGAGGCTATGCTGCTGATGGCCACTATTCTCCATTTGGGAAAGTCTTCTCTTCCCAAGAAGCCAATTACAGATGATGATGTGGATCGTATTTCCTTGTGTCTGAAAGTTTTGTCAGAATGTTCTCCTCTCATGAATGATATTTTCAACAAAGAATGCAGACAGTCCCTCTCTCATATGCTGTCAGCCAAGCTAGAAGAGGAGAAACTTTCCCAGAAGGTGAGCTATTATAAGTGTGTAACCATAAACACTTTCTGGTCCCAGAAATGCCACCATTTGACTCTGTGTAATTCAGCCATTATTTGACTGTGTTTCTGTGCTCAGTAATGAAATTCACAGTGAATTGTTGAATTATTCTCTTCCTGCAGAAAGAATCAGAGAAGAGGAATGTGACGGTTCAGCCAGATGATCCCATTTCCTTCATGCAGCTCACTGCTAAAAATGAAATGAGCTCAAAAGAAGACCAGTTTCAGCTTAGCCTTCTTGCAGCAATGGGAAACACACAGCGAAAGGAGGCTGCTGATCCTCTTGCTTCCAAACTTAATAAGGTAATGGGAGATTAGTGTTTTAATTACGTACACTGCACTGCTTATGAACAGGATCTGCTTTGGGAATCGCAGGCTTGAACTGATGAACGAGACTATACTGGCTGATTGGAAAGACCCAGGTATTTCCTGGTTGGGATCAAGACACAGAGTAAAGCCCTTGTGCTTGTAGTGGTTACCTTCTTCACATGCTGGGGAAGAATAAGGAGACTTAGCGAGTGCTGAGCTGGTGGAATGTGGAAAAGACGTTGACATTTTTTGCTCATTTGAAGAGCCCAGTAAGGTTCACAGGAAAGAGAGTAAGGATGTCAGTAGTGTTTAATAACCCCTTTCTTTCTTTGCTGCATCCTATTGCCAAGTGCACCTTTTTTTGCTGCTCATTACTAGGACCTGCAGAGAAGGTCCAAGGAGAAAAGAAAATTCATTTGTTCATCAATTGAACTTAAAAACCCAAACTTTTAAGGACTGGTTGAATTGTTTGTGCTCTTTAAAGCTACCTTTTAATTTTAAGTCAGAATTTCACTGTCCTGCTGATCCTCTTAAGAGTAAATGACCTTGCAGTTCATATTTTAGGACATTAGCAATTCAGAGTACATTTCATCTGGAAAGGTTTTATAATTGTAGTCTATACACAAAAGGACATATGAAGGAAGGATGCAGTTAATATTAATTTCTGTGAATAATAGGGACAATCTGCATATTTATCTATAAATTAAGGAAATCTGTTTATTTTGGAAGATTTGTGCATGAACTCTAGATTTTCTAAATATCACAACTTCTTTAAATACTACTTTCTAGGCAAAATTTGTGGTGATTTTTTAAGGTGTTTTTTTCCCATTCTTCTTTTTCTTCTCTTTTTCTAACTAGTAGGTAAATTCTGTGACATTAAAAGCTCTTTGCACACCTTCTTGTTTCAGAGGCTCATATTAAAGAATAATGGATTTAATTGTACTTTATTCTTATTTTTTTTTGTAATTGTTTGTCATGATTCTGTGTTTAAAACTGTTTCATGAGAAGAAAAATACCTTAACCTCTGTCCCAGGTTACTCAGCTGACAGGTTTCTCAGACCCAGTGTATGCAGAAGCGTATGTCCACGTCAACCAGTATGACATTGTGCTGGATGTGCTTGTGGTCAACCAGACCAGTGACACCTTGCAGAACTGCACTCTGGAACTGGCCACGCTGGGTAAGGAGGACTGGTGGAAACAAAGCAGCTGTGAGGTGCTGGGCACTGGCACCCAGCTGTAAGGAGTTTCTGAGACACTTTGGAAGGATGTTTTTGAATACCATTTTGTTATGTATTTGATGGAAGTCATGCATGTACTGGCACTGACAATACCATCTAATGATACAAACTGTAGTCAGATTTTGAATTTTTTCATAGCTTTTCTCACTAAAGAAATAGCATTGTCTTTTTCCCTTCTCCTTTTTCACTGAAATACAGACCAGTTTTTTTATATACTTATTCTCATTTTGCTGTTACTATAGACATTAAAAATAAATTTCAAAAAAAGGACAAAACCCCAACTCGTATGGGGCAAATGTCAGGCAGCAGGAAGCCATCTGCCCTGTGTGGTTTTTACACTCAGCCTCAGGAAAATTCTCCATTTACTCAGCTGAAATCATTGTCTGTACCAGCAGTTGTATCAGAGTCTTCTTGAACAGTACTGAGGCTGTTTTAATTTTTTTAGAGGAGCAACTGGAGCAGTTAATCCAAGAACAGTAACCAGTTTCTTATTAATTGTCCTCTGCTTTGTCAGTCAGGAGTTGAAGTATGTTTACAACATACTGGGAAGAACATGTTACATACTTTTAATTATTGTAAATATGACTAGAGGGTCATAACCTTTCTCCTAATCTTTTCTAAATCATGCGATCAGACTAACGATGGAAAATAATAAAATGAATATATTACTTAATAAGTTGCATTTTTCTGTTTGTCAGCTCAGTAAAGTTGAATTCTCTATTTCCCAGTTGATGTCTTCAGATGTATTGCAAAACCTGACTTGATGCATTACTCTTATGTGTAGAGCTCATGCTGTGTTCTCAAATTACAGTTTAATAGAACTAAGTCTTTTACTATTGCTTGCTAAAATATTAGTAAAAATGCAACCCTTAGTGTTTCCTTAGAGCACTTGTATTCAGAATCAAGGTGATACTTTGACCTGTTCATAAATAGCTTAGTGCATGTAATACTGGATGTTGAACTTTGGTTTTGAGGCACTTGACTATAGGGTTAAGTCTTACAATGTTGCCAGTGATTAAAACACAAGGTAGAGTTAATCATTTCCTTGTTAAAAAAATAATTCTAGACTCAATCCAAAGCCCATTTAAGTCAGTATTTGCATTTGGTTTTGGTGGAGCCTGGGTGAACACTGTAATACTTTAACCGAAATTATGTATATAATGTAAATTACTTTGTCTTGGAGTTATTGAACTGTAAAAAAAAAAACCCCACCAATTCCAGATCAACTAATATCTTTTTGGTGGTATTTAGTGCAACTCTGTAGATACAAAAATGGAATGACAAGAAAATAAAGCAAGTATTGTTCCAAAAGCTAAGCTGGTTGTGTACTGCCAATGTTCCCTGTTGTACATCTCCCAATTTCTTTACACAGGTGACTTGAAACTTGTAGAAAAACCATCTCCTCTGACACTGGCTCCACATGATTTTGCCAACATTAAAGCTAATGTGAAAGTTGCTTCAACAGAAAATGGAATAATTTTTGGTAATGTTGGTAAGTAAACAATTAATTATGCAAAATTAACATTAATATGAATCATTTCTTAACTGCTTAATGAGCTCAAAAATAATTTATATACTGGGGGAAGAAATTGAATTATCTACAACGTATGAATATTTTGGGATGATTTTAAAAAAATCCATATTGCTTTTACTTAAAATCATAAAAGAACATGCTGCCAAGTTCTGTGGCAACTGGGTAAAGTACTTAGAACAGAGGTCAGCCATGAGCAAAGGTTCAGTGTTGTTAACTGGCAGGTGGTAACTCACCACCCTTATTTAGTGCAAATTCACTTTTTTAAACATTAAGGTGGTTTGTGTTTTATATTGCAGTGTATGATGTCTCTGGAGCAGCCAGCGACAGAAACTGTGTGGTTCTCAGTGATATCCACATTGACATCATGGATTACATCCAGCCTGCTTCTTGCACGGATGCAGAGTTCAGACAGATGTGGGCAGAGTTTGAGTGGGAAAACAAAGTTAGTTTTATTTTTTGTGTGTTATTTGGGGTTTGTTTGTTGATACGGTATAATTCTGTTTCTTGTTCTACACCAACTCATTAAATCAACATTATCTATTTTCATATAAACCTTATTCAATGTCCACAATGGACGTTTGCCTCAAATATCTCTTTCTCTTACTGCTATCTTATCAGTTTCACAAGCTTAGCAATGCAATAACTAGGTGGTTTTTTCCTTGCAAAAGCAGTATGTGCACTGAGCGTTACCTCCTATATGGAAGGTGTCCAAACTGATTGGTGATTGCTGTGTATTTTGGCTCAAAGGTGAGATGGCAGCAAGTGTAAGTTTATGCTGAGGCTGCAGAATTACTCATACTGCTTAGCCTCTCCAGTTCTGAATTGCTGTGTGGTTTGGGTCACAGGGGACCTTTTAAAGGTCATTTAGTTCATGAACAGGGAGATCTTTCTTTCAGTCTGTTACTTTGCAATACAGCTGTAGATACAGTTTTGGATGTTGTGTGAGACCAGCAGGATGGTGGGTACATTTTATATTAACTGAAGGTGCCCAAACTGGTAGTTACAGACCTGTTAATAAAAGGTTTAAGGTAGATTATCTCATACAACAGAGCAATATAATTTAAGAATAGAGTAGAAACATTAAAACAGAATGGAAAATATTTTACATGTTCTGAAGCCTTGTTTTTTTACATGTATTTACGTGTGTTCACTTGAGACTAGATCTAAAGGTCTTGGGGAACTTGTGCCCAGTAAATGTTGAGGCATAGCATGTGAAATCTTAGAAATTTATAAACTACTGCCAAGAGATGTGTTAAAAAGCAGTTTAAACAAGACCCTTAATATTCAATATGAGGAAGCCAGGGCAGCCCAGACAGCTTTGTTACTGGAAGGGAAAGATGAAAGTAGTCTTTATCAGTAGTTAAAAGCAAGCTTTGGACTAGATAGTTCTTTTTTCTTGTTCTGGCAATATGCACACTGTCTTCAGACAAGAAGTCCACTCTTTATGCTGGAGAGTCTAGATGTTCAGCAGAATATCACAGTCACCCAATACATTTTGGGAACTGTGGTAGTAGCATAAAGTTCTCTGTCTTTAACAAGAAGATGGCAGGAGGGGAAGACTTCCTATGATGCCACCACATAATGGGGAGTGCACCAGCTTACTGAGTGTGCTGTTCCTCAAGGAGAAATGCAGTGGTAATCTCCTTTATAGAGCCCCGAAAGAAAGATGGTTACAGAAATGCCTGAGGTGCTAATTAAAGTAATTGCCTTTTTTTCCTTCTTGAAGGTAACAGTGAATACAAATATTGTTGATCTAAATGAATACTTACAGCACATACTGAAGTCTACCAATATGAAATGCCTGACTCCAGAGAAGGTGAGCTATTTCTTGGAGACTTTTAGACACCGTTTTTAGTTTGTGTGCTTTACCATTTTGTTCTGTTCAGCATTTGTTATTAATATTATTAGAAATGCTTGCTTAGACGATGAAATAGTACATATACTTCAAAGTTTTTAAATGAGTGGTCTGAAATGAGTAAAAGCAAATTAATCAAATTTATCAAAATTCCATGTTGCTCAATTGCTTTAGCTATTGCTTCCCCAGTTAGAAAGTCAGAATGTCCATTATAATTTGTGGTAGCCAAGCTGTAATATAGACTTGATGGGACCATCTGCTTTTATAGAAGGTTTTTTTCAATAGCTCCAAGTTTCTTCCTGCTCTGTCAAAATTTACTTTTCTTTTGCCAGTTGAGCCTTTTTGTTGTAAAGCAAAATAAATCTGTACAATATTTGCTATTAAGATATAACATGTATAATAGCTGTGGTTACTATTTAGCTTCTTTACCATTTTGCTGGTGGTTAAATCCAACCATAAAATGCCATCTTACCTTGTTTTGATGAATATTACAGATTGCATGTTTTCCAATATTAATTCTAGAAAAAGGCCACCACTGTTTCCCAGTGTATGATTCCCACACTTTAGAAAATGTTGCACGTAAAGAAAGTTTAAACTTTATATACTCATAACTGCGTAGCTAGCCTAGGTTAAACTAAAATGTGTTTAAAGGATTTGGGGCTTTCTAAAGAGTTCAAATGTGCTTTCCACAGGCACTTTCTGGTTATTGTGGGTTTATGGCAGCCAATCTTTACGCTCGTTCCATCTTTGGAGAAGATGCCCTTGCGAATGTCAGCATTGAAAAGCCGATTCATCTGGGGCCAGAGGCACCTGTCACTGGTCACATACGAATCCGGGCCAAGAGTCAGGTAATATGGCTTACATCTCCTTGGCATTTCCATGAAAATGTGCCAAGCACTCTAAAAAATCTGCAGATTTTTATACATTAGTTTCTAGTACTAGATAAATGGGAAATTTTTTAGGGAAGATGGATATAGGAACTTTATCCTTAGTTCTAAAACCATCTTTTACAGATTTTGTGAGGAGAGAAAATCTTTGTAATTAGGTGTGATCGTACCCTAAAACCATGTTGTAGATCCTTTCTCTCAGTGTGTTATCAAAGAATAGGCCTTTGGGCCAAGAATTCCTAATTTTGTCTATAGCACTGCGAATAGGACGTTATATTTTATTTGCTTTTAAATAAAAAGCAAGTATGCCCCAGGGTTCCATGACCTTTTTTCTACTATGTTGCACACTTAAGTGTTGCAACACAACAAGGAAATGTTATGGATGAAATTGCTGTTTGCTAGTGGGTTTTTTTTTAAGAAACAGCAAAACAAAATCCAAAGTCTTTTAGTAGGAATTTTTTCTGTAGGTATTTCTGTGAGTCTCTTTGGATTTTTGGATTTTAGAACTTCTACCTCCCAACTGGAAAAAAGTACAGGATTTTAAATAAATGCAGTAAAAAACGTACTGTAAAATAGAAGTATATTAAACAGGGCACAATAAAAGACTACTGGAGAGTTTTCACATTTAAAGAAAATATTTAGTTTATGTGATATCACTAAAGATTTTGAACTGGTTTAAATTCATATTTCTGATATGTTTACAGTGCCATTTTTACATCAGACTGCATTCAATTATATATACCATCATATGGTATATATGGTTGCATCTTGAAATCCTTCTGCTGTGGAATATGTGGCTTTATTCATGCTGTTTCTTAGGAGATTTCTTCAGTTTCTATGCAGTATTAATATGGTTCTGTGATTAAATTATTTTCCGTAGCTTTAGTGCATTGAGTGCTAGTATCAGTACTGAGACTTTCAACAGGTGAATTTCAATACCTGCACTGGCATTTGTAATTTCTCCCCTGGCAGCCTACTTTCAGCTGGTGGGAGGTCAAAAAGCTTAAATTTTTTTATTCTTCTGCTTTTCATATTGATAACACATGTAACATTTGCTAGCTAATTTAGGTTTTGTTGTTTCAACAATATATCTAGCCTTTACCTGGTGTTAAAGTGTGCACTATAATGTGTACAAATAAGTGAACAGCTAGAAATTTTCATGTCCCTGACTTCATAGTTTTCTACATATGGAACTTCCATTTTAATATAGATAAGATAAAGTCAATTTGACATGAAGTATCTGTGTCTGATTGTCTTCTTTCTTTTCCTTACAGGGAATGGCCCTGAGTCTTGGAGATAAGATCAATCTGTCTCAAAAGAAAACAAGTTTATAAATTTTACCTATCGTCTTTTCAGGTCTTTTACAATTTAACCTTAGGTATGTGGCTTTTGGGATCCAGAACATCTTGTATTCTTCAGTGTTCTGTCATTGTAGAAGCCAAGCTTTTCAGCTAAAAGCATTCCAGCAGATAATTTATAGGTTCTCCATGATTGATATTGAGCAAAACTTTAAATCTCCAGGGTTTTTTTCTTTGTCCTGGAAGTCATGTTTTCTTTGTCTCTAATATATACTGATGCTCACAGTACAATAAACAAATTATGCCAGTTACTGTTTTGTCTGTAAATTATCATCTGTGTATTATCAGTATCGAATGTTTGGCCAGGAGTGTTTTGATACTCAAAGAAAGTGAGAGTTTGTAATAGCTTAAGCGTTTACAATAATAACTAGGCCTGAATTGTGTGAATGTGTGACCATGACTCTTAAAATACTCTGGTATACCTAGGAGAATATATATATTTGCTGTTTAAATCAAAGGCTGTGTGTTTTGGAAGGTTGATTTAATAGTGCAATATCCTGGCACAGGCAAGCTTGTAGTACTAGAAAACAGATTGCCAAAATTTAGCCCTTTCCAGCAAGTTGTAGAACCTTAAACTTCCTGAAATGCCTTTCTAAGGTTGTTGGTGGTGTTCTTATTTTTCAGTTAATACGGAAAAGACAGCCAAGTGCAATGTTAAAGCTGTTGCAGCATAAGCAGTATTTCAGTGAATGCAGCCATTAGCCACATGTGTGAGCTCAGGAAGGAAGGATTCACACTGATAATGGTCTTGCAGTGAATTGTACTAAGTTGAAAAATTGCAGAAAAGGAAGAATTGTAAGTGAAGGTCAGGTCAGGATTTGTAAGTGAGTTAAAACCATTTGGCTACTAAATGTTATGCAAATCAGCAGTAGATTAAAACATATAACCGTTAGACTGAACATACTCTTAGCTGAAGCTGTTAAGCGTTAATTCTAAATTTGTTAAATTGTTGCAAGCAATTACTTCTACAGAATAATCTCCAGAGCCAGCAGTACTCTTCCAGTTGGCAAAAAGTCTGCTGCTGAAGTTCAGCAGCTGTGACCTGCTCCATTAGGACAGAAGAGAATTGAGTTATTATCCTAAAACATTTAAGGTCTCAGTGATGAAAATACCTATTTTTCACCCTGAATAAGCACAGGGATGAGTGCGCATGTAAATTCTGAAATAAAAGAGTCTGGGCTGCTGTATTTTATCTGGCTAAAGGATGTCCCTGGAAGTGCAGTGCGAAACCTGAGTGACATTCATGTAGATATTTCATCACCTGTTCCTCCCAAGACTGCTTTTTGCCAGCTACTTTAGGTCTATTCTTAAAAGCATTCGGTTCGCTTCTCTTTCCAATTCTGTTCTTAAGCTTAGGTGTGAGAAGAAAGTAGTTTGCCGATAGTAAAAAATGGGGCAAATCTGCCAACAACTAAAACTCTATACTGATGCAGCTGTACAAATCTGAATTTTTAGTACATAAAAATCATAAAACTAATAAAAGTCTACTGGCAATAGTTATTTTTTGAACCCATCAAAGCCATGCTGTATGTAACAGTACTGAAGTGTGTGTTACTGTACTCCAGTGTGCACACCTCTACTACAGCGAAACCTGCTAAGGCCATGTTGTTTGTTAAATATTCTAAATTTGAAATACAGGACTTCCAAAGCTATGATGTGTTTATTTTACTATTTTCTCATAGGCACACACCTCACTAGATACAATAAGAAAAAGAAAGGGTCTAAGAGAAGCAAGGCTGTTGCCATGAGTTTGACTGAGCAGAGAAAATACTTGAAAGTATCTTCTGAAGGCTCTGATTACCTATTGCACTTCTGTGAGCATCGAAGGTGGCCATGAAATGCACAGGTTGCAGTAACAAATGTTTTGTTTATAAACAATAGACATTGTTGACACTGAGTGTGATGACAATTTTCGCAGCCTTTACCTGCTGTTGTGAGGGTATCCAGCTCTTGCACTCCAGCAGATGGTAGAGACAGTAAATCAGTAAGATAGTGCAACATGGTTTTGCTGAATGACCTGTTTGTTCTGCATGTTTTCAAATCCCTTTTTGATTCTGCTATTATTTTGTTTTTTAATGAAAGCTCCAGTTCATGTATAGTGTGATACCAGCAAGAGCTGGAGCTCTGGGTGTGCAGATCTGCCTTGGTCATGTAGTTATGTTTCTGCATGATCCCACAGAACTCGTATTCCCTTCTGGAAAGTTTTGCCAGATTCACAAGGATGTAGTAGAGATAATCAGATTGTGATCTTAACTGTTTCATACTTCACAATTTGGGGATGGGGATGGTGTTGGGAGAAGGGCACTAGGAGTATGTTGTTTGTGAACTCCTGTGAAATTTCATGGATATTGGTGTGCTGCTTGCGGTGGGGGGAGCATGTGAGTGATCTCATTCTGCAATCACTATAAACTGAACTAAGAGAAAAGAAAATCCTGAAAAGACTCCAGTGAGTGGTTTCATCTCTCCATGAAGATGTGAGTAGTAAGACACTGACAGAGACTGAGTCATAGCTCCATGTGTACTAACTGGTTTGAATGAGATGGGTTTGCTGACCACAGCCAAGGAAAGGATGTTTTTGGAGATGCGGAATGACTTCCAGAATTTGTTATCCGAGTCTTGTTTCAGTCACAATCTACTGTCCTCATTGGAGAACAGGAAAACATCCTGGCATGTGCAGACATCCATAGTTCAAGTGACTCTTAGTCAGCTGAGAGGGGCACATAATTTTGTTTAGGATATCTTTTGCTATCAGGATTTTATGGAAGGACATGAAAACACCAGTTCAGCAGAGGCTGCCATGACTTAGGATTCATTTTCCACCTGTCATGCATTTCAGTAGCTCTCCTGCAGAATTGGTTTGATACAGACGTTTTCATTGATGGTGTGCGTTTTTCTCAGTAGACTGAACACTAAAAAAAGTTAGATGTGTGTTTCATGTCTATACTGCAGAGATGAAATTCCCTTCTTTTACATATCTTTCTTTATTGTGTTTTGGCTAAGTTTTTGCAGTAGCTCAGTTAAACTGATTCTGGTTCTGCTCATGCAAAGGAATATCTTCCACAGACTCTCCTACTTTAGGATCTACTTGCAGCTCTTTAATTGCAGTAAAAGCTGGTGTACAGCTGTGGCTCTGCTGAATTGTTCAGAACTTTGTACAAGGAGGTTACTATAACCTGTTTTCTGCACTGAACCAGGTTTCTTTATTCAGAGCCTCACGTGGATTTATATTTATGTCTTCCTTAGTGATAACATGAGAAGCAGGAATGTTTGTTTGATGATATGCATCATGTAGGCAACTCAGTATCTGGGAGAGGAAGGACTCATCCTAAGAAAGCATGATTAGGAAGACTGGATTTATAGAAACTTTCTAGGTAATGTAAAAAGAAATTTAAAAAAAAATAAAAATCAACCTATAGAGGAAGTTAATTTGTACACTGATCTTCAGAAAGATTTGTAAGTGGTTTTGTAGAGCTTGATGCACCTATATATATGTATGAAGCCTTGTGTGAGGAGTATTTACTCTGCCTCGTGTACTTTTCAGCACAGAACTGCAGCTGGAGTGTTGAGGACAGACCCAGTCAGTTAATTGTATTAGCTGCACCTCATCACAAATTTAAGGTATTTTGTAAATTCTTTAAAGTTTTCATGTGTTGCTACACCAGGGGGTGCTGTCTCACAACTGATAAATTTTGGTAGGGTGTTTTTGTTTGTTTTTTAAAGTCTTAAGGAAGAAAGTAAAGGATCTGCTGCAAGTTTCGTCATACAAGCAGTACAGAGTCATTTTGGCCCACTCTTGGGGTCACTTTCAGTTGTTTTTTGTATATTTTTAGGTTGCCTAGCTAAGTATAAGCAGTACAGAGCAACTCACAGCTCAGATTACTAATACAGTACATCTGTTCGAACGTTTCCTTTTCTCTTGAGATTTTGCTTTTCTGAAGCACAGTGAGATAGATTTGGCTGTATACAGCTGGCCTAGGGAGGATCTCCTGTTTGAAAGACATGACAAGTTCATAAAGAAACAGATATAGGTATAATATAAGAAATTGTAGCTGTAACTTTGCCTGTACATTTGCAACAGTAATCTAGACCATTTGCTGTTTGAGCAGAGCTGTAAATATCTATTGTATTTCACTAGATATGCCTCCTTATTG
The DNA here is from genome assembly GCA_035583185.1 of Anabacerthia variegaticeps. Classification (NCBI taxonomy): domain Eukaryota; kingdom Metazoa; phylum Chordata; class Aves; order Passeriformes; family Furnariidae; genus Anabacerthia; species Anabacerthia variegaticeps. The sequence continues at coordinate 11,533,907 of JAWWEW010000165.1, read as the reverse complement.
TTTTTGGGTGTATTCTGTAGCTTGTGATTTTTAACCTTTTCTAAACTCTGCGTCCCATTTTTTCATTCCATCAGTTCAGTATATTTTGTCGGAGTGATCCACAATTGTCAAGAATAGAATGGAGCTGCTACCAAAATGTAACTTCTTTTGTTTTGAAAGACTGGCATAATTCTTATAGATTGTAGACACTTAATAATTTGGCTATAAAATATGAATATTATATATATATATTTATAAAATGTGGACAATTTATAATTGAGTTATTGAATGCTGTCAAAACCAGTTACTTTAGATAGGTATAAAATCTGCAGTTTGTGTCTTGCAAGTGCCTATTTTGCTCTTGAATTTCATTTAGGGGAAGCAGAACATACTTAACCCTGTTATCCTGACCCCAACACAAAGGTAGGATTAGTGGGTCTCACTGTTCCTACATCTTATTCAGTGTTTTTCAGGTTTGATGTTTCATATTTTTTCTGTAATATCTGATCAAAGGTCTAGTCTTCTACAAGAAGTGGTCATACTAGCATCTTTTCATTAAACATGTGGTCTCTTCTTTTTCTAAGGTCTTGCAATATGGGAAAGAGTTGTAAGAATTTTATCATGCTTCTAATTTCAGTTACTTCCAAAGTTTGGAGATGGCAACTAATGGCCATATTTGGAAAGGTTAGGAAACCATTTTCTTTTACAGAAACGACCATTTGAATTTCAAAGTGCAGGTTTTTCATCTGATCTTTCTGAATAATTTCTGTCAATCATATTCAGATACAAGAATAAAGAATTATTTCTACAGTGTTGTTCTTAAGCTATATATAAATATTTTATTACTTTATAAAAATCTCACTTTAGTTGGGTTTCCACATGTCCTTTCATTTTGTCCTTCCTTGATTTTAAATATTTATCACTGACAATGGTAGCTCTCTACATGATCTGTCCAAAACTACCCTGATGTGTTGCATTGGTGTCCCTACTTTTAGTTGTTTTTCAAATGAAATTCTGTAATTTTGATGTCCATTGAATTCATTGGTGCTAATGGCCAGTTTCCTCTTTGAGCTATGACTGAAACACGTGAAAGGGTTGTTCATGTGCTGAAGTGTACACCATTGAGCAGAAATTCTTTTCTGAGGCCAGGAATGGTGGATGAACAGTACAAGACTGTCTAAGCCTCTTCAAACTCTGGAGAAGGAGCATTGTCACTTCAGAAAGTGTCCCAGCCTCTTGCAAGGTTTTCCCTTTTTTACCTTTAAAACTGAAGGATGTGGGACCTATGAGCACTATGAAAACCCACTGGATTCATCTCTTTTAGTGAATAGTTTTAGGTGTGAGTCTTCTTTGCATCTATAATATTCTTGTGGTATGCTCTTGAACTTAACACAGTTTTCCTCCTGGTGGGACTGGCTGAAGTTGTGAACCAGGACACTTATCTTGATGCCCCACTTGCAACGTGGCTGCCAGGACCTCCAGTATTTAGGTCTGCGTGTGTGATGTGCACCTGGAAGCAGGACCTGGCGGCACCTTTGTTCCTAGTTAAGACGGAGCCTGGACATGCGGTACCAGACAGGCAACAGGTCAGACCAAATCAAAGCTGATCTCCAAGTTGGTGTCTGAGCTTCACTTCAAGCCTTAACTAATCTCTGACTTTCCTACCTTGTGCTGTGGCTGCTGGCAGAGAAGTAGCTGGCATTATCTCATATATGGAGATCTTTCAGGCTGTCCCTGTGCCTGTAAGTAAGATGCTACTCTACATTATGAGGCATCTTGTCAGGAGACCAAATGTATCATTCCTTGTACCGAACAGAAGTTATACTCTGGGATTTGATCTATTAGGTCTCAAGCAACATCTCTGCTTGTCTACAATATTAAAATATCTGAAATCTGCAACTTAAAATGGTCCGCTTAATTTATTGTGTATTATGCACAGATCTAATAGCAGCCTGGAAGGCAAATGTCCCAGGATTTTTGGTTAGTAAAGCTGAGGTTGTCACCATGTAGAAAGTGGTGTTCACTGGCTCCTTACAATTAGATTCATGTTGACATGTATTATTTTTCTAAGGAGAATGAACTCTTACTCTGCAGTAGCTATGGTTCTTTGAAATGTCATCTTCAAGAATCCTGTATCCCTTCATCCATGCTTGAGTTTGAGGCAGAAGAGAAGGCAACTTGAATCTGTAACTGGTGGCACATGCAGCAAAGCAGATATTACTGTGTGGTTCAGACTGTCTGCAAGGTCCCACACCTGTGCCCAGGGAGAGTCCTACTACTGCACCTACTCCTAAAACCCCTATTTCTATAAACCCAGTCTTCCCCAGTTTACTGGGCTGCGTTCAGGCAGGTGTTTAACTGCTCAGACAGCACCTACCTGCCAGTAAAAACCCCGTTGTTGGAGCATTCTGCTTCTATGATTTATCCAATATAGACTTGGTAGGGGTTGTCTCAGAAGAGCAATTTCACCCTAAGTATGGTAGCTGGTTCCCTGTGCCATCCTGTACTGCCCCATGAAACAAATGTCTATCTCTTGCCTACATTTCTGACATGGAGAGACCAACAAGGTGATTGACAAAACTGAAATTTTCTCATGGTTTACTTAGATAACATAAAATTTTTCTTCATGGAAAACAGATTCACCTTTTACTCAGATTATCAGGAATTGTCTTGGATTCCTATATGAGATTTTTTTTTTTATGCCATATCAAACTTCCATTTACAAAAGTACAAGAAAACAACCTATTAAACCCTTAAGGTGCTTGACCGGTCGATGTTTTAAAGCACGTAAGACTATGTTAGTCGTTAACAAGAGAGACAATTATCCCAGGGTTTGTGTGCCTACCTCCTAAGTAAGAACAGGTGTTTTTTCCTACGCCTGTTCTCACTTACACTTTCAGACACACAAGTTCAGCAGTGCTACTATATGCAGCCTTAATAAATGTGAATGTTGCCGTAGAAACAGTGTCATTTCGAGAGAGGTACGGAACGCCAAAGAAACCTGTTCTTGCAGCATGCAGATGCTAAAAGCAGATGAAGACATTTATCAGTTAATCAGTCGAGCTTAATATTTGTGGAAAATACACATCATGTGAGACTGTGGAATGCATTTGTTAATTAAGTGAAAAATCAGGAATTGTGTGTGTTCCAGCTAATTCCTCCTGTGTTACTGTAGGACATGAAGGTACAAGCCCTAACAAATATATACTTTCATTTCTGGAAGCAAAGTAGTCCCTAACTTCCCAAGTTATATATATTAAAGCACATAAATAACAAAGCTGCAAATCTTATTTAACCTTTACTCTTTTTTTTTTTTACCAGTGTATTTTTGAATTGCCAGTTTTCTTGGAAATTACTGGAGTTTGAAATTGAGTCAACCATGTTTTCTAAAGCTTGTAACTGATTTTTGTAGCAGTATTTGATGGAAGCTACATGGGAGTAGGTCTTGAATGAAACAGATTTCTGTAATTTTTTATTTTTTTTTAAATATAGCCAGGAAATCACCTTTAGGGCCTCAGTTTCATAGCTGAGGAGATGTCTTGCCACTATTTTGATGAGTTCAGAGATCTGTTGGTCAAAAGTTCAGGCATGAAAGCTCAGTTGCTATTGTGCTTTTGAAAATGTAGTCAACAGTCCCCACTTTCTTCCTCGGCAATAAATGGCCAGGTAGTTGAGCTTAGGCAGGTTTCAGAGAAAGCTCTGGATGAGTACAACAAAACAGAACTGGGAATTGGATGGCTGTGCACGTCTTGCAATGGAGTTCTGGTAAGCAGCTGGCTGTCAAGAACAGCAGCCAGCTCTATACTGCAACTTATATTTTGATGTAGTTTAATATGAAGACAGTAAGCTCTCAGCACAGCAAGACTAGTTTTTGACACATGAAAAAGCTACTAAACAGTTGGGTATGTAACGGTGTTGTTTAGCAGTAGCAGGACCAATCTGTGAGAGGGAAACCTAGTGTTTTCCAGGTGACCTTTCCCATGAACTAAGGAAAGGAAATGGATAGATAATTGAAAGCTAGGCTTAAGAGCCTTTTCCTTCTGCTCTCATGCCGCCTGGACTGAAAAGACTTGTGCAACACCTTGTTTTCTACAGTGAAAGTGTATTTCCTAGGTCTGTTTTTCAATTTGTCTTTAACAGATACAGGCACAGCCAAGTTTGGAGGGCAGATGCAACAGTCCTGTTGACGTCTGTATGCAGTGGTTTGGAAGCTGCTTTTCTTTTAAGACTGTTGATGGTAAATCATGTGCACATCTGTAGATGCAGAGGGTCAAATGCACTTTTAGAGGGCTGTACCAAGTGTTTATTTTGATGCCTTTGAGGGAATCCCTGACCCTCCTGCAACACCCTTGCCACTATCTCGTCCAGGAGAACCCAGGCACAGGATGAGGGAGGGGCTGGAGCCCAGGCACAGGAAGGGGCAGCGGAAGGGCACAGGAGAGTAATCTTCAGGAACGGGGCTCTCAGCCCCTCAACTCTGCCCCTTCCTTCAGGCCACAGTCTCCACACAGCCATGTATGGCCACATCCATCCCCGTAACAGTGATCTGCTGATTTCACTAGCTGTCTTGCTGCCATTTGCTCTGGACCCTAAAAATACAGGGATGATGGCAGCAAGGCAGTTGGCTGAGTTTAGGCCCTCAGATTTCAAGGATGCTTGAAACCAAGAGGTTCAAGACCAAAGCATGTGGCTGCCCATCTCTGTGTGGTTGCAGGAACCCCAGAGGAAGAAGAGGTGATTTCCGATGGGGCACAATGAGCCCCAAGTACTGTTTGGCTCATAGTGTGGAGCCCACAGAGATGGGTCCATCCATGGACCAAAAACAGGTGGAAGTGGGTCCACCTCCAACATAGCTCCCCTGGTGCTACTACACCACACCAGAGCTCCCATCTATTTCACCGTGGCACTGACATCACAGGAGCACCAGTCCCAGCCTCTGCACCTGCCATCAGCTGGGAGTCCCATGCTCCGTTCCTGGCCATCCTGCCAGCTCACCCATTCCATCTCAGCAGCAACAGTCACTGTGTTCATTGCCAGGGGTGGTGTGAGCCGTGTATTGGACTAGAAGACTTCTAAAGGTTCTTTCCACCCCCAGCAATTCCATTATTCTGTGCTTCAGTATACTGCATCAGTCTTGCAGTTCCTTTAAGTTGCAAAAGAACAAGCTAATCAAAGGGGGCGTAGAGGACCAAATCTTGCTGTTTTAAGGAGAGTCTGCAAATTGACATATACTTCACACCAGGAAAGACAGAAGGGCTTTATTCTTTGAAAAAGGAAAGAGCAGTGGAGTTGGATCTTCCTTCAAAGAACACTTAAATACCTCTTGAAATATTTAACTGACCCCGATTGATTAGGTTATGATGAGCTTTTGGGAGGAGTTAATTTATTCAGCTTTCTATAACTGCCTTCATGAAAAAGCTTAGTGTCCTTGAATTGTTCAGGAATCCTTCACTGGCACAGTCCCTGGCTACAGAAGTGCCCAGATCTTACCAAACCAAGGGGCTATGTACTTTGCTGGCCTAAAATATGTTATGTCTGATCACTGCAGTTATTTGAATTGCTGGTGGGGCCTTTTAACTTCATATTTTCCACTATACAATATCCTTTTAAATTAAGCTGAAATTGCATTTAATTAATTAGGAGATTGGAAATGCTGTCCACTAAACTCCTGGCAGTGCTCCCTCACAAAGGTTCCTGCCTTTAAACACTACTACACAGAGAGTGTGAATGACAGTGGGAACAGAGCTATGTTGTGGCATGGGTCTGTATCATGTGATCAAAGTTTTCCTGGGTGATGCAAATGATGCAGGTATTACAGTCACTCGTCTCTTCATGTTTTTTGATGGCAGCCTTAATTGTGATGTAGCTCTAACACTGTAGACCATCACATAAAGTTCAGTCATCTGAAAAGTATGTTGAATTGGTGCCACTCACGTAGAAGACCTCCATGTAACCATTTCAAAATCCAGCTGAACGGTATAGCTTGCCCAATAGCAATCCAATACATTTTCATTTGACTGCCTGTATATATGTTATGTTCCTGCATCTGAAATTGATTCTGATGCTTATGACTGAGCAAAAGATACCTGCCTCTCTGAAGTTCCACTAAGTCTCAGTTTTCATAACTTAAGCAGCTAACTTAGAGAAATGGGTCTTGTCTTAGTACTTTCCATTCAGAATTTGAGCTGTGGGATGAAAACAGGATCTAAGCCTGGGAATAACTGACTGATGATCATGTCTGTCCTTCAGTTTGGATCCAAGGAAATATCACCTCATGCACAGCCACACTGCAGTGTCCGCAGTGCAGTAACTGAATGTTGATTCAAGTTTCCTCAGCGCTAGGTTTGGGACTAGTACATCAGATCATTGATAAAGCAGAGAAGGAAGATTGTCTTTCCCTAGAAGTCAGTCCTAAACTGCAAGGAAGCTTGCTGGTGTCTCAGTGGGTGTCAGGTGAGAGCTTCTTGGAAACATCAGCAAGATGGAATCTCGAAACCTGGAACATGAGAGGCTTGGGGCTGGCCAAGGCTGGGCTGATTCTCCCTTCAGGATAAGGGCAAGGAGGAGCGGACCTGAGGGCCATGGGAGGGTTGTAAATGGTTTGTCCTCCAGTGCAATCATTACAGTATCTGCAGACCAGTCCTACCCATGGAAGGAGTAGCAGTTATTACTGGCTGTCTTGGTGTCAGGGCCCCAGCTGACATCCTTAGAAAAAATCCCTTGTATCACTTGCAAATTTGCAAAGCAGGGTTAATGCAAGGCTGAATTTTAAAACAACACATTTGATTTGTTTTAGTAGTCTGTTTCAGGAGGGTGTAGTGGTTGATGCGGTCTGGAAAGCCTGTTTCTACATAAAAGCATTGAAGCTCTCATCCAAAAGGGTTTGATTAGAGGGGTCTCTGCCAAGACTGTGTTGTATTTTGAAACCCAGGTAGTGTATGTTTCCTTCCCCGAATGTTCACAAGTGTACATAGTGTAGCAATATGGAAGCGGCAGAAGTGTGTTCTTTGGTTCTCTTACCTCAGTAAAACCTACAGAGATGAGCCCTTCCCCATTCACACACAGGCCCATGAACTCTCAGAGCATCTGAAGCTTTTTAAAAGGATCTATTATTCTAAATTTCTTGAAAACTTCCTTAAAATTAAAAATCAATCAATTTTCTTGATCTCTGTCAAGCCAGTAATCTTATGGAGGTACTTTTTGTGCCCAAAGAGAGGGACTCTGACAGGAGACAAATGCAGTCATTTACCCTGGCAGACTCATTCTCTGCCTGAGCTCACCCCAATGGCATTTTGAAAGTGTGGGTGCGTTATTTTGTTCAGGTGAATCATTCAAAATTACCGTTTGTCTGAAAGAGTTTATCAAAAACTAATGGGATTTTGCAGAATAAATGGCTTCACAATTCTTCATCTAGCAGATTGCTGAGAGATGAAATGAGTGTCTGAGATATTTATTAACTTCTGTTGGTAACTCTGAATATAAGAAAGGTATGTGCTTGAAACTTTTGTAGAGGAAGTCTTACACTTTACTTATCAGTGAGGAGTTTTTAATGCCAATCAAAATGCTAATCATCTAGTTGTTTGGTGCCTATAATACTGTTTATAATGACAGAAAACCATCTCTAGTGAAGAATTCAAATTTTCTAAGAATAGTTTTCTAAAAATCAGAATTTTTAGAAAATTCTTTAGAATATTATTTTCAGAACAATTAATCTTTTCTACCAGCTCAGAACAGTGGTGGATGCGTACTTCCTGAAGGGTAGGAAAAGGGTTTCTCATGGACTTGGAAGAAAATGGCTGCTATGATGCTCACCCTTCTCTGAAACTTTTTGAAGCAGCTAGAATACAGCGTCAGGTTGTGATACCAGATGTAATTATACACTAGAGGCAAGTGTATATTTAATCCTGTAAGGTAGGAGTGTTAAGTAGGCAGGACATAGTTTGCATGTATGGACTATTGCATTCTTTAATGATGCTGGAGCAGGCTAAAGCTTATTCTCTGCTTTTGTATCTGCATGTCAAAGCATGAACACAAATCAAAGTCTTTGTTGGTACAGTGCAAATGTGCAACCACAACTTAATTAGTGTGAACTATGTCAGCAAAGGGGAACTCACCTTTCCCAAAAGGGACCCCTCACACTTTGCTTTTGTCAGAGCACTGTGTTGACTAGATGAACTCTTTCCACTGTAAAATTGTGATTTGAATCCTATGTAGATTGTCAGATGAGATTTGTGGAGACAGGGATGGGATGTATGTAACCTGTGCTAGACATGTTTGGCTCATGATGTCCTGTGCCATCAGTTAAGACTGTATTATCTGAGAGATACTTTAATATAGGCTTCAAAGGATTTTTGCCTTCTCTTTACCTACTGATATGTATATTCTCCAAGGAGCAAAGGATTGTGAGAAAGAAACAAGGAAAGACTGTGTGCAGGAAGGGAAATTCCATATAATCTGTAATTCTGTAATTTTCCACAATCACCTGTGTTTGTGGTTTGCTTATATGTTTTTTTTAATAAGCACTTAACAGGCCCAGAATAATAACAGACAGAAAAGAAGGAGAAGACAGTAGCACTGAGAGATTGCTTTAGTTTTGGTGGTCAGCAGAAAGACTGTACAGCAGTGCAAGAGAAAAACAGATGGAAGCAGCTGCTCTAAAATCAGATGAGGCCAAGATTAGTTTTTAGCAGAATGTTTCATTTTTAATAGCTAATAAGATCTTTTTGCATTGTATTGTCAAGGCAAAATATTTTTCAAGTATCTTTTTGTCCAGCTTTCTGCAGATGAGGAGAGTTTGGGGATTCCTCAGAATATGATTATCACTAACTAAGTGTTGTATTTCTAAGACCATGGGGGAATACAACTGTTGGCTACTTCTGCCTGCATCTTCCACATCAAAATCCTGTATAATTTCATTAAGTCTAGCTTCCTCCTTTCTTACTGGCCTTATTCATTAGTGAATACTGTGGGTTCCTTTATTGCATCTTCTTCCTCCTGGATCATTATAGAGTCACTAAATGTAATTTTTCCCTGTGGGTATATATTAGCTGTTCCTGCTCATTTCACAACACTGTAATTATGGAAAAAAACAGAGGTTTCAAATTATGAAAACAATTTAGTTTAATTTAGGTTCATTGTCAGCTGTAGGGGAAAATCCTTTTATGCACCCAACTTTGTTGTTTTTCTTGGTTTGTTTTGGTTTGGTTTTTTTGCTTTGTTTTTAATAGAAAGGGACCTGGTTTTATTGGTCCAATGTCTCATACAGGGTAGGAATCTAGTGACAGTGTTTCTTTTTCATAGCCAGTTGTCTGTGAGATATTAGGACATTTTAAATTAAATTGTTCTTCCACCAGGCAAATGCACCTGAGGTCCTGAGCAGCAACCAGTGAGCATGATGGTGGGTTCCCTCGAGGACTGTGCTGTGTGTGATGGTGCTGTCTGTGTGCATGAGAGAAGTGGGGAGCACGGCTGCTTGAGGCTTCTCTCTCTGCTTGGGTTTTCCTCTCCTCCTTTGAGCAGAGTCAGGTCAAAGTGTAGGGAGGGCTGCTGCCAAAAGGGCTTGTGTTTCTCTCCTAGGCTCTGTGTGCTGTTGGTAGAAACAGCAGCTTCAAAAAGATGACAACTGACTCCTCTGTTTTTTGGAACAACCACTTCTTTTTTGATCATGGTGGCATGGAATCAATTTCCCATCAATGACAGCTGAGCCCATGTTTTCCTTTTCTAAGTTTTCAACGTGAGGGGCAGCACACCTTACTTTGCATATGCGCTCTGCATTACAGCACATGTCCTCATGCTGCTTGTATTCCTTTGGATGTCCCAAGGAATGTATGGTTTGCTCTTGAGAGGGAGGGTTGCCAGCAAGCACACACATGTTATCTGACTCTGAGAGATAAGGAGAAAGGGAAATATGCATCTTTCACTGGTCAGTGGCAGAAATGATCCACTCCAGGTTTAGTATTTCTCAGACCTCGGTTGTGTAGTTGGCATTTAAACCCAAAGATGACAGGTACCTCGTGGTACTTTTGATAACAAACAAAGCAGGTACTGAGTACAGATTTCCACACAGTGCTGCTGTTGAACCTCAGTTGTTTCTGCCAGCAGCACATCCATTATTTCAGTCTTTAGCCTCTGTTCACTGGGAAATGGCTACTTCATGAGCGCTGCAGTCGGAACAAATCCCCAAAGTGTCTGAGGGCCGTAAGCCCATTTCACCTCTACCCATGCATCAAATATGAACTCATGTCTCCAGTGACTTAACTTTCTGCACCACCGGTCTCCAGCCCTCTCTGTAATGCTCTTATTTCTGGATGGGTCACAGGGGATCCTCTCAGGCTTTTAATCTGGAGCTTATTGTTTAAAGATTTATTTGTTTTGCAAGACTATTGGCACTGCTGATCACAGGCCAGCATCCATGGAAGGAATCTGGACAATTGGAACAGTGTCTGCTCTTTCTCCAGTGGGGTGCCTTACCTGTGAAGAGACTGCTTTGAAGGATTCAAGTCATTTGCAAATGTCATCTTAAAACTGCAGATGTTCAATTGTTTACAGTGGAAATGTGTGAGAGAAAATGAAGGGCAACCAGCAAGTCCCTTGATGGTGCAGAAAAGCCTTTTTTTTTTTTTTAATAGGAGTGCCTTGTTTCCATGGCTGCCCTTTTTTAAGATTCCTGCTGTTGGGATCAACTTTAATTCTGCAAGCACCAGAGGATGCCCAGCAGTGGGATGGTTTGGTCTCAGGCAGAGGGTACGGGCAAGATTTTCCCTACACATATTAACAGCACCTATTTTTCTAGGCTCTGCTAATCCCTTCTCTTTCTGCCTCATTTTAAGAAGGCAATCTCACATTTCTTTCTGTGCTTTCTTCTCCCTCCAACAGACTTCCTCACTTCAGGGATGCACTGCCACAACAGGCAAATTAATTAAGCCTACAAACAGTAAAGAAAACTCTGATCTTTTCCCCTTCTGCAAATTCAAGACAGTATAGCCAAGAGAACACTGGAATCCTTGCCCTGATCCCTCTGCTCACCCAGTGTTCAGCCTGTATCCTGCTACAACACTCCAAACAAACAGAAAAACCAAACTCCAACCAAACCAAAACAACCCTGTCTCTTGGAACTGCGCCTAATTTAAAGTCAAGATATGAATGTTGATGTTTGTGTCTCAGATTTTCCCCATGATTTTTTTCCTTTTCCGGATTCTCCCTTCCCCATGCAGACAGCAACAAGCTGATGGAATGAAGTGTTAAATTTTGGTTGTTAGTGTAGCTGTATCGAATGCCGCAATCTCAGGAGTGCTGCGTTGTAGATGAATTAGTAATTTTCTACTTATTCACAGATACATCTGTAATAATAGGAAAATGAAAACCTAATGGTTGTTTGATAAAATTGGTAACTTCTAAAAGTTTGTTTGGATGTTTCCATGTGTTTCTAAGTGTGTAACATATTGATAATTCGATTCCCTCTCTCTCATCTGTGTTGAAATTGAATGTTCTTGTCAATGATGTGTGTCCAGAAGCAGTAGACTTCAAACCTATTCATGGGTATTTCTAATTTCTCATTATCTTTCTCCCTTTGGAACTGATTGAATATAACTGGGGCTGAGGCTCTCTCTCTTGTCACAAAAAGGAGCAAAGCTGCTTGCAGCCTTTCCTCCTACTTATCTATTTCTGTAGCCATGAGGTACAAGAAAAATCTCAGCTTCTATTTTCTTCAATTTTCCGCTAAATTTCCTTTGAAGGTTATCTTCCCTGGAGGCTTCAACTGATCCATTTTCTTTTCATTTCCTTCTCTTTTTTTTCTTTTCTTTTCTTCTCTCTCTCTTTTTTTTTCTTTTCGCTGTGTAATGTGTTCATGTAAAGAAGAAAGGAGAGGAAAAGAAAGTATACCTTTCTGTTGGCGTAAAAAACTCTTTGGTTCTTACTCTGCTACTAGGCTTTCTGCTTGGATATCCTAAATACAGCCATGAGTCTCTTATGTGCTATGAAAGGGAATGCAGCTGTGAAGGATGCTAATTGAAGTAATTTTCTGTATGGACTTTGAAATAGGCCCTCTTGTAGCAGTTCTGTTGTCCATATACATTCATGTAATCATAGCTCTTTCCTTTATTGATTTAAAGTCAGTTTTAATTAGATCTTATTTTTCTAATTCATCTGGAGCCAATGCAGCTAAACCACAATTATCCTATTTGGATACACTATTTGGATGGTAGGTATGAGGTTAGGCGGATTGTTCCTACTCCTTTCCTCTGGGATGAGAGATCCTAACATTGTGGGGAAAGGTCTCTGCCAGGAGCAGGCAGTCAGGTGGAGAACAGAGCTGTTCTGGTGGTGCAAGTCATTTACGTGGCCACGTTTCGTGTGCCCTTCCTGTGGCTGCCTGGTACCAAAACAGGGTGTGCCTGTGTGCTTATGGTGTCCCTGGCCCAAGATACAGTTCCCTATATCCCTGCAGGGCAGTGAAGATTGGTTCTATTTGCCCTGTCCTCTCTCCTGATGGGGCTCATCGAGAAAAGTTTAGAAGCCTTCCTCATTTACAGAATTAATTGATGGTGTCTTTTCCTGAGCACACTCTGCCTGCGGGTTTTTCTTAAGCCTTCAAGACTTAATGTAAGGTTTTCTTTTCAAGCAAACTCATCTTTTGGTCCCACTTCCTCAGCAACATTTCTGAATTTTTTAATATTTTCTGACCGTTTCTGAGCATGTCTGTGAGCTCTCTGAGAGTTTGATTAGTATTTAGAAATTTATTTACACATTTCACAGCATGTAAATAACCAAGTTGATGGGTAATTCCTAGTCCTCACTGCAGAGTTAATTTGGGGAGATTATTGCATCTCTCCAGTTCAGAACCTCTCTTATCCAAAAATCAACCTCAGACATATTTCAAGTTGTTTGTGTTAAAGGAAGATTGGATGCAATGCATTTCAGATCAGCCCTGCTCCTTTCACATTCTGTCTGAGGGGGCTGTAGGATGGCTGGCACCACAAAGTCTCCTCAGATGCAGGCACTCTGTGCTAGAATCTCTGTCTTATTTAAAACCGCTTTTTATATTGTCACCAAATTTCTTCATCAGGACAAAGGATTTGGCTTGTTGGTTTCTCAGCTGAAAGGCACAACCATAAAATCCTTGTGAAAAGCAAGTCTTCTGTTCACAGCAGAGCCAATGTAGCTTTCCTATACATTTGTGTTCAGTATCTCCATCACATGCTCATATCTGCACTGCTTTTCCTTTTTTTCTTATAAGACCTCCTAGTTCCCTTTCTGTATGTCTCTGGAGAAGCAGCGACATTTTCAATGAGGTAGAGTTGTAAGGGGACTGACTGGTAGGTCAGTACCTGTGCCCTTGTTAGTCTAACTGTTCCTTCATAGTATCCATTTTTCCTCTCTATGTGACTTCTTGCTTGAGTTTCTGTCCTCCATCCAACTAATTTGCATGAAGTAAAAAAATAATCTGAAGTAGTATGTCAAATTTGGCTGAAATTGGTATTAACAGGACTATCAGTTTGCTGCTTATGCTGAAAAACTTCAGTGTGCTCTTTTTTGGCCCCAAGTCATCTTATGTTTTATTGAAATATTTGCCCATGAGCCTTAAAAGATACCAATAATTGAGCTTTCATCCTCATTTTTTTTCTGAGGAATTTTATTTATTCAGGGGGGAGCAATCTGATAGCTTATATAGCATGGAGACCACTGGTTATATGACTTTTGTAGAAGGTCATTGTGCAGAAGATTAATAAAGGTATTTGACTGTGTTGCATTTCCTCTTTATTCATTGTATGAGCAGTGTTGACGTGTGCAGTACACTGATACAGATTGTACTCTTTCATCCAAGTACACACAGTCCTATTCTCCCTGGTTTTTGCCTTTAAAGTGAAGCACTTGTAGTTGTGAATGATGTGATTTATTTTATTAATGGTATCTTTGCTGCAGGCTGTAGCATTGAGTCTCTTTGTCCCCAAGAAGTCTTTTCTATGACAATGATAATATATGACTTAGCGCTTGTTTCAGTAACAAGGAGACAACTGTATTTTGCTTGTAATCATTTCTTCAGTCTCAAATTCTTTGGCCATTCCCAAAATAGATAAAATGGGCTGAAGCACATGCAAAGATCCTCATTTCAAACTTAGAATTATCTATCAGCACACTATTTTCAAGTGGAGAAAACAGTTCAAGAAAACCAGTGCATTTCTTAGGTTTCATTGAAATCAGTCTGAGATTCCAGGCCAAGTTCAGCAGCCTCAGCCAGTTAAATTTCTAAACTTAATTAGAACTGCAGATCACCATGTTTCTGGACTGCACACAAAGAGAGAGCCCAGGACCCTGCATAGGGTTTTCTGGCAGGGTGAATCCTTGTCTCCAGCTGCAGCAAGCAGTTAGGATGCAATTGTGTAGGCTGGACTTTGCCCAGGGTATCAGGAAACCCTGCTCAAAGAGAGGACAGCTTTGTGCTGTTATTGACCATGCATCACCAGGGCTGCCCTTTACAGCCTTGTGTAACAAGTGGCAACACTGCCAGAGCAATTCCTCTGAAACCTCATCCTGTGGTTCTGACTTAGCACTGGGTCAAGCCCAGCTCTCATCAACATCATTTCCTGCCCACGTTGGTGCCACTTGGAGACTTTCCACTGCAAATATTGATCCAGCTTACACTGCTTTTCTTATGAGACCTGAGGATGACAGTATTTGGTCTTCTAGCTACAGGCTATTACAAATGATTACATTGTGAATCAGGTCCTCTGCCTGCCTGTGAGGTTCTTAGTTTGGGATTCTTTTCCATCTTCTGCCCACGCAGTCTTTAGCCCAAAGACTTCTACGTATGTAGGGGAACACATTGCTGGAGGGATCAGGCTGACAGACTGCTTTCTGGTTTGTGTGTCTGTCTCTAACATATGATCTTTTTCTGTTCATTATATGCTTATGATAAGAGCTTGGGTGACTGGCAATGTTTGGAGATCTTTTGGCTCCAGTTTTGTCACTACTTGTTCAGCTCAGTGTCGTGATTCACAGGTCTGCATTCTTTGCACTGAATCAGACATTAGAGAGGTCTGTTAAGTCATCTAGCACGCCCTTTGGTGACTCTTCCTTTCACGATGTAAGTGCAGTTTTTGTTCTGCTAGGAGAAAAAAGGAAGCAGAATTACACGGTGTCTCTGGAGGTCTGGATTGCTGCGTGAACCTGGCGGTCTTTGGTCCTTTGTGCTCGTGGAGAGCTTTTGGGGCTTATAGATTCAAAAACTCAGTATTATTTCTTTTTGCCTGATCATTTGTGAGTTGTTGCAGCAAAGACAATAAAAGACATAGTGCACTGGATAATCAAGGGAGAAAAGTTTTCTAAATAGTGGAGTTTGGGGATTTGTGCCACTTGTTTTTTTCCATCCTGTAGGGACAAACACAGTACATTTGTATATTCCCTGGCTTATTTGTCCTGACATTTCTTTTTCTGCTGCACTAAAAAAACGTTGTTAGAATTGATACTTCTTTGATGTGCATATCTGAGGTCTTGTTGATTGTCTCACTGAAGAGAAACTGGTGAGAGAGAGAGGTACTGCTAGGAATGGATCTTGTTTGAGAAGCCAGTAGTCCTTCCTCCAGCACTAGATAACCACTAGAGCTGAGACTGTCACTCCATGCTCTTACAGCAAACATCCTCCTTTGCTCACCAAGGTGCTTTTCATATTTACACTGCTGTGCCTGTTCAGGGTGACCTTCCTTCTCTTCTTGCTCTGTGTCCCTCTTTGGCATTATGTGTGTGCTGGAGTTTCCAAGAACCAAGGTAGGACTCAGACAAATACCTCCTGCCACATTTGGGTTTCTTTCTAGGCTTGCATTTCTGTTTGAGTTAGTGTGCTATATTTTGGAGATTGTTATTTCAAGTATCAGCTCTCAAAGAGGACTTAACTGATTTCCTGAAACCGTTTTTAAAAAAGACCAGTGTTTAAATCACAATGTTTTATTGAGGTATATGTATCCACAGCTACAATCAAACTAGATGATTACTTGTGTTTCAGGAAGACCTGGATGGAAGTTTCTCTTACAGGGCTCCATACATACATGGTAGGAATCAATGTAGGAGGTACTACAACAAAGGCTAAACAAAAGCAATGAATGTGGCAGCTTCAGAGCAGGAGGCAAATCAAGCTGAGACCCTGACTTAGAAACCCATCTTTCTTGGGTGTGCCTAAGGCCCAAATACTCCACCCCACTGCTTCCCAGGTACTGTGTTGTATAATCTAAAAAACATTAAAAGCAGTGAAAAAAGCTGATGGCTTTAAGTCCATAATGCAGGATTCTCATTTCAGTTCATTTCATACTGAGGAGACGTATTGAATGAAAGGTGAAGTTATGAAATCTAACACAGGAGCCTTTCTTCTTAGTGGAAAAGGGAGTTGCTGCCAACTTGTTTGGATAACAGCAGCTAGCCAAGCCTGTGTTCCAGAGTGTGCTTTAACCTTCAGCAACTCTAAGTTCCCTGGCTGGATTGTAGCAAGGAGTGCAGGTTTGCAAGAACTTCGTGTCTAACCTTCTCATCATCAGTGGTGTGGTGGCAGCCTGAACTTTCTCTTCCCCAGTGAGAAGCACATCAAAGAAACAAGTGTAAGTTGGAAATTACAGGTTAGCATTAATTTGTGTTTCATCTGCTGGATAGCAAGACAAAAGGGAGAACAGTGAGGACCATTTTCCAAAACAGGTCTTATAAATCCTCTGAAAGTGTTCTACCTAGGGGAAAAAAGTCTCCTCAGAATCTCACTTCTCAGGAGAGATTTCAGTTTCTGCCCTCAACCAGCTTGTCGGGCCCCTCCTCTCCTCCTCTTGGTTGGGGGACTTCCCTTTGTTTCTTCTGTCATCTAAAGTTCTGAACTTCTCTCAGCTAAAACATGGCAGTTTATCTTTTGCAGCTCTGTTTCACATCTTCCTCACCTTCATCTTCACCATCTGCTGATCAAGCCTCTTTGGGCAGCTCAGTTTTTAACTTGCAGCAACAGGCACTTAGAAGCACTTCTGGACTGCAGCATTTTTTTCAGGGCTATCTTGATGACATCTGATGCAGGTAGCTTGGTTTGCAAGCCGTAGATGGAGATGCAGGTTGAAATGCAGATTGAGCTCTGAGTGGAAGCCTGAGACAAGAGGTCGTGAACTGCCAACATTTGGGTTAACAAAGGGAACAAAGACTGGTGACACCAACCAGATGAATGGACAGTGAGAGACACAGCAGGAGTCGTTAATTGCTGGCCTTTTGGGTAACAAATGAGGTGAAGACTGATCATGCCAGCGACATGTATAGACACCAGAGGGGGAAGGTAGGAAGAGTTAAACCTGTGCGTGGGTAGATTGTGAGGGTATAAATGCCCAGGGCTTCCTTTGTTTGTGGTCCTCCTCAAAAGCACCCAGCTCGGGCTTGTGTCTGTGTTAGTACACGATGAATAAATGGCTTTATGGAACAAGACATCTGAGACTCGGCTATAGGATCGAACGGGTAAGGAAACTTGGTGTGACTGCCTGTGAGTGGGGTGTGTGGGGAGTCAAGCGGGGCACCCACCGGCCGCCTGGGACCGCCCGCACTGGAGGGGCTTCGGTCCCAGCAGTTATGCTGTCTGGCATTGGAAGTGTGACTGCCAGAGTCGCATGAATGGTCAGATTAGGAAGTTTGCTTAACAGCTAGGAAGGATGCCAAAACTTTTCTTCCAGTGGGGAGCTCCTTTCCTTTCTCTTCTTGAGGCAATCTGGTCTGAATCTTGAGCCATTCCACCTTTCTTTGTCTTTCAAGGAAAGATCTGCCGCGGCTGCGGGAATCTTCCGCATGTGCCTTGTGCTGATGGCAGTTGTCGGTGTCAACCAGCCACTCTTCTCCTCCGAAGAGAATGGAATTGCTCCCGAGAACAGGGAAGAAATCCTCCAGACGATGAAGGAGCGGGAGGTGAGCCTTCGGATCCACCAGTGGCGCTTAGAGCAGGAAATTGCAGCCCAGGAAGCCAGGCAGAAGGCTCTGGAACAGCCTGCCTTGGCACTGGAGAGAAAGATCCGGCGGCACATGTGGAAAGTCCTTTCCTTGGTCATCTTTGCGCTGATGAAGCTCTGCAGGCAACATTTGCGGGAAGTGATCTGTCAGCACAGCGGAGAAAGAAGAGACAGACACGGCGGTCCTGGGAAAGAATGGAAAGAAATGGCCTTCCATGACAAAGCCCTTAATGCTACTCAGAGCATTTATATTCCTGTGGACTGAACTGTAGGACCTCTGATTACTTGCAAGTAGACTGGTTCAATTATCTTTGAAATTCATTCTTTCCACTACATTCTGCTTAAAGGAAAAAAAAACCCCAA